>CM068363.1:210000-475000 GCA_034769755.1 Odontamblyopus lacepedii | reverse complement strand
CTCTCTATCTATCTCTCTATCTCTCTCTCTATCTCTCTATCTCTCTCTCTATCTCTCTATCTCTCTATCTCTCTATCTCTCTATCTCTCTATATATATATATATATATATATCTTTTTAGAACTTTAGATTTTTTTTTTTTTAATCAAGGTTAAATTAGGGAGAACGGTGCAGTTGCGCCCTCTATTCACCAGCCGCCACTGCCTGAGCACAAGATGTATGTGCTCATACTTCCTAGTTTGAGTCAGGACCTGAGCTGCACAAATGCATGGATACGTCTCTTCAAGTCTGCAGACAGTAGACATATCCCACTTTTAAGATTTCTCGAAACAGGGCAAGAGATATAAAACTTTGCACCTGAATAAAATGGGCCACATGAAGTTGTTTTGTGTCATCACTCAGAGTTGCTGTCAGCAGAGGGCGCTCTAACACAAACTGGATCATCTGGAAATAGGGACTTTGTGTTTAATGTGTTTTCCATACAGGCATTTTTTACGTTCTAAAAGATGAAAATATAAAATACAAATGTAAATATGTAAATAAAAAACACAATTATCACAAGATCATGCACACATGAGAAAAAAATGATATTTATTACATTTTTTCCCATAAATTTATATTTGAATTGAATGAAAAAGTTCCACAGTTCCAAAAAGCAGTAGCAGAAAACAAAAATGTGAAATCAAATAAATGAAAAATGGTGAAGCCAAAATTGGAAACTGAATTGTGAAATGTACAGTATATATTAGAAATTGTTCAAATCTTGTCTCATCTCGTTCTCGTGGAAATTGTGTCTCGTCCCTATAAAGTACTAAAATACTACGCTGAATGAGAGGGTGTGCTCAAACATTTCACTGATTTCGATGCTGCCGAGACATCAGCAACAACATATTAAGCAAAACATATAGAATTATGTAGTAAAGAAAAAAGAGGCTGTGCTATTTAACTTTTTTTCCTTTAGTACATAATTCTATACTTCTTGCTTCATATATTTCATGTGTTCTGCGTGTATCTAAAATGAAGAAAGTGGTTAATTTCAAAAAGAAAACAGCATTGAATGAGATGGTGTGTTGTACTTATCGTGTGTGTCAGTGCTGCCATGGTGACTGGAGCACTCGGGGACCTCGCTGCCCAGAAAAGTGCAGGACTTGCAAAGATACTGCTAAGGATTCTGGTAGAAGATCCAAGCACGGAAACAGGGACGAGACCACCTGAGGACTGTGAGGGGGAAATATGAACAGAGAGACAACTACGAACAATTTTCAGCCCTGACGAAAAACAAAACTACAGTGATCCCTCGTTTATCGCGGGGGAAACGTTCCAAAAATAACCCGCGACAGGTGAAATCCGCGAAGTATCAGCTTTATTTTTTACTGTTATTTTACAATGCAATACTTTACTGCAGAATGAAACAAAAAATAAAACCTCTTTTCAGGCCCAAAATGTGTTTAAGAAATAGAAATATTAACGTTTTCTTACAAATAACTATAATAGTTTAAAGAACGGTGTTGTAAACCAATATTTTTTATATAGTAATGAACACAAGGAGGAAACATTGTCACTGGCGTATTTCACAGTCCCTCCAGCTGCGCCTCTTCGTCCTGACTCCGCTGGAGCGTCTTTTTCTACTGAAGGCTGCGCGACCAAGTGTTAATCCTTCCTCCTCTTCTTTAGTCCTTCCTCCTCTTCTTTAGTCCTTCCTCCTCTTCTTTAGTCCTTCCTCCTCTTCTTTAGTCCTTCCTCCTCTTCTTTAGTCCTTCCTCCTCTTCTTTAGTCCTTCCTCCTCTTCTTTAGTCCTTCCTCCTCTTCTTTAGTCCTTCCTCCTCTTCTTTAGTCCTTCCTCCTCTTCTTTAGTCCTTCCTCCTCTTCTTTAGTCCTTCCTCCTCTTCTTTAGTCCTTCCTCCTCTTCTTTATCAACAAGATACAGATTCACTGTAAAAAAAAAAAGCACTGTAAAAAATTCCGCGAAGCCGCGATAGGTGAAGCGCGATATAGCGAGGGATCACTGTACAGTAAACATGACATCACAAGGTGGTGTAGTGCATTTTGAGCTTTGGAGATGTAGACTTGAACATGTGTGAATGAAACAAAACATAACTCCAGTCTGTCCAGGAATGAACAGCATTATAACATGGCTTAAACATGGGGACAGACAGTAAAAGGACTGTGCAGTGGTTCACATTCAAATAGAAGGCAGTGATTTAAATGAATTAGAGAAAATGATTGTAAAAACTGGTGTTGCACGTTTATTTATTCTGTTGCTGCCGTTTACATTTTAATGCATGCCCTTATTTTTATGTCCACGTGTTTATTATCGATCTGTCTTTAATGTTGCACTGTAAGGCCAGGGCAAGTTCCTGTTTCCACTGGCAATGACGATAATATTTTGAAAAGGCCATTTATGCATTTGTGATCCCACGATTTGATTATTGCAACTCTTTGCACGCTGCATTCACCAGGCCCAGCTCGGCATACACAGGTCCAGAACACAGCAGCTCGTCTTTTAACAGGAAAGAAGCGCAGGGACCACATGACCCCTGTTCTTAAATCCCTGCTCTGGCTCCCTGTACATTTTAGAATCAATTTTAATATTGTAATGATTGTTTTAAGAGTCTTAATGACACCTTCCTGTTTATTTGAACTCCTTCGGCTCCATGTCCCATCCAGAGGTCTGTGCTCTGCAGATCAGCACCTCCTGGTAGTTCCTAGGACCAGGCTGAGTAGAGTCCTGCAAGGGTCTGATGTTGACAAACCTGTCTGTACCCGTCATACCTCAACCTGCACCTGACCCGTTTTCCAACAGAAATGAAATAAAATTCTGCACCAGATCCGACACGTGATAAATACCCGAACCGCACCACAATGAAAATCAGTCCAAGAGCCAAAAAAGAGCAACACAACTTTGTACTCTCCACTCGCTAAGTTTCTGTTCAGCTCATCGGGAGTCATTTTGAACTGCAGGACATCACATGCGTGGTGGGAAATGAAAGTGGCAGAGATTTCTGGGAATGTGCATGTGCAGAAAAAAACATGGATTTACATTTACATTTAATCATCTTGTAAAAACAATGGCATTTTTGCATTTCGCTAAAATAGAGCTCTGCTGATGTTGATGAAAACCGCAGATTAGCCCCACGCTCTTCTGCACCCACATCTGACACAGAACAACATTTTGTGCCTCCACAGATCTGACTGGTACCTCGTGGTGCTGAGTTTGCCGTTCATTAGGCTCATGATAAAGCTGTTCTCACAGTCACTAAGGCCACAGGTGAATCTGGGCATTAGACGGTGCAGATTTGCATGAAAAGTTTCTTGCACTTTCCCATCTCAGCCTTTTCAGTAAAATCCACAATGTGTATGCTCGCCTTTTTGTAGTTTGACCAGAGGTGCAGTATAAAATGCAGTACAGTACGTTTAAAAAGTCTCTTTTTCACTTCCACTGTACAGGCACCAAACCTGTGCATGAGCATGTTCGCCCGTGCACACCTCATGCAGCGTCGTCTGTAGATGTCCTCATCATCTGACAGATCATCTATGATAATATGTCCCAAATATTTATATTTGTTACATACAGTTAAAACATTACCACACAGTACAAACTGAGGAAACTCTGCATATTTATCATCCTTAGCAGGAATTCTATGGCTGGAATTTGAATAACAAACAACATAGACAGCATCAACCGTGATGACGGCGCGTTCCTCCTGTCACACACCTGGGACACCCTCCTCCAGAGACCACCGGGCGACAGGAGGCGTGGTCGGTCTGGGTGACCTGCAGGTCCCATCAGGCTGACCACGCCTACAGGAAGTAACAACAGCTGATATACGACACGTCACCACCAACACCGGTGACAGTTCTGAAGACGGCTCGCAGCAGCAGCCGAAACATGTCAACAAGGTACAAATACACTTGGCTACATTGTCTTAGAAAGGAACCTAAGAAGTTAAACAACATAGACTTGGGTGAATGGTTCTTTAGGCATTTTTCTTCATTTTCAGCATTTTCCAGGGCAGTAGTTTGTTCATTAAACACAAGCAGGTGACGTCATATTGGAGCAAAAGAAAATATCAATGTGCATTAAAAATCTAAAGAAATGCCAACAGTTTGTTTCTGTACACTTCATATTACTCAGAACTTAGATTAATATAACAACTATGTTTTAGAAAATAAACTATTTTAAGGTTATTCTCAGTCACACCACATGACATTTTACACTGAAAATGCTTCATATAAATGTTAAACACAGATTTATGCAACTGACACTGGAAATATTTGAAAAAGTTCAATAGAAACTATTTTTATATATATTTTAGAATTTGCCTGTTGAAAATCCTTATATGTCATTGACCCACATACATAAAGCACAATGTCAGTTCTCAGGTGAATCCAAGCACCTTCTTGAATCCACTGTAAGATAAACGTACAAACTGATGGCCCCACACTGATTAGTTTCAATATCGCACAAAGACTCCCATAACTACATAGGCTCACGCCCTAATCCCGCACACTTCTGTTGCATTTGATCCTTGTGTGAACAGACGTCGGCGTGAAAAGCGTGGACCTATAGCGGGATATTCTTACGTGGTGTTAACACATAAACACGGGGTGGACACATGCGAGCCGCCCCCTGCGTCCCGGTGATAGAATGCTCTCTGGCGTGCACATGCCTGCGTCGCCATCCTGCCGGACTTAATCCTCTTTGTATTTCGGTCCAGGCAAATGTTGAGCAGAGGAGGGGGGCTATTCTTATGCCGTTGCATGCTAACTCTGCCCACCAGCTGCACCAACACGCCGCGGAATCCCTGACCACACGGAAGTCCTCTGGAGTGTTTTGGGGGAAGGTTTAAGATCATATTGTGATGCAGGGTTTAGGATTTTAGAACAAAAACTTAACGTCCTGGTTTAGCTTGGATTAATTTAACTACCAGTCAAAAGCCATCTGATTTTTTGTTTATTTTGTCTACATTTTAGAGACAAACAGCAAATATGTGAAGTGAGATACATGGAATTAAGTAGTCATGTCTTCAAGTAAAGTAAAAGTACAGTTGCATGATTAAAAAAGTATAAAATAAATAATTACTGTTGCCAAAATAGTACTTAAAGGATGTATGTAGCCTTTGCTCACTATAATAGTCCCTACAACTGTACAACAACTCACCCTTATGTAACAGATAATACTCCCTACAACTGTACAACAACTCAGCCTTATGGAACAGATAATACTCCCTACAAACTGAGCAGGAGAAGTCTGGAGTTTTATCTGTGACTCAACTAAACAGGCAATATACAAACAGAAGTTTTACAGAAGATGACTTTGGAATAATAATGAAAACAAAATACAACTCCAGATATGTTTCTGATGAGGGGACAACTGGGTTCCAAGGTCAGAGAAGTCCATTTGATATGATCTGTGTTCCTTAAACGATGGTCCCGTTATGGAGCGTCCTGTCCTGCCTGTGGATCTGCACTGAGACGTCAGAGTGAGGAATGAGAGGAGCCTGTGGTCACACCGATCCTGGGAGCGCTCTGAGCCTCTGTCACATAGACCCCACTGTATAAATAACCCAACAGCACTAATATAACAACAGTCACACCACACACACACAGCAAGGGCTTCTCTCATTTTAGATTTTTATTTATATGCTATCCACAGATAACAGGTACTACAGGTCTATGTGTGCATCCAACCCCCAAGAAGAAGCATCGGAACGGCCCCAAGAAACAAAGCTTGAGACTGAACTGCTGCCTTTTACAGCTGCAAGCAGACAAACTGATCTTTGACCATGATGAGGACAGGATGAGATCTACATGTCCGTGCTCATCAACAAAAGGGTAACATCCGAAGCTGATCCAGTGGATGTCAGTGTATCTTCAAAGGTCTCCCTTGAAACAAACTGTTCAGAGTGAGACTGAAACTCCCACAGCTAACCCTGAGTGAGTGGAAGTGAGTGGGTCTTCGTTTGATCCCGAGTGGCCTTATGAGGACAATACATCAGCTGTTGGTTCAGAGACAAAATGCTGTAAAATCGAGACTCAATTCCCAAAAGAAAGAAGAATCTAAACGGGGCAAAGAAACAAAGCCTGAGGTTGCACTCCAACCTGCTGGAGCTCCGTGGTAACAAACTGATGCTTGAACATGAGGAGGACTCAGATGACGAGATCTACATGTTCATGCTCACCAACTATACACGCCGCAGTCATGGCCCACACAGAGGAGCCTCAGTCACCGCCCGTGTCAAACCAAACCACAGGGAGCAACCAGCAAAGACCTCAGGCTCATGGAAAACCAAAACCAAGACATTTCTACTAGAAACAAGAGCTTTTGAATAAGTCAAACATGTGAACATATTTGATATGAAGTGTAAGGATAGAAAGCATTTGGTTTGGGTTACATGCACATGTGTGTGGTAGTTCTGACCAAAAAACTTTCACTAATGTTTAACAAGTGTGCAGTATGTGGGATTTCACACAAAGTGCTTTATTGACAGCTATAACCAGGTTTTCTAATGGAAGATAACCAGAATATGAACAGATAGAGGGTTAGATGGATAGATAAACAGATAGGAAAATGCATATAGAGCAGTGATTTAAAGGTGCACTATGTACATGTTCTGGTGGAGGGTTCATCACCTAAAAATAATATGGTGGTGTTATTGGTTTGTGTGGATAGATCTGCAGTATGGCACTGAAATATATGGAAATGAGCACAAGACACCACCAGGCCAAGGCACAGGCCAGGTCTGTGGAGAGGTGACCCCACTCACAGTAAGAATGCATATTTCCATGGTATGACTGTGGAATGTTCCAGCCATACCAAAAACAAGCAGGTAGTACACCCTTCATCAGAAAAGTTATTTAAAGTGCTCAGGTGGCTTAAGTCTGCAGAGTGCTGTCTCTGGATGGGACATGCGGCTGGAGGAACAGATCAGCTGGAAGCTGATGGATTCTCAAGAGTTTGAAACTCAAACCTGGCTGCACATCGCAGCCTAAGGTTAAATTCAGTAGTTTACTTCTATGGGGGATTAACTGCTAACACATAACATATTTATCACTGTGTTAACCTTTTATTGTTTTGAAAATATACCAACATACACAAGTTTATTTTGCATAATTCTCCCTTTTTCAATATAACAGAACATTCCAACCAAACAACAGCATCGTCATGGAAACAAGCAGGTGGCATACATAGTCTCCACTGTGAGTGCATATTTAAGGAGTAGTAAGAATCAGTGATGGATGAAGTGCTTACATAAAAGTAAAGATAACGGGGCAAAGGGATACTCAAGTAAAAGTATCACATGAAAAAACAAAGGATGAAATGTAGTGATTTTGAAAATGAGTTAATCGGATTTTAAGTGATTTGTTTGATTTCTTAATTTTTGTAGCTGGTTTGTATTTTTGTTTGTTTGGTTTGCACAAAGTTGGGATGTGAAGTCAAATGAAATATGCTAAAAAATAAGTCATTTCAGCAGGTCTCACACCATCAAGAAAATTACTTTTGACTTTTCAGTCCAAATCTAAAATGTGGTGGAGTAGAAATTACAGATATCTGCTCTCAAATTTAGTGAAGTAAAAGTAAAAAAATTATCCTATGGAGTACGAAAGCTGTGTGCATGGGATAGAAATCTGTGCATATTTGGCTGTAGATGAACATAAAATAAATATTCGTAAACTCTTGAATGAGTCCAGTCATACATAAAATGTGCTGTGTGTATTTTATCCATCAGAATACCAATCGAAAAGTTACAACATCAAGAATTACAATTACGAATTGAAAATTTACAATTACGATTATTATTCTTCAGTACGAATACGAATTCTATCACGCAGGAGCACAGGACTCAAATGCAACACAAAGAATGCCGTCTAACACAAAGTATTATTTCGGTACAACAGAAAGTGTCCTACAAAAGGTAAGGCCTAAAAGGCAAGGCAGGTAGATAACAACAAAGGAATTATATGATTTGTAAAGTGAACTAAAATATCCTCCAAAACTGGGAATCTCTTCAAGAAAACAGGCAGGGAAAGAACTCAGATTCAGGGACTTCAATCAGAGTTGCTCAGACAACAGATACAGGGTTTCAGATACAGAGCTTGAAAATGGGTGTTCACAGGTCAACAATCTAGCAAAGACTGAGTGAAGACCAGGAGCTTATATAGGCTCCCCAGGGATAATTAGGGAATGAGAGACAGGTGTCGGGGAACAGGGAGGGAGCAAAAGGACTGGAACAGACCTGGAGCTGGACTGGGGAAGAACATGTAGACAATAGGCAGAACTGTGACAAATTCACAGATGCGACTCTACTGTCAAAAATACATCATCACTTCACTTGGTTATAAAATGGCAGATCTCATGTTCAGCCTCTTGGCATTAATACCGCCGCCATCTTGGTACAGGCTTCCCTGGTCTAAAGTGTCACTGACCAAAGCTTTTCACGGGATCAATTCAATTCAATTCAATTCAATTTATTTTTTTAGCACCCAAAATCACAACAACAGTTTCCTCTAAGGGCGTTCCAAGATTTTGATGAGTAAAACATACACACAGACATATCAAAACAGGAATAAACAACATTCATGTAAAGCAGCAAATGAAACATGGTCCAGTCATCCCCTGTCCTTAGACCCTCCTTCTCAGCAAGGAAAAACTCCAAAAAACCCAGGGTCCTGGGAAAAAGAAGAAACCTCGGGGAGAACTACACCGAAGGAGAGATCCACTCCCATGGACGGACAGGCTATAGATGTCCAGGCCCGTGGGCCAGTTCAGTATGGCCACAGCTACCCAGGTGGGAAGGAGCCGGGGAGGAGCCGGGCAAGGAGGAGGAGGAGGAGGCTGGGCAAGAGGAGGAGACCGGGCGAGGAGGGGAGGCCGGGCGAAGAGGAGGAGCCGGGCGAGGAGGAGGAGCCGGGCGAGTCTGCGCTAAAGGTACTTTAAGAAGCTTCCAGTTGGTCCAAAATGCAGCGGCCTGAGTCCTAACAGGAACTAAAAGACGTGATCACATCAGTCCTGTGTTAAAATCACTGCACTGGCTTCCTGTCGAGTTTAGAATTAAATTCAAAGTTCTCCTCCTGACATACAAAGCCTTAAACAATATGGCCCCATCATATCTTCAGGATGCCATTGTCCCCTATCAGCCAAATAGAGCACTTCGCTCTCAGAATGCAGGATTATTAGTGGTTCCTAGAGTGTCTAAAAGTACAGTGGGGGGGAGAGCCTTCAGTTACCAAGCTCCTGTGTTATGGAATCAACTCCCTGTTGATGTTAAACAGGCTCCACAGTCTCTTTATTTAAGACCAGGCTTAAAACCTTCCTCTTCGGAATAGCTTATGACCAGGTTACTTAGTTGATGTCACTAAGATAAGCTGCCGCAGGAGATAACAAGCTGGGGGAAGTGTGGCAACCTGAGCACTGTCCTCTGTTTCCTCCTATTTTCTCATCAGCATCACTCACTATGTTCTCATCTGTAGTTTGTTCATTGCTATTCACATGTTGTCCCCTGTCCCACTCCCCCTGTGGAGTGGAACTCTTTCAGACGCCTGATGGCAGCTGGACCCCTCTCCTCCTCCTCGCCCCTCTCCTCCTCCTCGCCCGGCTCCTCCTCCTTGGCCGGCTCCTCCTCCTCGCCCGCCTCCTCCTCCTCGCCCGGCTCCTCCTCCTCGCCTGGCTCCTCCCCGGCTCCTTCCCCACCTGGGTAGCTGTGGTCATACTGAACTGGCCCACGGGCCTGGACATCTATAGCCTGTCCGTCCATGGGAGTGGATCTCTCCTTCACTGTAGTTCTCCCCGAGGTTTCTTCTTTTTCCCAGGACTCTGGGTTTTTCCTTGCTGAGAAGGAGGGTCTAAGGACAGGGGATGACTGGACCATGTTTCATTTGCTGCTTTACATGAATGTTGTTTATTCCTGTTCTGATATGTCTGTGTGTATGTTTTACACATCCATATCTTGGAACGCCCTTAGAGGCAACTGTTGTTGCGATTTTGGGTGCTACAAAATAAATTGAATTGAATTGAATTGAATAGCCCCTCCTCGAACCTTAACGTGGTGGAGGGGTTTGAGTACCCGAATGATCCCAGGAGCTGTGTTGTTGGGGGCTTTATGCCCCTGGTAGGGTCACCCAAGGCAAACAGGTCCGGGGGGACGGGTCAGACGAAGAGCGGTTCAGAAGACCCTTATGATGATGACCATACAAAGGCCAGTTATGTCGCCCGGAATGGCGACACCGGGGCCCCACCCTGGAGCCAGGCCTGGGGTGGGTGCACGTGGGCGAGCGCCTGGTGGCCGGGCCTTTCCCCACGGGGCCCGGCCGGGTACAGCCCGAAGGAGCGACGTGGGACCGCCCTCCCCTGGACCCACCATCCGCGGGAGGAGCCATAGGGGCCGGGTGCAAAGAGATCTGGGCGGCAGTCGAAGGCAGGGGCCTCGGCGACCAGATCTCCGGACATGGAGACTAGCTCTGGGGACATGGAATGTCACCTCGCTGGGGGGGAAGGAGCCTGAGCTTGTGCGGGAGGTCGAGCGTTACCGGCTAGATATAGTCGGCCTCACCTCCACGCACAGCCTGGGCTCTGGAACCCAACTCCTTGAGAGGGGCTGGACTCTCCATTTCTCTGGCGTTGGCCGCGGGGCGCGGCGGCGAGCTGGCGTGGGCTTGCTTATAGCCCCACAGCTCAGCCGCTGCGTGTTGGAGTTTACCCCGGTGAACGAGAGGGTCGCGTCCCTGCGCCTTCGGGTCGGGGACAGGTCTCTCACTGTGGTGTCGGCCTATGGGCCGAACAGCAGTGCAGAGTACCCGGCCTTCTTGGAGTCTCTGGGAGGGGTACTGGACAGTGCACCGACCGGGGACTCCGTTGTTCTACTGGGGGACTTCAACGCCCATGTGGGCAACGACAGTGACACTTGGAGAGGGGTGATTGGGAGGAACGGCCTCCCTGATCTGAACACGAGCGGTGTTCTGTTATTGGACTTCTGTGCTAGTCACAGTTTGTCCATAACGAACACCATGTTGGAGCACAAGGGGGTCCATCGGTGCACGTGGCACCAGGACTCCCTAGGCCGGAGGTCGATGATCGACTTTGTTGTCGTGTCATCTGACCTCCGGCCGTGTGTCTTGGACACTCGGGTGAAGAGAGGGGCAGAGCTGTCAACTGATCACCACCTGGTGGTGAGTTGGGTCCGCTGGCGGAGGAGGAAGCCGGAAAGACCTGGCAGGCCCAAGCGTATCGTGAGGGTCTGCTGGGAACGTCTGGCGGAACCTTCTGTCAGTGTGGCCTTCAACTCACACCTCCGGGAGAGCTTCTCCCAGATCCCGGGGGAGGCTGGGGACATGGAGCCCGAGTGGGCTTCGTTCTCTGCCTCTATTGTCGATGCGGCTGCTCGTAGCTGTGGCCGTAAGGTCTGCGGTGCCTGTCGCGGCGGCAATCCCCGAACCCGGTGGTGGACACCGGAAGTAAGGGATGCCGTCAAGCTGAAGAAGGAGTCCTACCGGGCCCTGCTGGCCCGGTGGACTCCTGAGGCAGCTGACGGGTACCGTCGGGCCAAGCGTGCTGCAGCCCGGGCGGTTGCAGAGGCAAAAACTCGGGTCTGGGAGGAGTTCGGGGAGGCCATGGAGGAGGACTATCGGACGGCCCCAAGGAAATTCTGGCAAACCGTCTGGCGCCTCAGGAGGGGGAAGCGGTCCTTCACCAACACTGTTTACAGTGCGGGGGGAGAGCTGCTGACCTCGACTGGGGATGTTGTCGGGCGGTGGAAGGAATACTTTGGGGATCTCCTCAATCCCACCGTCACGTCCTCCGAAGAGGAGGCCGAGGCTGGGGACCCAGAGGCGGACTCATCCATCACCCTGGCCGAAGTCACTGAGGTGGTCAGAAAGCTCCTCGGTGGCAAGGCTCCGGGGGTGGATGAGATCCGTCCTGAGTACCTTAAGTCTCTGGGTGTTGTGGGGCTGTCTTGGCTGACACGTCTCTACAACATCGCGTGGCGGTCGGGAACAGTACCTCTGGACTGGCAGACCGGGGTGGTGGTCCCTCTGTATAAAAAGGGGGACCGGAGGGTGTGTTCCAACTACAGGGGAATCACACTCCTCAGCCTCCCCGGTAAAGTCTATGCCAGGGTGCTGGAGAGGAGAGTTCGGCCGATAGTCGAACCTCGGATTCAAGAGGAGCAGTGTGGTTTTCGGCCTGGTCGTGGAACACTGGACCAGCTCTACACCCTCCATCGGGTGCTCGAGGGTTCATGGGAGTTTGCCCAACCAGTCCACATGTGTTTTGTGGACTTGGAGAAGGCATTCGACCGTGTCCCTCGTGGTGCCCTGTGGGGGGTGCTCCGGGAGTATGGGGTCCGGGGCCCTTTGCTAAGGGCTGTCCGGTCCCTGTATGACCGGAGCAGGAGCTGTGTTCGCATTGCCGGCAGTAAGTCAGACCTGTTCCCGGTGCATGTTGGACTCCAGGGCTGCCCTTTGTCACCGGTTCTGTTCATTGTATTTATGGACAGAATTTCTAGGTGCAGCCAGGGGCCGGAGGGGGTCCAGTTCGGGGACCACAGGATTTCATCGCTGCTTTTTGCGGATGATGTTGTCCTGTTGGCTTCATCGAACCAGGACCTGCAGCGTGCACTGGGGCGGTTTGCAGCCGAGTGTGAAGCGGCTGGGATGAGAATCAGCTGTTCCAAATCCGAGGCCATGGTTCTCGACCGGAAAAAGGTGGATTGCCCTCTCCGGGTGGGTGGGGAGTCTCTGCATCAAGTGGAGGAGTTCAAGTATCTCGGGGTCTTGTTCACGAGTGAGGGGAGGATGGAGCGCGAGATTGACAGGCGGATCGGTGCGGCGTCGGCAGTGATGCAGTCGCTGTATCGGACCGTTGTGGTGAAGAGGAGCTAAGCCGAAAGGCGAAGCTCTCGATTTACCTCAATCTGCGTTCCTCCCCTCACCTATGGTCATGAGCTCTGGGTAATGACCGAAAGAACAAGATCGCGGATACAAGCGGCCGAAATGAGTTTCCTCCGCAGAGTGGCCGGGCGCTCCCTTAGAGATAGGGTGAGGAGCTCGGTCACACGGGAGGAGCTCGGAGTAGAGTCGCTGCTCCTCCACGTCGAGAGGAGCCAGCTGAGGTGGTTCGGGCATCTGGTCCGGATGCCTCCAGGACGCCTCCCACGGGAGGTGTTCCGGGCATGTCCCACCGGTAGGAGGCCCCGGGGAAGACCCAGGACACGCTGGAGGGACTATGTCTCTCAGCTGGCCTGGGAACGCCTCGGGGTCCGTCCGGAGGAGCTGGAGGAAGTGGCTGGGGAGAAGGAAGCTTGGGAGCCCCTGCTTAGACTGCTGCCCCCGCGACCCGGCCCCGGATAAGCGGAAGAAGATGGATGAATGGATGGGTCTTGCAGATGTTGGACCATGGGCCTCAGCTGCTGCAGGACGAGTCGTTCCAGAGTCTTCATGATGTGGGAGGTCAGAGCCACAGGCCTCTAGTCCTTAGGGTCACTGGGGCGCGGCGTCTTCGGGACAGGGACGAGGCACGATGCCTTCCATAGCAGGGGGACTCTCTGAAGACTCAGGCTCAGGCTGAAGATCTGGTGCAGGACACCACTGAGCTGGTGAGCACAGCCCTTCAGGACTCTGGGGCTCACTCCATCAGGTCCTGGTGCTTTCCCGGCCTTCAGTCTCTGCAGTTGACACCTCACCTGCTCCTCAGTGACAGTCAGTGTGGAGGTGTCGGGAGGGGGAGGGGTGGTGTCGTCTGAGGTGTGAGCTGGGTCTTCCACAGGAGACGGGGGAGGGAGGGGTAGGGGGCTGACTGCTGCTGGCTGGAGCTGGACAGTTCCTGCAGTGTCAAAGCGATTGAAGAAGATGTTGAACTCATTAGCTGTGTTCACGTCTCCCTCAACGCTTCCCCCTCGGGTCGGCTTGTGTCCCGTGATGGTCCTCATGCCGCTCCACACTTCCCTCATGTTGTTCTGCTGAAGTTTCCACTCCAGCTTCCTCCCATGTCTCTGTCTGGCCTGGCTCAGCTGCACCTTCAGTTTCTTCTGAGCAGCCCGGGCCTCCTCCTTGTTTCCCGAGCTGCAGGCCTTCCTCTTCCCAATGAGTGTGGCTTTAATGTCCTTGGTTATCCATGGCTTGTTGTTTGGATAACAGCTCACAGTCTTTGTTGGGACAACTGAGTCCACACAGAAGTTTATGTAGCTGGTGATGCAGTCAGTCAGCCCGTCGAGGTCTTCTCTATGGGGCTCAGTGAGTGCAGCCCAGTCTGTCACCTCAAAGCAGCTCTGTAACACCTCCAGAGACTCATCTGTCCACCTCCTCACAGACCGGGGGGGAGGGGGGAAGGCGCCTCACCAGAGGTGTGTAAGATGACGTGAGGAGCACCAGGATGTGGTCTGAACGGCCAAGTGGGGGCAGGGGGGCCGCCAGGTATGCGCCACGAACATTAGCATAGAGATGGTCTAATGTTTTTCCCTCCCTGGTGGGGCAGTTCACAAACTGGGAGAACGTGGGGAGAGTTTTGGCCAAACTGACATGATTGAAGTCCCCGGAGATGGCGATGAAGGCTGTAGGGTGAGCGTTCTGAATCAGAGCTACCGCAGCGTGGATAGAGTCACAGGCGCTGTGGGCGTTGGCTGACGGAGGCACGTAGACAGCAACAAACACTACATGCGAGAACTCCCTCGGTAGATAATAAGGCCGTAGTCCGACAGTACATAGTTCCACATCAGGGCCGCAGATCCGTTCCTTGACGGTGATGTGCGATGGATGGCACCAGCGGTGGTTGACGAGCACAGAGACCCCGCCGCCTCTGCTCTTCCCGCAGCTGGCGCGCTCTCTGTCGGCCCGTACAGTGGAGAAGCCCGCGATAGAAACGTAGTCATCAGGCACATCTTCATGCAGTCATGTCTCGGAGAAACACATTAAACTGCACTCCCGATATTCCTTCTGACTCTGGGCTAGCGCTGTCAGTTCGTCCATCTTATTTACGAGGGATCTCACGTTACCCATCACAATAGAGGGGAGACACGGCTTGAACATAAGTCTCTGTTGTTTTGCTGCTATCCTCTTCCGTCACAGTTTTTTATTTCCTCTGCAGCCCCTGTGTGTCCTTCTCCTGCAGTCCGCGGGGATGTCAGGTGAGCTCCCGGTGGTTCCTATAGAAGCCGCTCCAGCGTCTCTCAGCGCCATCAGCTGTTCCCGAGTGTAACAAAGCTGCATTGTAACCCCGTTTCAGTCAGAAACAGTCTTAAGGGTCACTCAAAAAAACTCCCTCGGCTGACTCTAGTGTTGTTAAGAACTATGTCTAAAAGTAGGTGCTCAAATAGAAAGGTAAAAAGTACAAAAAAGCAAGAAAAGCGAAGAAAGGATCGGAGCTCTGTAACAGGCTGCACACACGAACTCGCGCATGCGCACTAATGATAAAAAAAAATTATTTAAAAAAATGCTCAGATGCTCAAAGTTGCTTTACAATTACATGCATTATTCATTCACTCCATGGTGGAAAGCTACTTCCGTAGCCACAGCTGTCCTGGGGCAGGACTGTCAATCTGCTCCCTCGGCCCCTTCGACCACCACCAACACTCACACATTCATAGGCAATGTGGGCGAAGTGTCTTGCCTAAGAACACTAAAACCTTTTGCTACTGGTGCCCCACAATGGGTAACTGATTTTGCAAGCGGCCTCTTATCCAAGTACTAACCAGGACCGACTCTGCTCAGCTTTTCAGATCTGCCAGGATCAGGATTTGACCAGGTTTGGTCACACAAATTCTATGACCTGGTTCTCAGTTGTACTGTTACAATTATATATTATAAAACCTTTTAGATTTAACTACTTTCCATTTTCACAGCTTGAAATTCTGCAAAATTAGCCTTTATTTATTTATTTATTTATTTGATTGGGACAGTGCATGTTAATGGGCAGATACGACCATAACCACACTGGATTATAAAAAAAAGGCTAATTTCCCTTCTTTTCCCAAGGATGTCTGTCACCTATACATTAAAATGGACTTAGTTTGCAGAAACACACAAAATTCTTTTATAACCTGATAACAAACTCTTGAAATAAATATTTTGTACATATTCATATGTCAAAGAATAAATCACAAGCAGTGAAATACTCGACTAGTTTATAAATGCCAATCTCCAACCTAATTGTGGATTGAATCACCTGGGTCAGAATCAAATCACCACTGCGACAAGTCAAGTTTTTTACGTGCACGGGGAAGAGACGTACACTGGCGAGGCTCGTCCACGTCAGGACTCCCACCAGAGCCACGTCTCCCCTGGCTTTTTATTGAAACAATTGTGTCATCACAATACATCATGCGTTAGGTTTACATTTCATCAGATAAGCACAGATATATGGTCCGAGGAGTCGTTACAGCTGTGTCTTAATCTCACCCCGTCCTTCACCCACAGAGTTCAAAAGTTCAAACGTCAGTTCAAACGTCTGGTTTAGCAGATATAGTGCCTGGGCACCCCACAGACTCTGACAATGATTTACTTTAAGAACTGTGCCTGGTTTATCTCATTTCCCTGAGACTTCATTTAGCTTAATGTACATTTTTAATAACTTCATCATTATAAGCATTTTATTCTAACATCATATTATACTCACCACAAGTTCTTTTATCAGGTTCTCTGGGTCTTCCTTTCAAAATGTTTTCCCTTCCAACATCAACATCTTCATTCTGGGGATGTAGTACACAGATTTCATTAGAACCATAATAGTAACATGTTAAAAACAGCTCTGTGCTCACAAACATGGCACTGGGCAGTTCAGGAAGTACAGGAAACATATCTCATAATAGATTTACACTTCATCTCACCTCTGTCGTAAGTTCAATCAGTGGCTTTAGCCTCTTTCCAATGTGTCCTGCCCGCCTCTGACAGAGGGCTATGAGTTTGTCTGAAAAAAAGCTGGGAGAGGAACCGAGACTGGAGTGGGAAGGTTGTCAGTTGTTTGAACTCTGCATTGATCTGACAAGACAAATATGATAAATAATCCGTATTTCAATTATTAACCAGTATTTAATAGGCTCACATAACATTACTGGCAGTGTGTCCAAAGTGTGGGTGCTTAACCTTACAATGATTCAGCACTGCAGACCTACTTGGTACTACCACCCAGCACCCCCTGCACCGCCACTGTGAAGAGAAAAAAACAGATATAGTAATTATCAGATAAGGTTGCAAATACACTTAACAAAAATTTAAACGCAACACTTTTGTTTTTGCTCCCATTTGTCATGAGATGGACTCAAAGATCTAAAATTCATTCCAGATACACAATATTACCATTTCTCTCAAACATTGTTCACAAATCTGTCTAAATGTGTGATAGTGGCACTTTTGCTTTGCTGAGATAATCCATCCCACCTCACAGGTGTGCCACATCAAGATGCTCATCAGACACCATGATTAGTGCACAGGTGAACCTTAGACTGCCCACAATAAAAGGCCACTCTGAAATGTGCAGTTTTGTCTCACAGCAAAATGCCACAGATGGCGCAAGCATTGAGGCAGCGTGCAATTGGCATGCTGACAGCAGGAATGTCAACCAGATCTGTTGCTCGGGCATTGAATGTTCATTTCTCCACCATAAGCCGTCTCCAAAGGCGTTTCAGAGAATATGGCAGTACATCCAACCGGCCTCACAACCGCAGACCACGTGTAACCACACCAGCCCAGGACCTCCACATCCAGCAGGTTCACCTCCAAGATCGTCTGAGACCAGCTACTCAGACAGCTGCTGAAACAATTGGTTTGCATAACCAAAGAATTTCTGCACAAACTGTCAGAAACCGCCTCAGGAAGCTCAACTGCTCGTCGTCCTCATCGGGGTCTTAACCTGACTCCAGATCGTCGCCGTAACAGACTTGAGTGGGCAAATGCCCACATTCGATGGCGTCTGGCACGTTGGAGAGGTGTTCTCTTCACGGATGAATCTGGGTTTACATTGTTCAGGGCAGATGGCAGACAGCGTGTGTGGCGTCGTGTGGGTGAGCGCTTTGCTGATGTCAGTGTTGTGGATGGAGTGGCCCATGGTGGTGGTGGGGTTATGGTATGGGCAGGCATCTGTTATGGACGAAGAACACAGGTGCATTTTATTGATGGCATTTTGAATGCACAGAGATACCGTGATGAGATCCTGAGGCCCATTGTTGTGCCATACATCCATGAACATCACCTCATGTTTCAGCAGATAATGCACGGCCCCATGTTGCAAGGATCTGGACACAATTCTTGGAAGCTGAAAATGTCCCAGTTCTTGCATGGCCAGCATACTCACCGGACATGTCACCCATTGAGCATGTTTGGGATGTGCTTGACCGGCGTATACGACAGCGCGTACCAGTTCCCACTAATATCCAGCAACTTCGCACAGCCATTGAAGAGGAGTGGACCAACATTCCACAGGCCACAATTGACAATCTGATAAACTCTATGCGAAGAAGATGTGCTGCACTGCATGAGGCAAATGGTGGTCACACCAGATACTGACTGGTTCTGAGTCCCCAGACCCCCAATAAAGCAACAACTGCACATTTCAGGGTGGCCTTTTATTGTGGGCAGTCTAAGGTTCACCTGTGCACTAATCATGGTGTCTGATGAGCATCTTGATGTGGCACCTGTGAGGTGGGATGGATTATCTCAGCAAAGCAAAAGTGCCACTATCACACATTTAGACAGATTTGTGAACAATGTTTGAGAGAAATGGTAATATTGTGTATCTGGAATGAATTTTAGATCTTTGAGTCCATCTCATGACAAATGGGAGCAAAAACAAAAGTGTTGCGTTTATATTTTTGTTGAGTGTAAATAACAATAAAATATATAATATATATATATATATATATATATATATATATATATATATATATATATATATATATATATATACTCACCATTTACTACAGAGCCTTTCGAAATATATATTCACCACACAGGACTACCGGTAGATTTGGATCTCAACTAAAAACAGAAATGACCAATTTTATGATCATATATCAACACAAAGCATATTATTTAATTTGTGGTTAACAGTTCCTAATCGTGAACTATTGTGAGCTTTAAAATGTTAAGGACCCCCTCGAAAATGAGATGGTGACACATCTCAAGAGGCTTATCCTCCAAACAAATACATTTAAATTTAATTTAATCAGGGCACCTTTGCATGGGTACTTTATATTTTACTACTTAAAATTATGCCTGTGTTAACAAGACACTTACATTTCTGAGCACTTTTAAGAGTCTGTATGCCCTTTGCTGGATGTAATGGTAATTAAATATGCTTATTGGGAAAACAGTATATATGGCAAGCAAACAATTAAATATGATTTACTAAACACAATGGGCCACAAATTTGATGGTTTATACATACTAAATATGTACAGTCCTTGTGGATTGGGTTCATGTTGTTTAACAATCGATTTAATGAATTGAATGGTTTTCTTTAGTAGTGTCACTCTGTCATATTAATATGCTGTTACACTGGTGTGGATCTATAGTAGTTATGCTTTATATGTCCTAAAGTTGAGTTTACTTATGCAGAAGAGTTGTATTAATAAGTTGCTGTCGTGTATAACTTTTACAACAGTATTTGAAAAGTGAATTATGGGATGCGTCAAAGCTCCTTACTGTTGGTAAGGAACCGACCGAACTTTCTATGTTAACTCAATAGGGCTGTGGCAATAACTGCATTTTAATAAGGCTCCATGCACACGCCCGGCAACGTTTTACTGTTCTACCCTGAACCAATTTGTGTTTACGGCTTTGAGCAAATGGGTTCAAATACTGGGACTTGACCCGAACCCGTGCACAATAAAACGAATGTGTTGCGGCCACTGCGTGGGCGCCTTGAGAACACGCGGTTTTGTTTGCGTAACGAATCACTCTTCGTTTTGCTATTTACACTGACGTGCACTGTTTAGGACTTGGCTGAAATGACCCACACACTCACAGGATATGGAGCACTGCACACAGAAGCTTTCAGTGGAGTTTGGGACTAACGCCGCTGGATTATGGAGCTAGGAGCACCTGGCGCTGCCTTTGTGCTCCGGATGTCTCAGTCCAGGTGAGGAGCTTTTTTTTTTTTTTTTGCACTGTTCGTCCATATGAATCGTGATCTGTCTCTTTCACGCTGGAGCATCGTTTGTGTGGTTTCAGTGCGCACCGATAAAACTAATCATCTGTCTGCTGCGTGCGCACACGACACCGTGCACCTTTTTCTCATGTCTGGCTGTTTTCATTTGGCGCTAACACTAAAGTTGTGCTCTTTGTGCAGGTAACACATGCACATGAAAAAGTCCTGCGCCCTTGTTTGTTAATCAGAGCTACAGAACATGCTTTAGGCGAGGCTATGATGGAACCCGAACTCGGGCGGGACCGGCGGGTTACGGGTCGACCCGCGCATCACTACCCAGTGTCAGAAAGAACAGGTTTGGTGAACAGTCTGGTCAGTGATCACTGTGGCACTCCTCCATGCCAAACTTGGGACATTCATTTGGTTTCAACGGGGACACTGACAGTGCGCAGTGGTACAGAAGTACTGCAGTGGTACAGAAGTACTGCAGTGGTACAGAAGTACTGCAGTGGTACAGAAGTACTGCAGTGGTACAGAAGTACTGCAGTGGTACAGAAGTACTGCAGTGGTACAGAAGTACTGCAGTGGTACAGAAGTACTGCAGTGGTACAGAAGGCGTACATAGGCAGGCGCCTCTGTGGGGTTTACCGTGGGTGTGCGGCTTTATGTGGGGACGTACAGGGGATGACTGGACCATGTTTCATTTGCTGCTTTACATGAATGTTGTTTATTCCTGTTTTGATATGTCTGTGTGTATGTTTTACTCATCCATATCTTGGAACGCCCTTAGAGGAAACTGTTGTTGCGATTTTGGGCGCTACAAAAATAAATTGAATTGAATTGAAAAACATTGATACCGAAGAATCATAATATAAGTGTCCTTGTAACTGGTGTGTAAAACTACATCACACTACACATGCACATGTCTGTCACTTAGGCCTGGCTGTGGTTTTTATATAGATATTTTTCTAGTATATCCTCAATGTACGTCATGTTAAGGCCCTCTGTACAACGCCATGCAGAGACACGTAAAGTTAACGCAAGAGAAATTCTTAAAACACGACAGCCAAAGCACTCAATACGTTATTTTTTATCCTTGTAGTGTTTTTTGCAGTGGTAAGGGAACCGCTGCATGCGTTAGCATTCACCTTGACTTGGCCTGTTAACATTGTACAGAAGTTACACAATGTGGTCATTAAAGTAGATTACTCTGAGTCTAACATTGCATTTACATGAATATTAGGATTTTAATGAATATTACCTTACAAACGCCGTGCTGACTTACCTACAAAGCGGAGGACAAAATGGCTGCCGCAGATTGTCTGTAAAAGTTATTTTCCCGGTCAAACCAGGGGGAGGAGTTTTACCATAAAGTCTGACTTTTTCATGCGTTGCTCTTGACTAAAACAGGTTTCACATTGGGGCAAATTATTCTGCGGGAGTAAGAATAAATCCTGCTTAAAGAAGATGTTTAAAAAATATATGACATGGGAGCAGAATTTATACAAAATGAACAACCCCCTGTTTCCCGTTTGTTCAGTGCAGAACTGAACCAAGACTAAACCAGGACTAAACCAGGATTAAACCAGGTCTAAACTAGGAGTAAACCAGGTCTAAACCAGGTCTAAACAAGACTAAACTAGGACTAAAACAGGACTAAACCAGAACTAAACCAGAACTGAACTAAGACTAAACTAAGACTAAACCAGGACTGCACCAGAACTGAACCAGGTCTAAACCAGGTCTAAACCAGGACTAAACCAGGACTAAACCAGGTCTAAACCAGGTCTAAACAAGACTAAACTAGGACTAAACCAGAACTGAACTAAGACTAAACCAGGTCTAAACCAGGACTAAACCAGGACTAAACCAGGATTAAACCAGGTCTAAACCAGGTCTAAACAAGACTAAACTAGGACTAAAACAGGACTAAACCAGAACTAAACCAGAACTGAACTAAGACTAAACCAGGTCTAAACCAGGTCTAAACCAGGACTAAACCAGGTCTAAACCAGGTCTAAACCAAGACTAAACCAGGTCTAAACCAGGTCTAAACCAAGACTAAACCAGGTCTAAACCAGGACTAAACCAGAACTGAACCAAGACTAAATCAGGTCTAAACCAGGACTAAACCAGAACTGAGCCAAGACTAAATCAGGTCTAAACCAGGATTAAACCAGAACTGAACCAAGAGTAAATCAGGACTGCACCAGGACTAAAACAGGACTAAACCAGGACTAAACCAGGTCTAAACCAGGACTAAACCAGGTCTGAACCAGGACTAAACCAGGACTAAACCAGCTCTAAACCAGGACTAAACCAGGACTGAACCAGGACTAAACCAGGTCTAAACCAGGACTAAAACAGGATTAAACCAGGTCTAAACCAGGACTAAAACAGGACTAAACCAGGACTAAACCAGGATTAAACCAGGTCTAAACCAGGTCTAAACAAGACTAAACTAGGACTAAAACAGGACTAAACCAGAACTAAACCAGAACTGAACTAAGACTAAACCAGGTCTAAACCAGGTCTAAACCAGGACTAAACCAGGTCTAAACCAAGACTGAACCAAGACTAAACCAGGACTAAACCAGGACTAAACCAGAACTGAACCAAGACTAAATCAGGTCTAAATCAGGACTGCACCAGGACTAAAACAGGACTAAACCAGGTCTAAACCAGGACTAAACCAGGTCTAAACCAGTTCTAAACCAGGACTAAACCAGGTCTAAACAAGACTAAACTAGGACTAAAGCAGGTCTAAACCAGGACTAAACCAGAACTGAACCAAGACTAAATCAGGTCTAAACCAGGACTGCACCAGGACTAAAACAGGCCTAAACCAGGACTAAACCAGGACTGAACCAGGACTAAAACAGGACTAAACCAGGTCTAAACCAGGACTAAACCAGGACTGAACCAGGACTAAAACAGGACTAAACCAGAACTAAACCAGGTCTAAACAAGACTAAACTAGGACTAAAGCAGGTCTAAACCAGGACTAAAACAGGATTAAACCAGGTCTAAACCAGGACTAAAACAGGATTAAACCAGGTCTAAACCAGGACTAAAACAGGACTAAACCAGGACTAAACCAGGATTAAACCAGGTCTAAACCAGTTCTAAACCAGGACTAAACCAGGTCTAAACAAGACTAAACTAGGACTAAAGCAGGTCTAAACCAGGACTAAACCAGAACTGAACCAAGACTAAATCAGGTCTAAACCAGGACTAAACCAGAACTGAACCAAGACTAAATCAGGTCTAAACCAGGACTGCACCAGGACTAAAACAGGCCTAAACCAGGACTAAACCAGGACTGAACCAGGACTAAAACAGGACTAAACCAGGACTAAACCAGGTCTAAACCAGGACTAAACCAGGACTGAACCAGGACTAAAACAGGACTAAACCAGAACTAAACCAGGACTAAACCAGGACTGAACCAGGACTAAACCAGGTCTAAACCAGGACTAAAACAGGATTAAACCAGGTCTAAACCAGGACTAAAACAGGACTAAACCAGGAATAAACCAGGATTAAACCAGGTCTAAACCAGGTCTAAACAAGACTAAACTAGGACTAAAACAGGACTAAACCAGAACTAAACCAGAACTGAACTAAGACTAAACCAGGTCTAAACCAGGTCTAAACCAGGACTAAACCAGGTCTAAACCAGGTCTAAACCAAGACTAAACCAAGACTAAACCAGGACTAAACCAGGACTAAACCAGGACTGAACCAAGACTAAATCAGGTCTAAATCAGGACTAAACCAGGTCTAAACCAGTTCTAAACCAGGACTAAACCAGGTCTAAACCAGGACTAAACCAGGTCTAAACCAGTTCTAAACCAGGACTAAACCAGGTCTAAACAAGACTAAACTAGGACTAAAGCAGGTCTAAACCAGGACTAAACCAGAACTGAACCAAGACTAAATCAGGTCTAAACCAGGACTAAACCAGAACTGAACCAAGACTAAATCAGGTCTAAACCAGGACTAAACCAGAACTGAACCAAGACTAAATCAGGTCTAAACCAGGACTGCACCAGGACTAAAACAGGACTAAACCAGGACTAAACCAGGTCTAAACCAGGACTAAACCAGGACTGAACCAGGACTAAAACAGGACTAAACCAGAACTAAACCAGAACTGAGCTAAAACTAAACCAGGTCTAAACCAGGACTGAACCAGGTCTAAAACAGGACTAAACCAGGAGTGGTCAGGGGGCACACAATGCTACTTGGTCTGTAGGAAACACTTGGGGTTTTCTCTCTCTCAAGTCCAAGATTAGTTCTGGTTTAGTCTTGGTTTAGACCTGGTTTAGTCCTGGTTCAGTCCTGGTTTAGATCTAGTTTAGATGTGGTTTAGTCCTGTTTTAGACATAGTTTAGACCTAGTTTAGTCCTGTGTAATCCTGGTTTAGACCTGGTTTAGTCCTGGTTCAGTCCTGGTTTAGATCTAGTTTGGATGTGGTTTAGTCCAGTTTTAGACATAGTTTAGACCTAGTTTAGTCCTGTGTAATCCTGGTTTAGAGCTGGTTTAATCCTGGTTCAGTTCTGGTTCAAATATGCACACATGTCTATCCTATGCACATGCATATTTCTGACAGCTTTCATCCTCCATAATATCCACTGTTAGATGTAAAGTAAAGTACAGATACCTAAAAATTGTACTACTTACTTTTACTTTTCATTGCCACCATCACTGGTCAGAATAGTGGTTGTATCTATCCATGTTTGTCCTGAAACGTTCTCTACTTTTGCATTACTGATCTCTTTACTGTACATCCACATGTTAACACTGGTGTGATTTATGGCCCGCGAGCTCGTCGTCCTCACCCTGACAGAGGAGAGTCTGACCTGAGGAGGTGGACTCGAGGAGAATGTAGCTGTGGGCAGGAGCTAAGAAAGCACTTTATGTGAAAATGACTTGTGGCTCTTGAAGAACTGACAGATAGAAAATCTCACGGTGCAGCTGTTTTTCTTCTCACCTTATTGATTGGAGCATTTTTGTAGCCAAGACTGATCCTATGCATTTCATGGCTAACATAGGCCAAGTGCTTTTATATAACTGCTCTGACTATGAGATAATGTCCATGTTTGTGAGCCACCAAACCCTTTTGACATCTAAAACGAGGATAACACTGCATATATTTGTTTTACCTTTATGCTCTAGAAGACTATAGAGTGCTGCATTTATGAAATCAATGAAACGCTACAGAGAACATGGAATTTTATTATTATTTTTTTATTTCTTAAGATTACAGTACTGTCCTACACTGGCTAAGAGTCAAACTGTCACTCAATCTTACCAAATCAGCAGTATTAAGTCTTAGAGGATCGAGAACCATCAAGAAACTGAACAATGACTTTGAAAATGCGACATAGTCAAAAACTATCGAATCGAATAATTTATTTCAACTTTGTAAATAGTAAATATTTTAACCCCTGGACAGGGTTTTAGAGGTTTTTGGGTTTTTTTTTGTTTTTGTTTTTGTTTTTTTTGTTTTTACATTTATTTGTATATTATAGTTTTATCTATTGAGAGATATTGTTAATAAAGTATATTTTTATTCTGATTTATTCCCTGAAAAAATATATATATATATTTCTGCATGTAACAAAAACATTTTGACACTTGGTTGCTTCTTACTTGCAGATGAAATACTCAATGTCTATTTGAGTCCTCCTTAATCCAGTCTTAAATTATCCATCCACAGTGAACCAAATATCCGTCTGATTCTGTGTTCCTTCATCATTTTATCGCCGGTAGTGGAGCGTGAATCTGCCCACGTACCATTAAACGTTCTGTTTTCTTCAGAAACTTTTCTTTTCTTGGATGTGTCCATCATTAACCTACCAGGAGTGGAAAAGCTCAATAAATCCTGCAGTTGGTGCAGGCGCCGGTAAGTCCAGGCGGCCAGATATGAGCAGGGTGTTGCATGTTTTGATCGACAAAAATATGAAAAACCTTTTATTTTAATGTTACAAGATTACCCTTATCTACAAATTTAGAATTACATTTTAAAACGAACAAAATAAAATAAAAATACATTGCAATTAAATACTCATTATTTATTTTCCAAAGTCAGAGGGAACCACAAGACAAGAACGGAAGAGGCACATATGGTTGCCGACCCCTGTGCCTTTAAGTTTGTCTTTTAATCAAAGAAATCGTGTTGTTCAAATGCATTTGCTCTCATAAATAGTGAAATATGGCAGAATTTCATGATCGCATTGCAAAGCGTACAGTGGTACAGTGGTACAGTGGGCCTATTATCGTACCGTAGGTCGTGTGTCGTATTGACCTGTGAGTGACGATGCTATTCCCGGCTCCATCCTTTGGTCTAAACCTGTCCGTGTCCAGTGTAAACAGTGGCCCCCGTGGTTAGGTAACGCTCCAATCAAAATCCTGATGTGTTTTTCAGTCACGCACCACAAATGACCCCTGAGCATTTCCACCATTACCGACCCCCGCTCCCCCCCCCCACCCGCTCCTGCAAAAATATCTCTGTCCATTGTCACAACCATGACCACCCCCCCCTACACTTCCTCCACGCTCACGCTCCCAACAGGTGCCTGGCTGCCCCATGCCCACACATACCCTCCTGGTCACTCCAAAACAAGCCACCCGTCACAGAAGAGACACTGAGAGTACCAGCCGGCAGTGGGCACGGACCATTTTGGATGTAGTTTTTTTTTTTTTTTTCCCGCGAATATTTCATTCAAGGCCTTAGATCGGTGACGAAAGAGCGTTAAGATGTCATGACAGTAACGGACAAAAAGGTCATGAACGTACACACGAGGATGAATTTATTTCTTGTAATATGCACTTGGACGTGGCTCGCTATGGCTGGTAAGGATTTCACGCGTTTGGTTCAATCTGTATTGTCCGAAATGTGTTTGTGTTCATGGATTTCAAGCTTCCTGTTCATAGGTGCCATTTTGAGTACCATTCAAAAGATATATAATCATTTTAAATTGAATTGTTAATCGCTATGGCGACACTACAACATTTTTAATCACTCTGAAACCAGTGGATTCATTGTAGTAGTTTGTAGGAGTAAATTTCCAATAGAAAGTGTCTAGTCTAGAAAATGGATGCACGTGTAAATAAGTAATGTGACAGGAATGTGTGCTGTACAGAATAAAAATAGCAGTACTTGGAGCTAGCATACGAACCGCGTTACAGACACTGACTCATCAGATTAGATATTGCATCATCACCACAATGCAATGGATTCTGCTTTTGGAAAACAGCAGAGGGCACTGGCATGCAGGAGTCTGCAGGAGGAATGTGGCAAGCAACAGTGTGACAGAGACAGGGAAGCTCTGTTAAATATAAATGTATGAGGACGCGTATTATTCAATTAAGTGAATCATTTTCAAAAGCCAGCCACTTTTTAGCTCTTTCTATCAAGGAATCCTCCACCAATTCACAGCTGCGTTCTGCTGTCTGTGTGTTAGGGCTGGATATGGCCAAAAAATACTATTTCGATGTTTTATATTTTTTGGACAGATCGGATAATTCCGATTTCAATTGGTTTGAATCAAAGTCAGAACAGGACTTACATTTGTATTCTCACTGTGTCCTACTATTTAAGAAACTGCAAACTGCCATGAAATACATTTATATAGATAAGTCATCTAATTTTAATAGTTTAAATTAAAATGTTTGTTTTTACAATTCAGTTGTTTAATTGCATAATACATTTGTTCATCATTGCATTTATACAGCGCCTTTCAGTACACCCAAAGCACTTTACAGTTCATTCTTCATTCACTCCACACTCATTGGTGTAAACTACTATTGTAGCCACAGCTGCCCTGGGGCAGACTGATGGAAGTGAGGCTCCAGTCTGCACCATCGGCCCCTCCGACCACCACCAACACTCACACACTCCACTTTCATATTAGGCAATGTGGGTGAAGTGTCTTGCCTAAGGACACAACAACAGTTTTTGTGACTGGCGCCCCCCTAATAACCCTGCTTTTGAAGTAAGAAATTCTGGAGTAAATTTGTTTCATAATAATCCTTTTTTTATTTATTGACAATTTTGCTATTTTTCAGCATCTCAATAATTAAATACAGGAATAATTGAACAGCCCTCTTCTGTTTCATGACTCTGTCATAATGTGCTCTTTAGAGCTAAAGCCTACTCAGAGCTAATGAGAAGCTGGTTTTGAAGTATTCACGGGTGACATGAGGATCATCGACAGAGCTGTTACAACAAACACCAGCAGATATGGTATTTATGTAATGCTACAACTAATAGAAAAGTAGGCCTGTGGATAGGCTACTGATGCCAATGCAGTCAAAACAAAAGGCCCAGTTTAAGTTTGAAACCTACATTTCAAGAGTTCGCCGGAGAAAATCTCATATTATTTTGTTTTTAGGGTTTTACAATGTGTCCAGGGACTACAAGTGAAAAATAGCTTCTTGTGCAATGTTGCTGCATGTGCACAAAAAGAAAGAACAGAAACATAGTTTGTTCAAAGGCCTGTCTATTGTTTCCAAAGGAATGTAACACAGATGAAGCTCATTTGACTGGAGGCTACTGTTTGACAAAATTAGATGTGGAATGTGCCCTAGAGGAAAGAGCGCTTTACAAATTTACTTTGACTTTGAACTATGACCTGTTCTTGTAAACAGACTGGGGCCATGTGTTGTGTTTGAAACCTGCCACAGCATGTTACCAAACAGGCCTACTGACACCAAACAGGCCTACTAACACCAAACAGGCCTACTGACACCAAACAGGCCCACTAACACCAAACAGGCCCACTGACACCAAACAGGCCCACTGACACCAAACAGGCCTACTGACACCAAACAGGCCTACTAACACCAAACAGGCCTACTGACACCAAACAGGCCCACTGACACCAAACAGGCCTACTAACACCAAACAGGCCTACTAACACCAAACAGGCCCACTAACACCAAACAGGCCCACTGACACCAAACAGGCCCACTGACACCAAACAGGCCTACTGACACCAAACAGGCCCACTGACACCAAACAGGCCCACTGACACCAAACAGGCCCACTGACACCAAACAGGCCCACTGACACCAAACAGGCCCACTGACACCAAACAGGCCCACTAACACCAAACAGGCCCACTAACACCAAACAGGCCCACTGACACCAAACAGGCCCACTAACACCAAACAGGCCCACTAACACCAAACAGGCCCACTAACACCAAACAGGCCCACTAACACCAAACAGGCCCACTAACACCAAACAGGCCCACTGACACCAAACAGGCCCACTGACACCAAACAGGCCCACTGACACCAAACAGGCCCACTGACACCAAACAGGCCCACTAACACCAAACAGGCCCACTGACACCAAACAGGCCCACTAACACCAAACAGGCCCACTAACACCAAACAGGCCCACTAACACCAAACAGGCCCACTAACACCAAACAGGCCCACTGACACCAAACAGGCCCACGAACACCAAACAGGCCCACTGACACCAAACAGGCCCACTAACACCAAACAGGCCCACTAACACCAAACAGGCCTACTAACACCAAACAGGCCCACTGACACCAAACAGGCCCACTGACACCAAACAGGCCCACTAACACCAAACAGGCCCACTCACTAACACCAAACAGGCCACTAAACAGGCCCACTGACACCAAACAGGCCCACTAGCACCAAACAGGCCCACTACACCAAACAGGCCCACTACCCCCAAACAGGCCCACTGACACCAAACAGGCCCACTGACACCAAACAGGCCCACTAACACCAAACAGGCCCACTAACACCAAACAGGCCCACTGACACCAAACAGGCCCACTGACACCAAACAGGCCCACTAACACCAAACAGGCCCACTGACACCAAACAGGCCCACTGACACCAAACAGGCCCACTGACACCAAACAGGCCCACTGACACCAAACAGGCCCACTGACACCAAACAGGCCCACTAACACCAAACAGGCCTACTAACACCAAACAGGCCCACTGACACCAAACAGGCCCACTGACACCAAACAGGCCCACTGACACCAAACAGGCCCACTAACACCAAACAGGCCCACTAACACCAAACAGGCCCACTAACACACATTATTGGTGTGGCCTATTGGTCTATACATAATGTTATTTACTTTTGAACTTTGACTTGTTTTAAACACATTCTTGGGTTTTGAACTTTTCCATGCAGAGTCACATTTTGTTATCCAGGAACAGGATTTATAAGTCAGTAGCCAGGCCAATTTTATTTTTAAACCTTGTTAATTAACCTTCAGTGTCGAGCCAACAGTAAAAGTGAAAATCCATGAGTATCTTGTGACTGAAACAGCTGAAATATATCAAATACACTTCATATCACTCAGTAGCTCTGCACCCATCCTTAGCCTTCCAACAGATCAACAGTTAAACCTGTCTTAAGTTGTAAGTTTATGTCATTATCCGGCTTGGTACCCAGTCCAATTTTTCTTTTAGCTCACTGAACTCTTTAAAAGTGTTAATCAGGTGTTAAATCCCCTGTAGCGCCAAGTCGTGCTCTGTTTAAACAAATACACCTCAGAGTCTGACTATTTCACACTTTATTCTTAGAAATCCTTACCCCATGAACATCATCAAGTTCACCGTTTTACATCTGATGACCTCTGCTTTGTTCTCTCACATTTATTAACACATTTTCATACTTATTTTTTGCACTTTGTAAATTTCAAATCTCAAAAACGAGTCCCAACGTACGGTTGTTATAGCAACTTCAGCTTTTACAAGGAAGTATCCGGGAATTCGCAGTTGGAAAAAATGTGCAAAATTGGGCAAGGTTCCAAATGGGCCAATGATGGGCTACTTTAGCACTAGCAAGCATCCTTAGCTTGACCTGCAAAATACCTAGCACCTGTTATAATGTAGATGTGGATTTCACAAATTCACAGTTTTCTTTTTATCTAAAAGTTTGACACAATTTTACACGCAAGAAACGTTTTTGTTTTTTGTTTTTTATTAACTATAAGCATTATTTCAACAAAATCAAGGATTAGAGGAGTTTAGCATACAACATGGTTGCAAAGTTACAGTTATAGAATTCCCGAGCATGATGTCATGATTTCCTAGCTAAGCTGGCGCCACCTGGTGCCTCCGCTCACTTTCATTTCTCTCCAGCAACTAGGTCAGGGATCACTGTACACTATACGGTTCGCAAAAACCCTGGAAGTTGTAGTTGGCGCACCGGCCAAGCAGAGAAGTGATGTGTTGGCCAGAACCAACCCCAGTTGCGATAGCAGACTGCATATAGTAGGCCTATATGCACATGACCAAATGGCAGCGATTGGTTAAATTAAAAAAATTACCCGCCTACCGTCGAGCAAACGAATCCTAATGCTGCGAGGTCAGATGGTTTCCACCAAGTGAAAGGCTAATGATTTCCAACCAGGAAGTAAAAATGTAAACCTAATAAAGGGTGAGACTGCTAAAACAAGTGTGAAATCTTAAATATAATGATCATAACTGTGTTTAGGTAAAAATGAGTAGTTTGACATAGACACTTTAAAAGTCATTAAAGTTGATTTTGCTTTGCATAAATTTCAACTCTCACAAACATGCCCTAAGTGTGGTTACTATAGCAACTTAAGCTTGCACTAAAGTATCTGGGCATTCGCGTTTGGAAAGCTTTGCTTCAGAGACAGATTTGGTTTAATAGTTGAACTGTTGGTAGGCTATGTCATTGCCTAATTTGAAACCCAATCCATTTTTTTTTAATTTATTCATGTTTTACTCATTCCCACTCTTTTAAGTGTTAAAAGTCCATGTAAAGATTTAATTCCTGATGAAAATGATTATTTGGAATGAAAGTTAATTCATTTTAAAGATTTACTTTTAAGTGAATTCATTAAAACAGGTGATTTACTCTGATTTTAAAGCCGAATGAATTTATTCCTGGATCATGTAAACCTCGGTGGGGGGGAAGGAGCCTGAGCTTGTGCGGGAGGTCGAGCGTTACCGGCTAGATATAGTCGGCCTCACCTCCACGCACAGTTTGGGTTCCGGAACCCAACTCCTTGAGAGGGGTTGGACTCTCCATTTCTCTGGCATTGGAGCTGGTGTGGGCTCATCGCCCCACAGCTCAGCCGCTGTGTGTTGGAGTTCACCCTGGTGAACGAGAGGGTCGTGTCCCTGCGCCTTCGGGTTGGGGACAGGTCTCTCACTGTGGTGTCGGCCTACGGGCCGAACAGCAGTGCAGAGTACCCGGCCTTTTTGGAGTCTCTGGGAGGGGTACTGGACAGTGCACCGACCGGGGACTCCGTTGTTCTACTGGGGGACTTCAACGCCCATGTGGGCAACGACAGTGACACTTGGAGAGGGGTGATTGGGAGGAACGGCCTCCCTGATCTGAACCCGAGCGGTGTTCTGTTATTGGACTTCTGTGCTAGTCACAGTTTGTCCATAACAAACACCATGTTCGAGCACAAGGGGGTCCATCGGTGCACGTGGCACCAGGACTCCCTAGGCCGGAGGTCGATGATCGACTTTGTTGTCGTGTCATCTGACCTCCGGCTGTGTGTCTTGGACACTCGGGTGAAGAGAGGGGCAGAGCTGTAGAGCACCACCTGGTGGTGAGTTGGGTCCACTGGCGGAGGAGGAAGCCGGAAAGACCTGGCAGGCCCAAGCGTATCGTGAGGGTCTGTTGGGAACGTCTGGCGGAACCTTCTGTCAGTGCGGCCTTCAACTCACACCTCCGGGAGAGCTTCTCCCGGATCCCGGGGGAGGCTGGGGACATGGAGCCCGAGTGGCTTCGTTCTCGGCCTCTATTGTCGATGCGGCTGCTCGTAGCTGTGGCCGTAAGGTCTGTGGTGCCTGTCGCGGCGGCAATCCCCGAACCCGGTGGTGGACACCGGAAGTAAGGGATGCCGTCAAGCTGATGAAGGAGTCCTACCGGGCCTTACTGGCTCGGGGACTCCTGAGGCAGCTGACGGGTACCGGCGGGCCAAGCATGCTGCAGCCCGGGCAGTGGCAGAGGCAAAAACTCGGGTCTGGGAGGAGTTCGGGGAGGCCATGGAGGAGGACTATCGGACGGCCCCAAGGAAATTCTGGCAAACCGTCCGGCGCCTCAGGAGGGGGAAGCAGTGCTTCACCAAGACTGTTTACAGTGCGGGGGAGAGCTGCTGACCTCGACTGGGGATGTTGTCGGGCGGTGGAAGGAAAACTTTGGGGATCTCCTCAATCCCACCGTCACGTCCTCAGAAGAGGAGGCCGAGGCTGGGGACCCAGAGGCGGACTCATCCATCACCCTGGCCGAAGTCACTGAGGTGGTCAGAAAGCTCCTCGGTGGCAAGGCTCCGGGGGTGGATGAGATCCGTCCTGAGTACCTTAAGTCTCTGGGTGTTGTGGGGCTGTCTTGGCTGACACGTCTCTACAACATCGCGTGGCGGTCGGGAACAGTACCTCTGGACTGGCAGACCGGGGTGGTGGTCCCTCTGTATAAGAAGGGGGACCAGAGGGTGTGTTCCAACTACAGGGGAATCACACTCCTCAGCCTCCCCAGTAAAGTCTATGCCAGGGGACTGGAGAGGAGAGTCCGTCTGATAGTCGAACCTCGGATCCAAGAGGAGCAGTGTGGTTTTCGGCCTGGTCGTGGAACACTGGACCAGCTCTACACCCTCCATCGGGTGCTCGAGGGTTCATGGGAGTTTGCCCAACCAGTCCACATGTGTTTTGTGGACTTGGAGAAGGCATTCGACCGTGTCCCTCGTGGTGCCCTGTGGGGGGTGCTCCGGGAGTATGGGGTCCGGGGCCCTTTGCTAAGGGCTGTCCGGTCCCTGTATGACCGGAGCAGGAGCTGTGGTGCCGGCAGTAAGTCAGACCTGTTCCCGGTGCATGTTGGACTCCAGGGCTGCCCTTTGTCACCGGTTCTGTTCATTGTATTTATGGACAGAATTTCTAGGCGCAGCCAGGGGCCGGAGGGGGTCCAGTTCGGGGACCACAGGATCTCATCTCTGCTTTTTGCGGATGATGTTGTCCTGTTGGCTCCATCGAACCAGGACCTGCAGCACTGGGGCGGTTTGCAGCCGAGTGTGAAGCGGCCGGGATGAGAATCAGCTGTTCCAAATCCGAGGCCATGGTTCTCGACCGGAAAAAGGTGGATTGCCCTCTCCGGGTGGGTGGGGAGTCTCTGCCTCAAGTGGAGGAGTTCAAGTATCTCAGGGTCTTGTTCACAGTGAGGGGAGAATGGAGCGTGAGATTGACAGGCGGATCGGTGCAGCGTCGGCAGTGATGCGGTCGCTGTATCGGTAAATGTTTATTCTTCTTCAAAATAATTCCCGTCATTCATGCTCGTTGGCTCGTCCTTCTGACGCGATCCGGACGATCCGGACGATCCGGCTCCTCCAGTCGTCTCTTGGGACTTTCCTCCACGTCTCTTTGGATTTGTGAGCGGGATGTGGGAGTGGGCTGAGGTGTGGCAGCCTCAGACTCAGTTTGTCTTCTTCCTCCTTCTCCCACACTCTTCCCTTCTCCTCCTCAGCTCACAGACGTAAAGCGTGAGGAGAGAATTCTCCAGCTGCTGCTTCATTATCATCTGAACCACTGTGGAAAAAGTTTGGATCATTTTTGTGTCAGCAGCGTAACGGCAAACCGAGATGACAGAAAAACCAGTAGCAGCTGAAGTGTGGGTTTTCTTCCTGTTGACATAAATATGTTTATGCCTCTGTCCAGTCAGAACCCTTCCCCACCCCCAGATGCTGAGCAGAATTAAATAAAGGCAATTTAACGTGTTTTCCATGTAAACCTCAATTCTGAATTATTAACTCGAAGGAGAATATTTTAATGCCGAACTATTTCATTCAGAATAATTCAGAATAATTTGGAATTAAAATCATCATGATCATCAGTCATTTCAGCATGACTCTGAAAATTAGGACCCTGAGGCCCAAAAGTGAGGACAAAGGGCCCAAAAGTGCGGATACTGCCGGAAACGGGGGGACAACCACAGAGCACAACAAAATGGTAAAAACAGTCCTATACAACCACTTGTCACTGTTTTTACCTTATTATTGTCATTATCATTATTTATATGTGCTTATATTAGGGCGACCAGATTTTCAAAATTCAAAACTGGGACACAGCCGGGTTGGAATGGCTGGTATAAATAAAATTGTGAAAAGAGTGTGTAACATTGTCTGTTCCTGATTCACTCACAGTCATAATCTGAAGGACTTCTGTTGTTTTTTGGTTTTTTTTGCCTTACGGTCATTTTCAAGTATGGTTTTCAGTATTTTACTGTTGGCAGGGATCAGATTGGTCCAAAATAGGGACACCTTCTATTGTAAAACTGGGACAAATCAATACTTTTATATAAATCTGCTGAGACAGGGGACACAGGGCTCAAAACTGGGACTGTCCCAGGGAAATAGGGACGTCTGGTCACCCTATCTTATATGTTTATTATAATTTATTACTATATGTATTATTATATGTGTTTAATTGTGAGCTTGGTCAGCTCAGCGGCAGTGGTTTTCAGCGTTCTCCTTGTGGCGTTCTGTGTATCGCTCTAACGCACCTTTACCTCGGCTCCTCTCATCAGTGTGAATACGGCAGAGCTCACAGAAGACAGAGTATTCTCCTTTGGTGCTCTGGCAAAATGATGCTCTGAGCTCTAACCATGTTTGAAGGGTGTCTTCCTTTTTGGCATTTGCTGCTGTTCAACAGCTAACAGTTTCAAACAGGGCTATTGCAGTATCAACAACAATATGAGCGGGGATTTGTGGTGATGCAATGGTGGCGGCCAAGGGTCCAAAATGAGGACAAAATGTCAAAAATGAGGACACATAACCTGACTGTAGCCAGAATCCGGACGACTGGTCATCCTACCAATGACAGGCTACGCCACCTGCCACAATGTCGATTCCACACATTCTCTGTGCAGTTTTGTTTGTCTGACTGCCTCACCCACAATTTATAGCTCGTTATCATATCTTTTAGCTCTAATTAGTACTTTGCAATCTCCGAATGGCCCAAATACACGTCGAACACATCATAAATCATATTAGCACATCATTGTTGGTGAGTCTATTTTGGTCCCGCAGCAGTCGGTATTCAACACATGCTTTGAACCCATTCCCCGGTCACATATCAATTACGTTAGCTCAGTCACCTTTGCTAAGACTAGTATGCTAACGTTCGCCACACCTGCTGCACACTGCATCTTCGCCACGTCCCCTCTGTCCTTCTCCGTCCTTCTCTGTCCTTCTCTGTCCTTCTCTGTCCTTCTCTGTCCTCATCGTTGTTTTGTCCGTGACCACATATTCGGAATTGCACAGCCATTTCGGAAATTTCGCATGTGCTGCTGTCAGTGCCTGCTTAAAGAGGGCATATTTGATTTCTGCGGGGGATTAACTGCTAACATGTAACATATTTGGATCACCATGTTACCTTTTATTGTTTTGAAAATGCCATATTAGCCAAAAATAAATTATTAATGTGTTTTAGAACTTTCACTTTTGATTAGGGTGACTAGATCCTATTTTTGACCAATTTGATCTAAACCAGGTCTAAACCAGGACTAAACTATGACTAAAACAGGACTATCACAATTTCTCACTAATCTGATCCCTGCCAACAGCAAAGAGGAGCATAAATTGTCATTTGTTTTGCGAAAATACAAAAAAAAGTGTTTGCAAATTACAATAAAGCAAAAAAAAATAATAATGCAGTGACAGAAGTCCATCATATTATGACTGACATGAGAATCCACAATGTTACACGCATAGACTATATATATATGAGTGTTGTGAGTGTGACGTCGCCCACAGCGCCACTCAAATGAAGCTCCCGATGCCACGGTTACAGGAGCAAATTTGGAGCCAGACTCCATATTTGGAAATCTGACCGTAAGTATCATAGCAACCACAAGAGCCAATCATGACTGGGGTGGTTAAATGCACCCATCCTACTCACTGGGGAGTCCCGTCCTCTCAGAGCGGTGATACTCTGCACCATTCTGCACGGACCGCTGGATTTCGATGATTCTTGAGAATAAAAAGAAAACTTTTAGCTTTTATGATCAAACTTTACTTAGTAAGTTTAAGTCATTGATTCATGCTCTATGTTCTGTTACGTGCGAACAACTAGCTGTCAGTCAAACCTGTTGCTAACACTAGGCGGCAGTGACCTCGGAGAATGAAGGCATCTGATTGGTCCGTTATTTATGTTCATATCTTGATTTAGGAACATGATAGCAAAATGAAAAATTCAGGATCATGTAGAGCGGATTCATGCGAACAATTTAAGCAGCAGGTACAGAGAGAGGGGCGATAAGATCTCAGTGTAAATCAATGGGAAATAGGGAGAGAAGGAGCTGGAGAAGCCTCCTGGAGCACTTCCTGTTTGGCCAGCGGTGGCTAACGGGTTAGCTTTGTCCATTCAGATATACGGTCTATGGTTACACACTCTTTTCACAATTTTATTTATACCAACCATCCCAAACCAGGTGTGTCCCATGTTTGACTTTTGAAAATCTGGCTTTTGATACTCTGAGTCTCCTTTGCTCCCTGCGCTCCCCCTTCAGAGCACTGTCGTGTGTCCTAATGAAACTACTGCACATTGCATACAGTTTCTGTACATTTATGGAGAATTGTCGTGCGGGAGCATGGGTGATGTGTGCTTGTGGACAGAGCTTTGCACAGAATCTTACAGATGACAGTAAGGTGGTTTGAATAGGGCCTAGGAGAGATCACTAGATTATTCAAACACACTTGGATAGCATCTAAAACTTCTTTATGTGTATTTTTGATGTGGGAACAACATTATAACACAGTAGTAAGCTCAAATAACACCCCTTTGTAACATGCAGCGACTCCTGTGGACCTGTTTGGTAGAACAGCTAATGCTGAATGTGTTATTTGATTTTCCATTTAAATTTGTTCATAATCTTTGTCATTTAGAGCACCCAGATTTTTACTTCATAACAGAATATTTTCATTTTAAATGGCTTGCAGCAGTCTAAAGGTCCTATCCTCCTTATCCTTCTTCCTTATTAATAAAGCTAACAGCAACTAGCATGCTAACAGCACACCAGCTACCTGATTATAAGACAATAAAATGGTTTATAATAAGATGCAGACAGACCGAAGCAGACTTATTTTGACCACAAGAGCAAGACAAGACAAGACTATTTTTGCTCACATACATAGAGAAACATATGTACAGTACAGACTCTGAAACACTCATTTATCCTGTTTATACAAATGACATCATTCTCAACACCAAATAATTTCAAATAAAAGTAATGAATTTGTTATTTATCAGATGGTTCTATAGAGCTTTCCACGACGGACCATAGACCAAAGAACAGATGTACCAAACGGGGCAGAGGTGGGGAGTATTTGGTGACATTTAACTGAGAAGCTTTGTGAAGAAATTGTACTTTTTGGAGTACTTTTCTATCAGCATACTTTAACTCCTGCTTGAGTAATTTTGTTATTGAAGTAACAGTACTCTTACTTGAGTAAAAGTGCTTCCTCTTCCCACGTTAAGTCTAAAGTGACAAAAGCTTCACGTGACGATCTGAAATGACTTGAACGTTTGCGTTTCCTGAAGTGCTCCTTCACCTGTGATCTACACTGTGAAGTGGGAAAAGTGACTATTTGCCAGAACTCAAAAGGTTGGACTTTTGACAACAGCTGAATTAAAAGCAACTCAATCACTTTCATTTCTTAAACTGGGAGTTTTCAAACCACTGGAACAAATGTACGTATGTCGGTGAAGCGCTTTGCAATTTATTTATTTTATTTAACCTTTATTTTACCAGGAAGGAACTAGTTCTCATTTTCAACGACGGCCTGGCCAAGAGGCAGCAGAACCTTCATACAGCAGAATATCACACATATACATACCATACCTACACAATAGACAAGAAGGGGCCACATCAACATAAGACCGTTCACACTCACTATTTACATCATATGTGTCAAACATGCGGCCCGGGGGCCAGATCCGGCCCTCCAAGACCTTTAATCTGGCCCTCGGCTGATTTTTCTATTAAAATACTTAAAATTTTCAGATTTTTCTGTTAATTTTCTGCACCGTTTAGCATAGCAGCGTCTCCGCCGTTTCTGTATGCGTTATGACTCCCACCAGAGCAGCACAAATGAAGACTTTCCTCTTTCCAAACGCTCTTAAAGGACGATCGTTTTGACTGTCGACCGTGACCCTCATCAGCAAAATGTCAAAAAATGAGAAAAGCAGATGCTGAGTTCAGGATTTCCCAAGAAAAATAGTCTAATTCTTATTTGTTGACAGAGGTGAATGGGAAATCTGTGCTCAGTGTGTTTGGAACAAGTGGCGTTGCTCGAGGAATATAATCTTAAACACCACTACGAGACACGGAGAAAAATACAATAACTTGAAGAGAGAACTGAGTTTTCTGATCCGGCCCTTTTGGGATCAAAGTAGGCTGCATACGGCCCCCGGACCAACATGAGTTTGACACCCCTGATTTACATTTATACACATGTACAACACACTGGCAAAGCAATGGTTTTGTATTTTCTCATGCACTATATGAATTACATTTATTTTTAAACCATTCCTATTCGAAACAATAGAATTAACAGGACTTTAGCATTCTCATTGTTGAATTACTTAAATCTACTAAATTGTCCCTCATCTATATTTTTAAGTTATGCTCACTTTTACCCACAACCAAACCTTTAATAAAAACATTTTTAAAAGAATTAAAATTACTCAAAAAGAAGAACATGTTACAGCAACTTCACATAATTAATGTAGTAGGTCTAATCTGAAAACTTTGAGTAGACACAACTTAATCTATTTAATCGATTCACATTTTTGTGCTTGTCCATTGAAAATATCAGAGTTTGTGCATTATTTTGTGTTTTGTTCTTCAAATTACAAAACCTTGAAATGATCCATCAGATGTTTTTTCCTGCTCTTACTCTTAAGTCATTTCTTGGACCTCTACTAATATTATTTTTTACATTACTCTCCAAGAAATAGTTTTTCATAATTTGCCTTGTTCATGTGATGTTGTATTTTTGTCATCGTTAATACTGCTCAAGTGAGTATCTGCTGTAGTGTCCATACTCATTTTCTTTTCTATTGATACCCTGGGATATGTTCGACCACCCTGCCCTACGAGATCGATTTGGGGGGTATTTTTGGCCACACATCCCTGTGGGAGTTGAACCTTCATCCTCTGCTCCAAACCAAACAGGCGGCAGGATCTGTGTCAAGGGCGTGAGGCAGCTGCCAACGACGTGTCATTAAGGGACAGTCTTATGGTGAAGTGAAGACAGTGATCACAGTGAACCCGCAGAAGGACTGTGGGTGTTAGAGGACACACAGATGTGACGTGAAACTGACTCCACAGAGCTTTACGCCATGTTATAATGTTGTTACCTCATCACAAACAGACCTGGAGTCGTGTCTTGTTTCATTCATCTTTGAGTAACCCTTTATCATTAGTCTCTTTGTACCTCAAAATGCTCTGTTCCACCTTGTGATGTCATGTAGTTTCACTGCTCCTTTTTTACCTTTTGTTCAGTAAAGATGGGGGCTGAAATGATCCTAGTGAAGGTGTGTGGAGCTTACACATTACATCGTAGTACCACATGACATCACAAGAGTGTTTTCTGTTGAAGAGAAGAACTCAGGTTTTGTGTGTTAAATGTGTGTGAAACAAAACAAATCCAGGTCTGTTTGTGATGAGAAAACAACATTATAACAAAAAATTTAAAAAGCATATAATATGGGCCCTTTAAATACACAGAGTGAGGAGTTTCATGAATTACCACAGGATAACAACCTGAAATGCTGCATAATGTGATATTGTGGGGAAAAAAAGCAGATGTTCAGTTATGTGTTTTTTATTGGGAAAAAAATGTACAGTCGATACAGAAAGTATTCAAACCCCCTTAAAATTTTCACTCTTTGTTATACGCTGTATTAGCTCAAAAGGTGCTTCTACTAAATACTGAGTAAAGGGTCTGAATACTTGTGGCCATGTGATATTTCAGTTTTTCTTTTTTAATAAATCTGCAAAAATGTCTAATTCTGTGTTTTTCTGTCAGTATGGGGCTCTTAAATGCATGCTTTAGCAAATGGCTGCAATATAACAGAGTGAAATAAGGGGGTCTGAATACTTTCTGTACACACTGTATATATATGTGAGAGTTTTGAACCCTGTGTATCACACAAAGTCTCATTTTTCAAATAATTAGAACTATGCAGAGGGATGTGGGCGGGGCTATGTGAAAATAGGAATTTTCTGAGGACTCGAGCCTTCATCAGTACAGGATGATATAGGATTACTCAAACATGTGTGAGCCAGGTGAGTATGGCACTGATGAGGGGACAGTGGTATAACTAATAAAAGCTCATCAGCTTGTTTCTGCAGACTTAGCTCATTTTAAATGGACTAAAAGTTAAACTAAACCAATTTTACTCACACTTTAATAGTTAACATAATTCAATATTTTGAAAAAAGTCACTTTTTAAAAAATGTGATGGCTATGATCACGGTAAGGAATTGCATAGGGTTCCTACGGCCATGTCACACAGTGGGCCAAAGCTCCTCCATTGAGTGTGGAAACATGTGCTTGAGAATCCCGCTTATGATCAGGTTTTTGGAGTATCCTGGTTTTGTAAACGCAATATTCTGATTTCAGTCTCCTGGATATGCCAGGAAACTCTGGGTTTTTCCTGGTAGTATCCTGGATACTGAGGCCTGTGGACACAGTATCCTCAAAACTGGAGCTGTACTGAGCATGTGCGAACTCAAGCAACACAATAATAGGAGCATTTTCCCAAAATGACATAAACTTCTACCATGACTTTCTAAGTAATAATATTTTATACTTATAAACAAAATAAAGCAGTCTACTATTTAATAGATCAAGATATAAACCAAAAGAGCAGCTGCATTCCTCCAGTGCCATGTAGTGCAGATGCAGAAACTTTTGGCAAGCACTTGTCTCTAGTTGTTGCAAATTTGCAACATGCCCAATTTTTTATCATTATTATTATTTCCATCCATCCATCTTCTCCCGCTTAATCTGGCTGGGTCACGGGGGCAGTTTGCTGCCCAATACTCATAGCACCTGACCCCCTATGAACCCCTCTGCAGGTGGAGCCCACAGGAGGGTGGACAACATGGTCCTTGATGTTAGTTCAGGTGCTGCATGTTTTGGGTTGATGGGGGAAACTGGAGCACCCGGAGGAAACCCATCCAGACACGGGGAGAACATGCAAACTCCACACAGAAAGGCCCGGGCGACCCGGGGATCGAACCCGCAACCTTCTTGCTGTGAGGCCTGAGTGTTGCCACTCAGCCGCCATTTTAATTATTATTATTTTTATTTTTTGCTATAATCAATTTAATAATCCCATCTTAATTTACCATCTACTTAAAGGCAAAAACACACAAAAACTTATTATATATATATATATATATATATATATATATATATATATATATATATATATATATATATATATATATATATATATATATATATATATATATACATGTCTTCTTTTTTGTTGTTAGAATGCTATCAAAGTTTCTCCATGTTTAGCTCCTTGCCATATCTGTGTCATAGTTAATATAGCAACCAGTCTAAGTTTACAGGAATATGATTATCCTGGTTTTTGTGTATGGAAAACACTAGATCCAGAATACTGTCATAAACAGGATGAGGCACATGTAAAAACATTCACTGTAAACACATTATTTGACATATGCAAATGTAACTCCTTTGTTCTGTTGGATTCATGTTTAAAGTATCAGAAAAAAATGTCTCATGTGTAAACTGATTAACTTGAATAGATGAGTATCATAGAAGTGTCCCTGGGTTATTACACATTTGTCATCACACATTTTTCAACGTTTAATGACAAATTTCTTCTTGATTTCCATAAAACTCAGTTATTTAGGTCAGGTGCTGTCCCACTAAAGATAAAATGAGAGAACATTAAAAACCTATCAAAAACACTTTAAAGCAGCTCTGCGTAACTTGTCTACCAGCTTGTCTTGCTTTCCCTAATGCCTTATATGTATTATACTTCGAAAACAGAAGTTCTTGTGGGCTTGCCTCTCCACAAATCTGACCTGTAACTCTGAAGTAACTCGATGTTGAGGAACATTCCAGGCTTCTTTATAGAGACAGCAGGTTTGGGTTCAAAGAGTGTATGGTTTCACGATGTCAAGCCAGGTTAGTTCATTCATAACCTCAGCGTGGTTGTGGGGTATATTTTTAGAGTATCCATGACCGTCCCCGTGGGCCCCGTGGGAGCTGAACCCTCATCCTTTGATCCAAAGCAAAACATGCAGTCGGATCTGTGTCAAGGGCGTGAGGCAGCTGCAAACGACTTGTCATTCAGGAAGCGCGGGGAAGAAAGATGTCATCATTTCTATTAGCCAGCTCACTTTGTACTTCACTAATTAATTCGAAACTTTTTTTTTACCTTTATTTACCCAGGAAAGTCCCATTGAGATTACTAATCTCTTTTGCAAGGGAGTCCTGTCATGTACACATCACTTTCATACTTCATACTTCATTGCAGTGGTCCAAAGTTCTTCCTCACTCACATTTTGCATTCAGAGCATCCTAATTATTCACCACAATGAGTTTTTAAGCACTTTTCACAACTTTCAGAAGCCAGAGGAGAGATTTCCCATCACGGTGAAGCTACTCCTACTGGCATACTTTCTGATTCAATTAACAAAATGCTTAATTGATTCAGGAGTGTGCATGTTCTCCCTATGTGTGGGTTTCCTCTGGACACTCCCTCGCTTCCCCCATCAACCAAAACACGCACCAATCCTCCAGTACTCCACTTAAAGCCGGCCTTACACTGTGCGATTTTTGGCCCTTTTTGAGCTGATTTTTTCACTTGTGCAACTGTTGGGATCGGGTCGAGTTTTGGCTTAATCGTGCCATGCTTCCTCTAGTTTACATGTGGTAACGAGAATACCTCACGACCAGCTCCTGATCGGTAATCGTAGGTTTCAAGAATATCAAACCTGTTTGAAATTCAGTCACATCTCGTGAGGGTTTCACACTGCTGAAGTCGCTCGTATAGTGCGAGAACATGAATCGTGAGCTGTGAACCTTTGCACCCGCCCATTTGGTCAAACGGTTTGAGTTGGGGCTGCGTGAAATGAATGAAAGAATATCACACAGTGTACGCCCGGCTTATGGTCATCCCGACGAAGACTAGCCCAAGATCACAGAGATGAGTCCCACTGCTCCTGACAAGAGGCCCCCGTGTCACTTTAGGGTGGGTCAAATGCAGAGGTCAAATTCTCCCATGAGAACAGTCAAATGTACCTGAACCTCTCTAGTTGATGTTAAAGTGACAGGTTGGATTACACCTTTTACCAAAACACAGTTAAATAGACCCTTTTAGGACAGAAGTGACAGAAAAAAAGCTGCGTGCATATTTTGGCAATAGAAGTGTCATTGTTCCCCATTCATTCCGATTGGTTCAGACTGAACACAGACTGAGACTGAGATAAAAACATTTCCAGTGCCAAAATGTCTGGTTGTTGTGTGTGGTTGACAGAATCGATATTCTACCGGTGGACTAAAATTCGTACAAGGATCTGGCAGTCACACGCCATTTGACAAAGTCGGGTTGTTGAGAAAATATTCTCAGTCTTTGGTGATAATCCTTTTACAGATCTTGACAATCTGCTGAGTTCTGTTGTACTTCTCTTGCCAAAATGTGTGTGCAACTGTGCCTATGTCATCACTGTTTACTCACACTAAAATGGTCTACTGTATTTTCCGGACTATAAGCCGCTACTTTTTTCCCAGGCTTTGAACCATGCGGCTTTTACTGCGGAGCGGCTATTTAGATTTTTTTCTTCCACAGCCAGGGGCGCTCTAACCGGAATTTCAAAAACAAGATAGATGGAGAAGAATACGCTACTTTTTATTTAGCAGATATAACACGCACGACAAATTACTGACTGGTCATTATTTTCAAATCCTCACCCCTTCATCATGAAAAGCACGGAGGAGTTTGTATGATGCAAGTTTTAAGTTGAAGGCATCGATCTTGCTCCAGGAAGGAAACTGTGCTGTAGAGCCCTGCACCCACGGGACCCACAGGACCAACACAAAACAGCGCGGCGCGGAACCATGGATGTAATAAGAGCATCTGAAAGAACATTCTGAAAGAACATTCTGAAAGAACATTCTGAAAGAACATTCTGAAAGAACATTCTGAAAGAACGTTCTGAAAGCTTATTGCGGGCGGTAGCGGGACTGAAGCGGGTCCCGCGCAGACCTCTGCCGTGCTGCTGCTGTAAGCTCGGCATCAGCGGAGATGATTAAAGTAACTTGTGGTTTCACTGCACAGGAGAAATGAAGGTCAATTATCGGTTCTTTTCAGTTTTTGACCTCGTTTTAATCAGCACAGTCGCTACCGTGTTAAAAGGCACTGTTCAGAAGGAATCTGTTCAGGTAAATAAATGTACATTTACAGTACAAAATCGTTCTGTAGATGCAGTAAATATCTCATTTTTCAACATAGAGATCAGTGGCTTATAGCCCGGTTGCGGCTTGTACAACTTTTTTCTTATTTTTTTTTTAAATAGCGTGGGTGCGGCTTATATACCGGTGCCTCAATAGTCCAGAAAATGCGGTATATATTTAAAATTGTACAAAAATTCTTGCCTAATTTCTTTGCTTCTTTTTTATCTTAAGTTTATAATTTTACTCCTTGGCTGGATACAGGCAGCAGATAAGATGTTACCTTGCAACCATGCAGTAAAGTTTCAGATGTTTCAGAGGTCCTCCTGTGAGCAGACGCTGACGAGACCTTAGCTCTACCCCTCTCCACTCACCCGTCTGGATGGAGCCCCACCTGCCTGGTTGAAGCCCTCAACTCAAATAAGTCGATGTCCAGTCCCCCACACGTCTGCCTGTCCGTCTGAACCCTGCTCTCTATAAAGTGACTGGTTCCTCAAAGTTCTCAGGTCTGAAGGTGCCGCATGGCGACAGCTGGTTGGCAACAGTGTCTGGAGAGAATTTTCCCACACTGCACCTGCCGGTGGGTTTTTTGCTCTCTGGTACCAAGGATCATGTGTTCATTGAGAGACTGAGGATGGGACAATGTGTTTGCTGATGTCTATGTCAGATTATGTTTCCATGTTTTTCACTGTGAAGAACATTGGGGAAACTCTTGTTGTGATTCTGGGCTATATAAGTAAAATTGAATTGAATTGAACAAAGGCCATTTGTTTAAATTACACAATAGTTATTTAAGCAAATGTTTAAACTGTCAGAAAATTACCTCCATTGTGCCTAAATTGTCTCTTTTCTGCATTTTTTACTCAACTTTTTTTTTTTTTCCCCACAAACTCCTACTTAACTGATGTATAACTATGGTAAGTATTGACCCCAGGTACTATCCCAGCAAACCAAGCTGGATCAGGTTGTCGTTGTAAATGAGAATTGGTTCTCAATCGACTTACCTGGATAAATAAAGATCAAATAAAAATAAAATAATTAGAAAAACCTGAAAACTTTTCATACGCACTGATAGTTTTATGGTTAATGATTCACTTCCATGTTCTACAAAAGAAGTTTCACAAACAACTAAAAATGAAAGGGTCATTCTGTAATACTGTGTTCCTGCTCCTTTTCTTGTGTATTAGGAGCTTCGGAGACGGAGCGCAGGCTGCACCAAAAGCTGTTTGAGAACTACAACATGAAGGTGCGTCCGGCGCGGCTCTGGCACGAGAAGGTCATGGTGAGGGTGGGGATGACTCTGTCCCAGCTCGTCAGCCTGGTAAGAACACAACAGCGAGTGCCTCAGAGCTACTACCGCTTTACCTGCTACTGCTGTAAGTTAATGTTTCCTGATAAAAACCATAACCCAGAGCTGTATTTAGCTTTATCCACACTTGTTTCATTAGTCCTAGTGAGAAGGTTGTGTTCTCTGAGAAAGAAATCACTGCAGCACAAGTAGAAACGTCTGTGCCGTTTCCATAAATCCTAAATCTTCCGTCAAATTGCGTTCATTACATCAGTGTGCATCTATTAGCATGGTGGTCATTTTTGTTCAGCATGTTTCATTGCCAACGTGCGATGTGCAAAAATATGCAAGAGCAGCATGTTTAAAGGCCAGTAACAGTGGAGTAATGCATATGTCACTCTGTAACATTTCTCTGTCACCAACCGTGGCATCACTATGGGACTGATTTTAAATGTGAAAAACAAGTGAATGCAGTAGTCAAATCTGGCTTGTGTTATGATGACTTTTGTCCAAAGTGAAGCCATTTTTATCTTTTAATACTGTTGAACAAGTCATACACACTTTTATCTACTCTCGTTTATTATTGTAATGCACTTTTGTCTAGCGTGAACACGTGAGCACATTACCATACTTTTTGCATTGTTGCACTGGTTTGAAATGGTGGAAACGCTCTGCCCCCCATGTCCCAACAGCCCCCCATGTCCCAACAGCCCCCCATGTCCCAACAGCCCCCCATGTCCCAACAGCCCCCCATGTCCCAACAGCCCCCCATGTTCCAACAGCCCCCACAGTGGAGTGTTCTGAGTCTTGTCTTAAGGCCCACTTTTATTCTCTGGCTTTTAACACCGCATGAGATGTGTGATCCTCTGTGTATTTGATTTATTTTTATGTTTTTTTTTTTTGTTTTTTTTTTTACCTTTTTATTATTTATTGGTATTCTTGCTCTCATTTGATTTGACTAGTATTAGTATTGTCTTAATGAGGACTAGTGGAGAAAAATAGAGCTTTATTTGATATTTCTATTGGATATGTTTTCATTTGTGCAGCACTTTGGAAATGGTTTTGTTTATGAGATGTGCTATATAAAAAAGTGGATTGGATTATCTGGTGGACAAACATTCTGGACATCAGTGATATAATGAGGGGAAATATTTGAAAATTGGGTAGAGTTCATTACAGAATTACTGGAGGGAGAGACCCTCTGTCCACTCGAAGGACTTATTCTGTTACATACTCCAACTGCAAAAGTGCTGAAGTGTCTTGCCCAGGGAAACAGCTGATTGATGAAACTTGTTCTTTTGCGTCTGTTTGTGTCTCACTGCAGAACGAGAAAAACGGTGAGATGACGACCAACGTGTTCATGAATATGGTGCGTTCGGAATTTATTATTTCACAAGGAAATTACACTGGAAAATCCTAATTCCAACATATTTTTTCATGCTTGTTTTCAGGCGTGGGCAGACTACAGGTTGTCGTGGAATCCAAAAGAGTACGATAACATTGACGTCTTACGAATTCCTCCAAATAAAGTGTGGCGTCCAGATATCTACCTCATAAACAAGTAAGTCTCCAAGCTCCCCAAACACATGTGGTTCTTCAGTCTGTTTTACTCTAGTATTAAACAATCAGCATTTTTGGCTTGAAAATGCTATTCACAAAGAACGTAAGTTTCAGTTTCATTTTTAACGCTCTGTCTCCCTGCTGCCACTGTTTTGGGCTTGTGGGCTGAACCTCGTACAGGAGGCGGGGTCTTGTACACCTAACCAAAAGGAGGGTTCTAACAGGGCCCAGGAGAGATTGCAAAATTACTCAAATATTTACAAATGATTCAGAAAATCTCTTCAGGCACGTTTTTGATGAAGGAACAAGATTATAATATGGTAGAAAACTGAAAAAAAAAAAAAGATTGAGCAGTCTTTAAAGAGGTAAATAAGTATTATTGACTGGGTATATTGGGAATATATCCGGAAGGTTTATTACAGCCAAAAAAACAAGCAAAATGACTGGATTTTGGACTTTTACATGCCAAAAAATCCAAGAGAACTGGAAAAATATTGAAGCCCCTTCAACAAAACAGTGGATTAAGGAACTTTCAGAATGGGTGATGTAAGATTGACATTTATGGCAAAGGGAAAACGAAAAGACTTATTTGAATATGTCTGTGTGTGTGTGATTTATTTATATATTTTCGTGAATGTGTGTGTGTGATTTTTTTTTTTTGTTACGTGTTGACGTATTTTAATGTGGTCAATTGTTCAAGTAAAAGTTTTTGTGTGAAAATGAATATAAATATTTTGAAAAAAACAAGTATTACTGTATAGCATATGTGTCAAACATGCGGCCCGGGGGCCAGATCCGGCCCTCCAAGACCTTTAATCTGGCCCTCGGCTGATTTTTCTATTAAAATACTTAAAATTTTCAGATTTTTCTGTTAATTTTCTGCACCGTTTAGCACAGCAGCGTCTCCGGCGTTTCTGTACGTTGCGACTCCCACCAGAGCAGCACAAATGAAGACTTTCCTCTTTCCAAACGCTCTTAAAGGACGATCGTTTTGACTGTCGACCGTGACCCTCATCAGCAAAATGTCAAAAAATGAGAAAAGCAGATGCTGAGTTCAGGATTTCCCAAGAAAAATAGTCTAATTCTTATTTGTTGACAGAGGTGAATGGGAAATCTGTGCTCAGTGTGTTTGGAACAAGTGGCGTTGCTCGAGGAATATAATCTTAAACACCACTACGAGACACGGAGAAAAATACAATAACTTGAAGAGAGAACTGAGTTTTCTGATCCGGCCCTTTTGGGATCAAAGTAGGTTGCATACGGCCCCCGGACCAACATGAGTTTGACACCCCTGCTGTATAGCATATGTCAATTTTTTTATTTTATGTTTTGTTCATGGTAAGTTGCAACATTTATATAAAAAAAAAGAAAAATCAATATAAACAGGAGTTTTCTTGATCAAAACCGGCACACTGACAAGCCCCACCTCTTCATAGTGGTATTTTACGGTAGCAAGTTGCACATTTTCATTTATATGTTTTTATTGTTGAAAAATGCTCACGTAACACTTTAGAACGCCACCTGCATGTCCTGGAGACTGAATTTATTGAATAATCCACAAGTAAATCCAAGATGGGGCTAGGAGGTAAGTGCAAACAGAAATTGTCTGAGCACTCAAGCCTCAAAGCCTCTGCAGGACGACACAGGATCACTCAAACATGCAGGAGTCACTGAAAATACAAATTAGAGCAAGTGAATGATGACGAAACTGTTAGAACATTGTTGTCCCTCTTGCGCAGTAATGATGGTCAGTTCGATGTGGCTCTTTACGTCAACGTCCTGGTCTACAGTGATGGAACAGTGAACTGGCTTCCTCCTGCTATCTACCGCAGCTCCTGTTCTATAGAGGTACACGCTTATGGAAATGGAACCTGTCAAAAATGCATCGACATGTACTTGATGATCTTGATTATTTTGTCCTGCAGGTGGCGTACTTCCCATTCGACTGGCAGAACTGTAGTATGATTTTCCGCTCGTACACGTATGACGCCTCGGAGGTGGACCTGCAGTACTTCCTGGATGACGAGGGAAATGAGATCCATGAGATAGTTATAGATGAGAATGCCTTCACAGGTTTGTTCTGTCACCTTCTTCTCATTGGTCACTCTCCTTGTCAGTCTTTCACCACTCTACGGAGAAGTGAGTAACCAGTAATTGTACCTGAGTAAGAGTAATGTAGCTTTGAAGCAACACTATAACGTTCTAGAGGTGGCATGTAGTAATTAAAAACCACACTTCGGAACATGGAGAAATAAGACTCAGGTTTGTGGAGATGCAAGTGTCACAGTAAGGATACATGTTTTTCTATGTTTTTGTTTTTTGGCTTAAAAATTACATACTATGGATTTAAAATAGTACTCAAATTGAAGTACAAAGTAGAGGTGTGAGAAATTGCTACTCAAAACAGAGTACTTAAATGAGTAACTGGATGTATCATCAGTTTGAAAGACAGAACATTCCATAATATATTTTTAAACTCTGGCACGTTTGAAGCTAAAGTTCATTGCGAAACATGCTCGAAACTGGCAAAAAGCAGCACAGATCAGTGTTGCCTAGGCGGAGATCTCGCTGTAGTAGTGAGTCTGTCAAGGCAACAAACTACCGTAGTGAATTCAGCAAGTTCTGAACTTCCACGTAAAATGCCAATTTACACACTGAAGAAGTTTAACTCCACTTTAACCCATCGTACAACAGCCACGAGTCTAACAAACAAAACGCTCTGCCTGGTTCTCTCATTAGTGTCTGGAAACGTTATAAAACAACTTTATAAGCAGCCTTAGCATTACCTTTGTCGATTTCCCACTGTGCATTGCGAAAGCCCAAAAGACTCCCCTTAGTTCCCCGAGTTGGAAATGTGAACAACCTCACAAAAAACAGACTTCACAAACTAAATTCAAATTGAGCATTAAGCCCTGCAGTCTGAACATAGCCTTAGTGTCAACATAAATCTTTTGTCACTTGAAGAGTAACCAAATATTTACTCCAGTAAGAGTACCGTTAGACAGTAAAATATATTTCTCGGAGTAAAAGTATTTTAAACAGAGGGTGGGTAGGGGCCTGTATATTGGAATTTCAGAAGAAAGAACTTACAATGCACAAATGTTGGACTTTTTGTTTAGGGATTGGCTCCACAAATTTGCCATATTAATCTTATCATTTAAAGTTCTTTAACTGGCAACAGTAGAGTATTTGGTGTTGAATAATGGCATCAGTTTTTAAAGCTACTGTGAATAAATAATTTCACTTTTGGTTTTTGGGGTCAACCCCAAAACTCTAGTGTCTCTAGAATTTTGTGATGCCACATGAACACAACCTGTTTTCTTGTATCCTCGTTGCTATATGCCATAGTTATGGTAATGAATAAATCCAAGTTTTGGACAGTATGTACCTGCCTTTACAGAAAACGGCGAGTGGGCCATCTGTCACAAACCATCTCGAAAGAACGTGAAGGAGAACCTGTATGAGGACATCACCTTCTACCTGATCATTGAGAGGAAGCCGCTTTTCTACATCATCAACATCATTGTGCCCTGTATCCTCACCAGCGTCCTGGCCATCTTTGTCTTCTACCTGCCTCCAGGAGCAGGTACGAACAGACCAGATTGAACAGAGTCAGGGTGCCGTTTCCTCTGTTGGCTCTGAGTTATCCCCTGATTATAACGTTGGAGGTCTGATCCCAGGTCTACCTAGTGTATGGTGTCGCAATGACTGTTACTGCAAGTAACAATTTCCCACTATCGTGTTTGTAGTTAAAGGGGAACTCCAGCATGTTTGAAGCTAAAGTCTATTGCTAGAGGTGGTCGCATACTGTCAGAAGCCAAAAAAACACACAGATCAGTGTTGCCGCGGTGGAGATCTCACTGTGGCAGTGAGTCTGTCAAGGCAACAAACTAGTGTAGTGATGGGGGCAAGTTCTGAACTTCCACATAAATTTGCTTCACACTGAAGAAGCTTAACTCCACTTTAACTCATCTTACAACAGCCACGAGTCTAACAAACAAAATGCTCTGCCTGGTTCACTCATTAGTGTCTGGAAACGTTAGAAAACAACTTTATAAGCAGCCTTAGCCTTACCTTTGTTTATTTCCCACTGCACATGTGAAAGCCCAAAAGACTCGATTGCCGATTTCAGCAGCGGCAAGTGGCTAGAGCCGCCAGAATTAAGGATCAACTACTGAAGAAAATGGTTCGGGAATGTAATTTTTGGCGTTTTTCAAAAAATATAATTCACTCGTAAATAAATGGGATTAGGAACGACATCGACAATCGAGTCTTTTGGGCTTTCACATGCCTAGTGGGAAATCAACAGAGGTAAGTGTCAGCCTGCTTATAAACTGGTTTTATAACGATTCCAGACACTAATGAGTGAACCAGGCAGAGCGTTTTGTTTGTTAGACTCATGGCTGTTGTCAGATGGGTTAAAGTGGTGTTAAGCTTCTTCAGTGTGAAGCAAATTGGTGTTTTACGTGGAAATTAAGAACTTGCCCAAATCACTACGCTAGTTGTCTTGACAGACTCACTGCCACAGCGAGATCTCCGCCGAGGCAACACTGATCTATGCCATTTTTTGGCTTCTGACAATATTCGCCCACCTCTAGCAACGGACTTTAGCTTCAAATGTGCTGGAGTTCCCCTTTAAGTGTTAGTGCAATGTTTTGCAACTATTTTAACAATATTCTCTATTAAAGGAGGTATTGTGCAAAATCCACTTTGTTTTGGCTTTCTGCCATGTGATAACATTGTTCCCTCATCAAAACAGCTCAAGATCATTCTAGAGCTACTCAAGAAAGCTTCATTTCTGTCCTGTCAAAGGGACTTTTTCATATATCGATACTCAAATGTATATCTAGTTTTAACACTAGTTTAGTTTCGATTAGTATCTGATTTTCAATACTTTTGTCCTAGTGCTGGTTTGAGGAGTCCTGGTTTGAGGGAAATTTGATAACAAACTTCTGCTCAACAAACTCTGAAGTACATATCTTTCCAGGAGAAAAGATGACCCTGTCCATCTCTGTGCTGATTGCTCTCACTGTGTTCATGCTGCTGCTGGCTGATAAAGTCCCCGAGACCTCACTGGCGATCCCCATCATTGTCAACTACGTGATGTTCACCATGATCCTGGTCACCTTCTCCGTCATCCTCAGCGTGGTGGTCCTCAACCTTCACCACCGAACGCCCAGCACACACATCATGCCCGCCTGGGTGCGCTTGGTAAGGCTGATGTCGGTTTTGCTTGTTGGCCTTGGTTACATGAAGGGCTGATTAAGTAAAAACACAGATGCAGCTGTTGTTATATCCATAACTTTCAGAGGAGCATATTGCAGCAGGACTCATATCTGCCTCACTATTTAATAGATATTCCTGCCGCTGGACTTATTTTCTCCTCTAAAGCATTGCTGCTGCAGATAGATCCACGTGCAGCTGCCACATGTAAACAAACAGTGTGATGATGTCATCGCCCTCAGTGCAGCAGCGTAGGGGCCCTGGATCTTTAATAAAACCTTTTTTAGTTCTATGGTTGCAAACTCATTTGCAATAAAAAAAAATACATTTGCACAAAGCCTGTCCGCTTTTCTCTATTGATAAGAGTATTAAAATTATTATTCAAAGGACAAAAATATGCTATTATTTTGCGTTTAATTGTGAGTTAACTATGACATTCATGAGATTAATCATATTTAATTATTTTAATCGATTGACAGCACCCCCTCCTCAAACCGCCACCTTAACGTGGTGGAGGGGTTTGAATGCCTGAATGATCCCAGGAGCTATGTTGTCAGGGGCTTTATGCCCCTGGTAGGATCATCCAAGGCAAATAAGGTCCGGGGTCAGACGAAGAGCGGTTCAGAAGCCCCTAATGATGAGTACCATACAGAGGCAACATACGTCGCACGGATCGGCGTCACCGGGGCCCCACCCTGGAGCCAGGTCTGGGGTGAGTGCTCGATGGCGAGCGCCTGGTGGCCGGGCCTTTTCCTATGGGGCCCGGCCGGGCACAGCCCGAAGGGACGACGTGGGGCCGCCCTCCCCTGGATCCACCATCCGTGGGAGGAGCCATAGGGGCCGGGTGCTGAGAGATCTGGGCGGCAGTCGAAGGCAGGGGCCTCGGCGACCGGATCTCCGGACATGGAGACTGGCTCTGGGGACATGGAATGTCACCTCGCTGGGGGGGAAGGAGCCTGAGTTGTGCAGGAGGTCGAGCGTTATCGGCTAGATATAGTCGGCCTCACCTCCACGCACAGCTTGGGCTCTGGAACCCAACTCCTTAAGCAGGGCTGGACTCTCCATTTCTCTGGCGTTGGCCGCGGGGAGCGGCGGCGAGCTGGTGTGGGCTCATCACCCCACAGCTCAGCCGCTGCGTGTTGGAGTTCACCCTGGTGAACGAGAGGGTCGCGTCCCTGTGCCTTTGGGTCGGGGACAGGTCTCTCACTGTGGTGTCGGCCTACGGGCCGAACAGCAGTGCAGAGTACCCGGCCTTCTTGGAGTCTCTGGGAGGGGTACTGGACAGTGCACCAACCGGGGACTCCGTTGTTCTACTGGGGACTTCAACGCCCACGTGGGCAACGACAGTGACACTTGGAGAGGGGTGATTGGGAGGAGCGGCCTCCCTGATCTGAACCCGAGCGGTGTTCTGTTATTGGACTTCTGTGCTAGTCACAGTTTGTCCATAACGAACACCATGTTCGAGCACAAGGGGGTCCATCGGTGCACGTGGCACCAGGACTCCCTAGGCCGGAGGTCGATGATCGACTTTGTTGTCGTGTCATCTGACCTCCGGCCGTGTGTCTTGGACACTCGGGTGAAGAGAGGGGCAGAGCTGTAGAGCACCACCTGGTGGTGAGCTGGCTCCGCTGGCGGAGGAGGAAGCCGGAAAGACCTGGCAGGCCCAAGCGTATCGTGAGGGTCTGTTGGGAACGTCTGCCTGTAGTCTCTAAAATTTTAGAAAAAGTAGTAACAGAGCAAATGACAGACCACCTAAATAGAAACAATCTCCTACATCCAATGCAGTTTGGTTTCCAAAGGAACCACTCTACTGAGACCGCCTGCTGCTACCTTACAGAAAATATTAGAGCTGGACTGGACAGGGGTGGCATAGTTGGTGCTGTATTCTTAGACCTGCAAAAGGCTTTTGACACGGTTAACCACTGTGTCCTCCTGTCCAAATTATCACAATACAACTTCTCTGAGAACACGCTACAGTGGCTGCAGTCTTACCTCTCAGATCGTGTACAATCTGTAAGAGCAAATGGTATGATCTCCTCCTTAAAGTCTGTCACAACCGGAGTCCCGCAAGGGTCAATTTTGGGACCCTTGCTATTCACTATTTACATAAATGATCTCCCGGATGTGTGTAATGATATCAACATCATCATGTATGCAGATGATGCCGTCATCTATGTACATGGGAAGGATGGAGACCAAGTTGCCTCTGAATTATCTCTTGCCATGACCAAAATCACTGCTTGGCTGAAATCCTCATGTCTTTCGCTAAATCTCAAAAAAACTGTTGCAATGTACTTTGCAAAGACAAACAAAGAGTATAAAAAGTCTAACATTTATGTAAATGGGGTTGAATTAAACATTGCAACAGAAATCAAATATCTTGGTGTCCACTTGGACCAAACTCTTGGATTTAAAAAACATATAAAGAAAGTGTCTAATTCAATAAAATACAGTCTCTCCTCGTTCAGGCACATTCGAAACAGCTTGACTCTGGAAGCATCAATGATGTATTTTAATGCAATGATACTTCCTCATATCACCTACAGTGTCTCCTGCTGGTCTCAAGCCAATGAGAGCAGCCTCAAGCCTCTGCGATCTGTCTATAACCAGGCCTTAAAGGTTTTAGACAAAAAACACTTCGTTACCATCATTGTAATATTCTCAGCAAATACAAAATGCTGAGCTTTGACAATCAAATTCTATATTCCAATCTACGTACTGTGTTTAAAATAGTTAACAAGACTGCGCCCTTCACTGAGTACATTTGTTCAGCTGTGCTCAGAGCAGATGAACCGCTCTTCTAGATCCACAGCCCAAAACAACTGTGTCGTTCCCAAAAGAAGTTCTGCCGTCTCACAAGCTGCATTTTCCTACAAAACTATCAAACAATGGAACCAGCTCCCTGCCAGTCTGAAGCTGTCTGTAGATCTGCACAGTTTCTCTCAAAATTTAAAACAATTTATTCTTGAGAAGCAACTGTGTCAGCATCAGTCTTGTTAAATCAGTAACTTTCTTATTCTGTGGTTTACAGTGTTACTGTTAGTGCGTTTGTAAATATTTTAATGTTTTGTTTTTGTTTTCTTTTGTTTTGTTTTTTTTATAATATGTTTGTAGGATTTTACATTGTTTTATAGAATGTTCTACTATTTGTAACATGTTATTTTTAGTGCGCACCTGCCCAGGGACTGCAGATGGAAAATAGCTTTTTTGCTAAATCTGGTGCAAAACATCTCCTCTTTTCTAAGATTAATGTGTTTGTACATGGTCCCTGACAAATAAATAATAAACGAAAACGAAAACGAAAACCTTCTGTCGGTGCGGCCTTCAACTCACACCTCCGGGAGAGCTTCTCCCAGATCCCGGGGGAGGCTGGGGACATGGAGTCTGAATGGGCTTCGTTCTTGGCCTCCATTGTCGATGCGGCCGCTCGTAGCTGTGGCCGTAAGGTCTGTGGTGCCTGTCGCGGCGGCAATCCCCGAACCTGGTGGTGGACACCGGAAGTAAGGGATGCCGTCAAGCTGAAGAAGGAGTTCTACCGGGCCTTCCTGACCCGGGGGACTCGTGAGGCAGCTGATGGGTACCGGAAGGCCAAGCATGCTGCAGCCCGGGCGGTGGCAGAGGCAAAAACTCGGGTTTGGGAGGAGTTCAGGGAGGCCATGGAGGAGGACTATCAGACGGCCCCAAGAAAATTCTGGCCGAGGCTGGGGACCCAGAGGTGGACTCATCCATCACCCTGGCCGAAGTCACTGAGGTGGTCGGAAAGCTCCTCGGTGGCAAGGCTCCGGGGGTGGATGAGATCCGTCCTGAGTACCTTAAGTCTCTGGGTGTTGTGGGGCTGTCTTGGCTGACACACCTCTGCAACATCGCGTGGCGGTCGGGAACAGTACCTCTGGACTGGCAGACCGGGGTGGTGGTCCCTCTGTATAAGAAGGGGGACCGGAGGGTGTGTTCCAACTACAGGGGAATCACACTCCTCAGCCTCCCCGGTAAAGTCTATGCCAGGGTACTGGAGAGGAGAGTCCGGCCGATAGTCGAACCTCAGATCCAAGAGGAGCAGTGTGGTTTTCGGCCTGGTCGTGGAACACTGGACCAGCTCTACACCCTCCATCGGGTGCTCGAGGGTTCATGGGAGTTTGCCCAACCAGTCCACATGTGTTTTGTGGACTTGGAGAAGGCATTCGACCGTGTCCCTCGTGGTGCCCTGTGGGGGGTGCTCCGGGAGTATGGGGTCCAGGGCCCTTTGCTAAGGGCTGTCCGGTCCCTGTATGACCGGAGCAGGAGCTGTGTTCGCATTGCCGGCAGTAAGTCAGACCTGTTCCCGGTGCATGTTGGACTCCAGGGCTGCCCTTTGTCACCAGTTCTGTTCATTGTATTTATGGACAGAATTTCTAGGCGCAGCCAGGGGCCGGAGGGGGTCCAGTTCGGGGACCACAGGATCTCATCGCTGCTTTTTGCGGATGATGTCGTCCTGTTGGCTCCATCGAACCAGGACCTGCAGCACTGGGGCGGTTTGCAGCTGAGTGTGAAGCGGCTGGGATGAGAATCAGCTGTTCCAAATCCGATGCCATGGTTCTCGAGCGGAAAAAGGTGGATTGCCCTCTCCGGGTGGGTGGGGAGTCTCTGCCTCAAGTGGAGGAGTTCAAGTATCTCGGGGTCTTGTTCACGAGTGAGGGGAGGATGGAGTGTGAGATTGACAGGCGGATCGGTGCAGCGTCGGCAGTGATGCGGTCGCTGTATCGGACCGTTGTTGTGAAAAGGAGCTGAGCCGAAAGGCGAAGCTCTCGATTTACCTCAATCTACGTTCCTCCCCTCACCTATGGTCATGAGCTCTGGGTAGTGATCGAAAAGACGAGATTGCGGATACAAGAGGCCGAAATGAGTTTCCTCTGCAGAGTGGCCGGGCGCTCCCTTAGAGATAGGGTGAGGAGCTCAGTCACACGGGAAGAGCTCGAAGTAGAGTCGCTGCTCCTCCACGTCGAAAGGAGCCAGCTGAGGGGAGGGCATCTGGTCCAGATGCCTCCTGGACGCATGTCCCACCAGTAGGAGGGACATGCCTCATGCCTGTTGGCTGGCCTGGGAAAGCCTTGGGGTCCGTCCGGAGGAGCTGGTGGAACTGGCTGGGGAGAAGGAAGCTTGGGAGCCCCTGCTTAGACTACTGCCCCCGCGACCCGGCCCCGGATAAGAGGAAGAAAATGGATGGATGGATGGATTGACAGCACTAATGTATATACATATTTTGAATTTAAAACACTTTGAAAATGCAGACTTACATTTTTAGTAACTAAGATTTAAAATAAAAACTATTCAAACATATTTAACAAGAATTAAAAAATGTGAAAAATTCAGCGGCATTTAAATTCCAAATCTAATGAAACAAATGATCTTCCATAGATACCTGCTCAAATGAGAATCTAGTTTCAGTTTTAGTTTTAGTATCAGTTAGCATCAGATTTTTGACAAACATACTTGATAAACTACACCTCAGTTTTGAATGAGGTATTTAGGCATTGAAGCTCCCCCTGCTGTTAGCAACGGGAATGAAGAATGAGAAAGAAATAAATGAAGCTCTTAGGCTAGGTGAATGCTATGCTAATAGAGCCATGTATTTGTTGTGATGACAGATTGACCACAGAATGAATCCGGAGCTGGTTTATAGACTGAAAAACTGGGCAGGACAAGTCTGTATTTTTACCTGTGACGCAACAATCTGGAAGGCAACCACAGGATTTTTGAGAGCTTAGAGATGACTATGTTGGTTTAATGGATGAAATTGCATTCTCTCTTTGTGTTTATGAGCAAGACACTTTGCCCTAGCATGACTGTTGTCAGAGTGAGTGACTGGTGGTTGCAGTGGCAGATGGCACAGACTGTCAGCTTTGCTTACGTCAGTTTAACCCAGTGCAGCTGTTGTTACAAGCTAAAAACAAGAGCTGCTCGCACTGAAGTCTGTGTAGTGAGGTCAGCTCACTGAACACAACCATGTCAAATCTTTTTCAAACCTTTTCTATTCTTCCAGGCCTTCATTGACTTCTTGCCCAAGTACATCGGCATGGCACGCCCCGAGCAGGAGGAGTCAGTGGAGAGGGGGGAGGAGTCTGGAGAGGACATGCCCATCAGGAATTACAATGGCCGCTCGCCCGGAGGAGAGTATTTCTTCAGGAAGATCAACCCCGACCTGGTGTTGCCATGGAGAGGAAGGTCAGACAAACAGTAGGGCCATATACTAGATTACAATAACTCATTCTCTTTACAAAATAATGCATGTGTTCTTTTTCAGCCCGATACTTCCTTAATATACTCATACTTACCACTATACCACTAAATATACTCATACTTGTTAAACATTTGCCGATACCACTATTACATGACACATTCCGCAGTATCCTGGTTTCAGTATCCTGAATAAGCAACATAAATAAAGTGACTGTACATGAGTGAAATGGCTGTTAAATATAATAAACCTTTGTGATTTGCCAGTTGCATCCATTCATATAGTGATTTTGCTCACAATTTATCTTACATCCTTGGTCGATATAAAGGTAAAATATGGCAGTAAAGCTTTTTTACACTCATGTATTCTATATCTATTGGAAATAACCTGCTCCTCATTGGCCCTCTGTTCTTTAAGTGAGGTTTCAGAGAACACCTTAATGAGCCTTCAGACAATGAAGAAACACTTTAATAAGAATGAATCAGGTCTCTATCTACTTAATGCCATAACCCTGTAAAGGTGCACTGTGTAACTTTTCTGATGGAGGGTCTGTCAAAAGATTGTCTCCATGGAGGTATTATTGCCTTGAATGGAATGTTTCACAGTATGGTATTAAACCTTTCTATCTTCACGGAGATCAAACCAGACCAAGTTACAGGTCAGATCTGTGGAGAGGCGACGCCGCTGTTTCTGAGCTGCAATTGAATAAATGTAAAGTAGAACTATTTAATGTCATACTGTGGAACATTCCAGGCTGAGCAGTGACATCTCCATAGAAACAAGCAGGTGATGGACCCCCAATCAAAGGAGTAACACAATACACCTTTAATTAAGTGGCTGCTAATCCTGATTTAAGAAACTCATTGAGGTGTAATTATTGTATAAATATAAGTACCCAGAGGGTAGTTACCACAGGATACCAGAGGTGCAGCTTGCACGTTGTGACCTGGAGTCTGGAGTCAGACTTGAGTCACTATTTTTAGGACTTGAGACTTGACTTGATAAAATGGACAAAGACTTGGGACTCGACTCGGACTTGAGGTCAAAGACTTGAAACTTACTTGAGACTTGCAAAACAATGACTTGGTCCCACCTCTGCCAGATAATACTAAGAACTAAAACTAGTATCCACAATAGATCATAATTTGCACAAATGATGACACTGACTTCGCATATAAACAAGGTCAAATGTGATACTCGTATTTTGACTTCTATGGGGGATTAACTGCTAACACATAACATATTTAGATCACCATGTGACCTTTTATTGTTTTGAAAATGACAATGTTTTATAAGTTTCACTTTCATTTTTGTCATTCTGAGTCTCCCGGGACAGATCACTCAATTACTGAAACACGGGTGACATCTATAACCTCTTCAGCCATGTTTCTGATGGGGGAACAACGTTATAACATAGTAGAAACTTAAATATGTTTTGCATCATTCCCCTATTTTAAAATCCATACATATTGACGTAAATGTAAGCAAAAACTAGAGTGGGGATCAAACCAGGAGCTTCTTGCTTTGAGGCGACACCCCCAACCACCGTGCTACACACACCGTTTATATTTAGCTCCATAAAACAGGGCTACCCCATACCTCCATACCTCCCCCCAGCTTGTCACATCTCTTCCCCACTCGAGAGGCTCCGAATTGGGCCCGTCCGCAGTCGCCAGCCCCTAAGCCTGTGTTTGGGTTGGGCATTAGGGGGTAATCCTGGGCAGATATGGCGGAGGAGGGGAGGCCACTTAGGGCCGGCTGCTGCCCCTGAGAATGGCTCTCATCTGGGGGCGGGTGCGGTTGCGGTTGTGGTGGTGGGTGCGGCGGTCTTGTTTATGGCCGGAGATATAGGGGATTGTGTTGTAGCATGTTTATGGCTTCATGAGTGTTGGGACGTATGGGGCAGGTGGTGCATCGTTGTAAGGATTAGGGTGGTTATGTTTATGGGGCTATTAAGATGTCTAACTGGATGTCTACGTTAACCACATGAAGCAGAATAGAAAATTGTGTGAACGAACTGGGGTCTGGTTGTGTTAAAGAGGAGCTGTTATCCAAAACTGATATATATTTTAGCTTTCTGCCGTGTTCTAACATCGTTCCCTCTTCTAAAACACGCCTGAAGAGGTTTTAGATATCACCCATGTTTGAGTAATGTTACGATCTTTCCCGGGCTCTACTCAAACCCTCAAGTTTACCTGTAAGATTGTGTACAAGGCTCCGCCCACAAGTCTAGTCACAAGTCACCCATGCTCCCACACGACAACCCTCCATAAATATACAAAAAACATTATACAAACCTGCGCACAGCAACTTGACAAACCTGATGCGATGTGCAGTAGTTTCATTAGCGCTCTGAAGGGGGAGTGGCTCAGTGAGAAGAGCAAAAAAAGGGGAGACTCCTATAACCCACACAAGTAAAATATCCACTCTTTAATTTTGTTTTAAAGGTGTGGTATATCAGTTTATCTGGTGAAGAATCGGGCTCACATTCATTTGAGTCGGGATGTTATTGCTGTACAGATTTAATTTATCACCATGGAGACAAGGTCAAGGTGGAGATCAGGTCAAGGCCAAGATTTTAAAATGTATATCAGGTTATTCATACTGTTTTCAGATTTATTATCTACTCGTTCTGAGACTAACTCCAGTCTAGAGGTCGTTTATTTTAAGAGAACTTCTCGAGTAAAATTATCTTTGGACTGAGAATTTCACTACTTTTAAACCATTTTCTGATAGATTTAAATGTTTATATGTTAAATTTTGTCCAAACCTTTTTGCAGTGTGGTGAGGTGGACTCACTAAAAACACTTTTGTTGCAGATAGAGACACATCCAAGTTGTCTCATTCTCAGTATATGACAGACTACCATATTTTTGGACCATAAAGCGCACCGGATTATAAGGCGCTAGATCAATGGCTGGGTATATTTACATACATAAAGCAGACTGCATTATAAGGCACATTAAGTCAATTCAATTCAATTTTATTTCTATAGCCCAGAATCACAACAAGAGTCGCCCCAATGTTCTTCACAGTGAAAAACATGGAAACATAATCTGACACAGACATCAGCAAACACATTGTCCCATCCTCAGTCTCTCAATGAACACATGATCCTTGGTGCCAGAGAGCAAAAAACCCACCGGCAGGTGCAGTATGGGAAAATTCTCTCCAGACACTGTTGCCAACCAGCTGTCGCCATGCGGCACCTTCAGACCTGAGAGCTTTGAGGAACCAGTCAGTTTATAAAGAGCGGAGGTTTAGACGGACAGGCAGACGTGTGGGGGACTGGACATCAGCTCATTTGAGTTGAGGGCTTTAACCAGACAGGTGAAGGCTCAATCGAGGCAGGTGGGGCTCCATCCAGGCAGGGGGCTCCATCCAGGCAGGTGAGGGCTCAATCGAGGCAGGTGGGGCTCCATCCAGGCAGGGGGCTCTATCCAGGCAGGTGAGGGGCTCCATGCAGGCCGGTGGGGGGCTCAACCAGACAGGTGAGGCATCCATTCAGGCAGATGAGTGGAGAGGGGTAGGTATATTAAGCAAGACTGATACCTTAGCCCAGGCATCTGTCTGTTGGCAGATCGTGGCAACGAAATATGCACAGATTTCCCAAATATGCACAGATTTCCCAAATATACACAGATTTCCCAAATATACACAGATTTCCCAAATATGCACAGATTTCCCAAATATGCACAGATTTCCCAAATATGCACAGATTTCCCAAATATGCACAGATTTCCCAAATATGCACAGATTTCCCAAATATGCATATACATGCGAGTGTTTCTGAGGGCTTTCTCCATGCCATAATCCATCAAGTGGTGCGAGCTCAGTAAGCACAGCCAGAATTAATACATATATAAAGCGCACCGTCTTATAAAGCGCACTGAAGAATTTTGAGAGAAATAAAGGATTTTTTAAAAAATACGGTATGTCTCATGTGGAAGCTCAGAACCTCCAGAATTCCCTCCCTGAGCTGCAGAGGCTGCACTAGCACTGACTCATGACTGGTGCAGGTTCTGGGGTTTAGGGAGTGACTGTTCAGATCAGATCAGAGACTGGATTTCAGCATTGAAGATGGAAAACTAAATGAGGTCATGTCCATTGTTTTTCTAATGGAAAATCATAATGTTATCAGTCAAATGAATGTTTTGAACATGTTTATTTCGTATCTAAGGACACAGATCATGTTTATGCCATTTATAATCAAGAGTAAAATACCCTTTTTACATTATGCTACATACAGTTCTTCATATTACGCATTTTTGTGGCTTTATTTCCCTTTTAAACATGTTTTTGGTCACCTTGGGATAAGAATTTCTCATTGTCAGAGATTAGATAATAATAGATAATGAAACACGTGTGAATGGAACAAAATACAACTCCAGGGGACAACAGTATAACATGTTCAAACTGTCAGAAAAGTCCGTTTAGCATAATACGTGTCCTGTAAATGTTCCTGTCTTCCTCATATATCGTCGGTAGTTGTGAACCGTGCCGTGTCAGAGTTGAGCCCTGACCCTGTCCTGGTGCATGCTGGTCCGGCTCACGTTTGCTCTGTTGTCACTGGCTCTCGTCCTCGTGCCCCTCAGAAGCATGTGTGCGCTCAGTTTGTGTCTGTGAGCTCGGGACGTGTGGAGGTGACCGTGACAGGTGCGACAGGGACGTCCGCACTGTCACCTGTCATGTGGACTTTAACCTAGAGCAGATCAGCTTACACAGGATGTGTTTTGGAACATAAAGAATAGAAGGATGCCTGTCGATTCTCACGTTATGTCACGATTATGTGGTTCATCACAAATGGTGACGCATCAGGCTACAATTAAATAAATAATACGGTTCAATTTATTCGCTAAATGTTGTCATTTTTGCATCCTAAATCTAAAGTGCATTTTTATCTGTTTCATGTACTTTTTGGAGCTTTCTAGCACGTTATAACATTGTTCCCTCATCAGAAACATACCTTAGGCTTTAGATGTCATCCATGCATGTTTGAGTCATTTAGACCCGGGCACTTTTCAAGCCCTCCTTAAAAATTGTGTGATTCTTTATAAATATATAAGAGCAAAACAATGCACTAAAGTTTTACACATGATGTGCAGTAGTTTCATTAGCGGACGCATACTGACTGTATGTGATAGTGCTCTGAAGGGGGAGTGATAAGAGTGATACAGTTTTTTTTTCATATTGACTGATCTTGATTTTCAGTTCAGTGTAATTGTGTCTCTGTTCTAAAGTTGTGTCCTCATCACAAACAGACCCATAGAACTGCTATTTAAAACAAAAGAACCTTCATCATCTTTCTCCAGTCTCCCACAGTCTTTTACTGACAGAGGACTGGCTGTAGAGCTGCTCTTGTATATGCACTGTATTTCTAGCACGAGAAGCCAATTAAGTGTCCAGTCATGTTCCATTTCAACCACAAGATGGCAGCACAGTACTGTCTGCTAACATAATAGTATTTACTGCAGTTTTTATTTGAGGCAGATTACAGTCCAGTACTTTTCCTTATATATGATCATCGTTTGATGCTCAGTGATGAAAATGTAAAAAAAAAAAAAAAAAGAAAGAAATTTAAAGAAACTAAAAAGGTGTTGAGTAACTTCCTTTTTAAGATCCCACACTTTTAGTCCTACATGAGTAATACAGTAGTACAGTGTAATAGTACTTGAGTAGTATACAGTACAGTGTAATAGTACTTGAGTAATATACAGTACAGTGTAATAGTACTTGAGTAATATATAGTACAGTGTAACAGTACTCTTACTTGAGTAATATACAGTACAGTGTAATAGTACTTGAGTAGTATACAGTACAGTGTAATAGTACTTGAGTAATATATAGTACAGTGTAACAGTACTCTTACTTGAGTAATATACAGTACAGTGTAATAGTACTTGAGTAATATATAGTACAGTGTAATAGTACTCTTACTTGAGTAATATACAGTACAGTGTAATAGTACTTGAGTAATATATAGTACAGTGTAACAGTACTCTTACTTGAGTAATATACAGTACAGTGTAATAGTACTTGAGTAATATATAGTACAGTGTAATAGTACTTGAGTAATATATAGTACAGTGTAATAGTACTCTTACTTGAGTAATATACAGTACAGTGTAATAGTACTTGAGTAATATATAGTACAGTGTAACAGTACTCTTACTTGAGTAATATACAGTACAGTGTAATAGTACTTGAGTAATATATAGTACAGTGTAACAGTACTCTTACTTGAGTAATATACAGTACAGTGTAATAGTACTTGAGTAATATATAGTACAGTGTAACAGTACTCTTACTTGAGTAATATACAGTACAGTGTAATAGTACTTGAGTAATATATAGTACAGTGTAATAGTACTCTTACTTGAGTAATATACAGTACAGTGTAATAGTACTTGAGTAATATATAGTACAGTGTAACAGTACTCTTACTTGAGTAATATACAGTACAGTGTAATAGTACTTGAGTAATATATAGTACAGTGTAACAGTACTCTTACTTGAGTAATATACAGTACAGTGTAATAGTACTTGAGTAATATATAGTACAGTGTAACAGTACTCTTACTTGAGTAATATACAGTACAGTGTAATAGTACTTGAGTAATATATAGTACAGTGTAACAGTACTCTTACTTGAGTAATATACAGTACAGTGTAATAGTACTTGAGTAGTATACAGTACAGTGTAATAGTACTTGAGTAATATATAGTACAGTGTAACAGTACTCTTACTTGAGTAATATACAGTACAGTGTAATAGTACTTGAGTAATATACAGTACAGTGTAATAGTACTTGAGTAATATATAGTACAGTGTAATAGTACTTGAGTAATATATAGTACAGTGTAACAGTACTCTTACTTGAGTAATATACAGTACAGTGTAATAGTACTTGAGTAGTATACAGTACAGTGTAATAGTACTTGAGTAATATACAGTACAGTGTAATAGTACTTGAGTAATATATAGTACAGTGTAACAGTACTCTTACTTGAGTAATATACAGTACAGTGTAATAGTACTTGAGTAATATATAGTACAGTGTAATAGTACTCTTACTTGAGTAATATACAGTACAGTGTAATAGTACTTGAGTAATATATAGTACAGTGTAATAGTACTCTTACTTGAGTAATATACAGTACAGTGTAATAGTACTTGAGTAATATATAGTACAGTGTAACAGTACTCTTACTTGAGTAATATACAGTACAGTGTAATAGTACTTGAGTAATATATAGTACAGTGTAATAGTACTTGAGTAATATATAGTACAGTGTAATAGTACTCTTACTTGAGTAATATACAGTACAGTGTAATAGTACTTGAGTAATATATAGTACAGTGTAACAGTACTCTTACTTGAGTAATATACAGTACAGTGTAATAGTACTTGAGTAATATATAGTACAGTGTAACAGTACTCTTACTTGAGTAATATACAGTACAGTGTAATAGTACTTGAGTAATATATAGTACAGTGTAATAGTACTCTTACTTGAGTAATATACAGTACAGTGTAATAGTACTTGAGTAATATATAGTACAGTGTAACAGTACTCTTACTTGAGTAATATACAGTACAGTGTAATAGTACTTGAGTAATATATAGTACAGTGTAACAGTACTCTTACTTGAGTAATATACAGTACAGTGTAATAGTACTTGAGTAATATATAGTACAGTGTAACAGTACTCTTACTTGAGTAATATACAGTACAGTGTAATAGTACTTGAGTAATATATAGTACAGTGTAACAGTACTCTTACTTGAGTAATATACAGTACAGTGTAATAGTACTTGAGTAGTATACAGTACAGTGTAATAGTACTTGAGTAATATATAGTACAGTGTAACAGTACTCTTACTTGAGTAATATACAGTACAGTGTAATAGTACTTGAGTAGTATACAGTACAGTGTAATAGTACTTGAGTAATATATAGTACAGTGTAACAGTACTCTTACTTGAGTAATATACAGTACAGTGTAATAGTACTTGAGTAATATATAGTACAGTGTAATAGTACTCTTACTTGAGTAATATACAGTACAGTGTAATAGTACTTGAGTAATATATAGTACAGTGTAACAGTACTCTTACTTGAGTAATATACAGTACAGTGTAATAGTACTTGAGTAATATATAGTACAGTGTAACAGTACTCTTACTTGAGTAATATACAGTACAGTGTAATAGTACTTGAGTAGTATACAGTACAGTGTAATAGTACTTGAGTAATATATAGTACAGTGTAACAGTACTCTTACTTGAGTAATATACAGTACAGTGTAATAGTACTTGAGTAATATATAGTACAGTGTAACAGTACTCTTACTTGAGTAATATACAGTACAGTGTAATAGTACTTGAGTAATATATAGTACAGTGTAACAGTACTCTTACTTGAGTAATATACAGTACAGTGTAATAGTACTTGAGTAGTATACAGTACAGTGTAATAGTACTTGAGTAATATATAGTACAGTGTAACAGTACTCTTACTTGAGTAATATACAGTACAGTGTAATAGTACTTGAGTAATATACAGTACAGTGTAATAGTACTTGAGTAATATATAGTACAGTGTAACAGTACTCTTACTTGAGTAGTATACAGTACAGTGTAATAGTACTTGAGTAGTATACAGTACAGTGTAATAGTACTTGAGTAATATACAGTACAGTGTAATAGTACTTGAGTAATATACAGTACAGTGTAATAGTACTTGAGTAATATACAGTACAGTGTAATAGTACTTGAGTAATACAGTAGTACAGTGTAACAGTACTCTTACTTGAGTAGTATACAGTACAGTGTAATAGTACTTGAGTAATATACAGTACAGTGTAACAGTACTTGAGTAATACAGTAGTACAGTGTAACAGTACTCTTACTTGAGTAATATACAGTACAGTGTAATAGTACTTGAGTAATATACAGTACAGTGTAATAGTACTTGAGTAATACAGTAGTACAGTGTAACAGTACTCTTACTTGAGTAATATACAGTACAGTGTAATAGTACTTGAGTAATACAGTAGTACAGTGTAACAGTACTCTTACTTGAGTAGTATACTGCCCTCTAAAGCTTTATGTTTGACCTTATGAACCTTATCGGATCTGAACCTTTGTGTTTCTTGCTGCTGTTTAAATGTACAACTTTACTGGAGGTGACTAATAATTATTTCCTCTATTTCCTGAGTTTGTGTGTTGTGTCTCTGTGTCCTTTGTCTGCCTCTGACACTGTTTTATTGGCTGTTACCTCGGGTGACCAGACACCCTGTTTATCCTGTCCTCTTTTTGGGACCCAAAAAACATCCGGGAGGAATTTCTAAATGAGCCTAAAATGCCCGGGGATTTTTTTTTTTACTCGCTACCAGTGGACAGCGTTGAATGGGACACCTCTGTTTGTTTTTGCAACAATCTTCGCTCATCAGATCAGATACACTCATGGATCTACAGTAAAATCATCTTATTATACTTTATACTTGCATGGATACGATCGCTGGAGCCTCTCCAGCACCATGTGTCCCTCTCTCACTGAGACGGGATCAGAAACTGTACCTATATTTATATAATATTACTTTGTATTATTACTTCGGCGTATTAGCTACTGTGAGAGGCTTGATGATCATGACGCAGTTCTTATTTGATGAAAACTTATCTCATATTAGAGGAGATCCCTTCATAAATCAGATGCACATTAACAGTGACACACGTTACACAGGAACAGGCTGAGCCCCTCAGGAGCATCTCAGGAGAAATACAGGATAAAAACATGTGTTCAGACAGAGGTTTAAGTCTATAGTGTGTGTTCTGCTCTGAAGCCTCCTGTCTGTGAGAGGGGACAGGAGCAGGGCCCTGTCAGAGGTTTATGAGAGGTGACAGGAGCAGGGCCCTGTCAGAGGTTTATGAGAGGGGACAGGAGCAGGGCCCTGTCAGAGGTTTATGAGAGGGGACAGGAGCAGGGCCCTGTCAGAGGTTTATGAGAGGTGACAGGAGCAGGGGACATGGACTAGACACTAACCTTAAACCCATGAAAAATACAGACAGGCGGCACTGGCTGATAATGATCTGTGCAGACCTCTAAAAGCCAATGAAATACAGTAAATTGCAGTTTGACCAAAATATTGCAAATGTGTAATATTATGTGTCAGGAGGACCCCAGACCCCCTGATACACATAATGTCACACACAATATTGTACTCACCAACAGAAATCACCTGTTACACAGAACAATCACTGCCATTTTTTTCGACCCCCAAACCGTCCATCCTCCTGTTTGATTATCCCACTCTGTGACCCCACTGTTAGTGTAGATGTTTAGTGGTTCTGATCTGACAGCAGCTCAGAGTCTGACACACACACACACACGCACGCACACACTCACACACTCACAGTACACACACATACACACACACACACACACACACACACAGTACACACACACACACATACACACACACACACACACACACACACAGTCAAGTCACACTTCCCCGAAATCAGAGGGAAACAAACAGCCCAAATACATTTTACTCTACTTTATATTTTTACTTTATATTTTTACTTTATGAGACATTTCTTGGACCTTCTACTTGAGTAAAATTATTTGCCAAATTTTTGGCTACTCTACCCCCCTCTGTCTATAATTACTCGTCCCGCATGAATGAATCTTTTTTTCTGTTCTGTAGTTGGTCTTGTTTACTGTTCTGGTCGGTAATGAGCTCAGAGCAAAGTGCTGTTCCACGGCTGCTGGACACAGCTCATTCTGGGGCAGGAGACGGGACAAGAACCAGCCTTAAAACTCCATCCCAGTCTGACCACATGGACCTCTACACACATAGTGCAATCTAATGATGTATCGAAGGTATAGAAGTATAGACGTATAGAACAGGGTGACCAGAATTTCAAAAACTGGGGCATTCCCGGTCCGGGTTGGTTGGAAATACTAAAATTGTGTAACGAACGCGTAATTAAGGAGAATTGTTCTGCACTCGGACCATTTATGACTAACATGTGAGTCAGTGTGGTCACATTCTCTTTGTAGTTTGGTCATTTTTAAGCAGCGTTTCTGTATTTTACCTAAATAAATGTCAATGTTTGCCTCTCTTTACTTTCGGCAGGGATCATATTGGTCAAAATTAGGGACACCTGGGTCATTTCTTGTATAAAACTGGGACAAATCACCGGTTTTGAATAAATCTGCATGGACAGGGGACACGGGTCTCAAAACTGGAACTGTCCAGAGTAAATCGGGACATTTGGTCACCTTAAATTAGAAAAGCCTCTGTGACTGTGCATGATAACGGCCAGAAACCCGACTGTTAGCGTCACTACTTCCTGTCCAGTTTGATCTCTGAGTTTTTGACGAGTCGTGCTAAAAGTGATAAAAATGTAAAGATAAGGCAGTGAACAGGGAGATGTGGGTGTCACTGACAACGTGTTAAAAAGTACACACATAAATACTTCATGAATACTTCAGTGGAGGACACTTCTGTGGTTATAAAGAGAGAGGTTTGTGTCGGGGTCCGCTGCCCATTCTGACACCCCTTCATTACGACATGCCTCCGTTTACAGGGTTCTTATGGTGTCTTAAAAGCATTGAATTTATGAAATTGGAAATAATACCTTGAAAAGACTTGAAAAACTCTTGAATTTTTATATCTGGATCTTAAAATTTGTGCAGTACGTAACTTCTGCATATCACATTTCTCCTCAAAGATAAAAGGAGCTGTTCATTTGAAAACTCCCACTTTATGACACCACAAGGTGGAACAGAGCATTTGGAGCTTTGGAGATGTAGACAGACTGATAATAAAGTGTTACTCAAACATGTGTGAATGAAACAAACACAACTCCAGGTCTGTTTTTGACAACATTATAACATAGGACCTTTAATATACACAGTCTAGTGCTCCTGGGCATGTTTTGAATGTGAAATGTGACTATATCCCAAAATTATATATTCAAAATACATTCCCAAAGTTTCTCAGAGAATGTGCAGTTCAGTGTATTCTTCACCTGTCTTTGTTTTGATCCTGTTTCTGTTGCAGATGTGAAAGCACGGTGCACTTACAGAGACATCCAGACGGGTACTGCCTGATCCTGCCTCCAAACCTCAAGTCGGCCATCGCTGCTGTCACGTACATGGCCGAACAGCTCAAGAAACAGGACACGGACGACACGGTTAGAACATCACACTGCCCCTGCTGGTCTGGAGGGACACGTACCGACAACAGGGTTTTCAAAAGTATTGAAAATCATGAAACAATACTAGTAATAGTATCAAAACTAAAGTATTGTTAGTAAAAAGGTGCCTGTTCACAGGACAGAAATGACTCTTTCCTGGATGTCTTTAGAATGATCTTCAGCTGCATCAGGACAAATATAAGAGCACATAAAGTAGTGTACCCATGGATCACGATGGAATCTGCCTGGACCTAGTGTCGTAGTACTCGAAACTGATCTTGATCTCGTCTTGGATTCAAGCACATTTATACTCTGTCTTGTCTCGGTTTTGAAGGCGTCTGGACTCCGTCTTGTCTCCGACTCCAGGTCTGACACTTGTCCGATCATATTTCATTACGGCCGGTAAATGTGCAGAGGCTGCTAAATATCCCTGCAAACCAGTAAGATATTGTAACTGTAAATGTTATGAACTTAAAAGAACTCATTTGATTATCTTTGAAGTACTGTAAAGTGCCAGTAAGAGGGGCTTTCAAAAGGGTCTAAAAAAGGGGCACTTAGTGTTTCAGTGCAGTACAGTTTGCTTGGCTTATTTTAAGCTTAAATGGGCATTAATCAAATCAAATGGAGATAGATTTATACAAACATATATGCCAAAACAACTGTAAAATACAAACAAATATAGGAAATCACAAGGATGGTGTTGATTTGGTCTCGATGGGCCATGGTCTTGGTCTTGTATTGGTCTCGACGTTTAAAAGTCTCGGTCTTGACTCTCAGAGGTCTTGTCCTGGTCTCATGACCCTGTGGTCTTGGAATGGTCTTGGTCTCGATTACTACTACATGACTACAACACTACCTGGACCACTGAGGAATTACACAGGTAGAAGACCACATGGGAATAGAAAAGAAAGTACTACCGTTTAATGTGGAAAATCACACTCTGTTGTCTACAGAACGTGTGCTTTTTTATCATAGCGATATTGGAATTGGTACTAGGGCTGGGCGGTATACCGTTTGAACCGGTATACCGGTAATTTTAATTTTTATGATATGAATTTTTTATTTACCGCCATACCGTGTGTGCGCGCATATGTCGGCAACACAGAGCGGCGGAACGTCGCACAGCGGTAGATTGAGCGGGGGCTGTTTTTCAGTGTTACACCAAACAAGCCAACAAGCCAGGTAAGGATAGCGAGTTGAGTGGTGAGCATGGACAAAGAAAATGACACAGACACAGGCTCCCTTTTTCGGAGAGCGCGGGTGCGCGGAGCCCCGCTCTTCACCTTTTCGCCCGGGCACGGCTCCGCGCACTCCCGCTCTCCGAAAAAGGGAGCCGTGTCACAAAACACTACACAGACGGTCCCTTTAGCAAACGCGCCCACCAGGGACGTCTGTGTAGTGTTTTGTGCTGCACTGCCAACGTTACGCAGAGATTGGGGAGAAGATGCAGATTTTACTTTCATGCAATCTTCGTATTCTCCGTCTAAAGGGACCGTCTATGACAAGAAAAGCAAACGTTGGAATGATATTACCAACTCTATCACACTCCACTTAGCCAAAGACAAAAATACCGTTAAATACCGTGATACCGTGATAATTTAAAAAAATACCGTGATATCAATTTTTGGTCATACCGCCCAGCTCTAATTGGTACTGAGCATCAAATGTATTGCTTACTCTAAAAATAAAGTTTTATTATTGTTACAACACGACAAAGGACAACAAACACTGTCACTGGATTAAGGAGCCAATCAGAATACAGAAACATACCCACGGAACTATAAACCGGGACGAGGGGCCCTTTTCACTCTCACACACCAGGGAAACTGTTCTGAACAAAATCATTCTGAAGCTGCTCAGGAAAGGTTCATTTCTGTCCTGTGAATGTGACTGTTTTTAGTATCGATACCTGCTCAAATGAGTATCCAGTTTCAATATTAGACTTAGTATCGATTAGTATTTGATTTTCGATACTTTTGACAATGCTGGATGTATGACTCTGTAACATGCTTGTCTGTGATTGGCAGCTGTATCCAAATCCACTTTATTTCTATAGCACATTTTACAAACAGAGCAGTTTCCAAAATGCTGCACAGAGATAAAACAAAAGGAATGCAACAATAAAAGTCAAATGCTAAAATAAAATCCATCAAATCAAATTAAAGCAACACCATAAAAATTACACAATAGCATTGAAATAAGTTGCAAAGAAAGACTGATCTCCCCTGGTTTTAAGTCTGGACTTTGGCGCCGTGAGCTGGACCTGCCCTCGGACCTCAGACGTACTGTGGGGCCAGTCCATTTAAAGCTTTAAAAACAAACAAGAAAATCTTAAAAAGACAGTTTGGGATTTTTGACGTGAATCTGTCCGTCCCCGTCAGCAGTGCATCAACACTGACTTACCTCCCGACAGCGTCCGGTGAGCCGAGTTCTTCCCCGGCTTTGGTGCTGACAAAAGTTGTCCGACAAGTTGGCTGAGGTCACGAAAATAAAGAGTTGTTTACGTGCTCAGACTTTTGACTGCTGCGACGCGAGAGCCACCGTGAGAACTACAGGGATAAAGATATAAGCTTGTATAACATATATACGAATATATATAAAAATGGTGCAGACTTGTGTTTATCCAGACAAAAATTCAGCTTCAACGTTCCCACTCTGTCCCTCCTCTCTCTCTCTGCCCGTTCTCACTCCATCTGGTGAATTTGGGCTTCAGTATATTTGGGTTCATAAAGATCTCCCCTTGGCTCTGTGCTAAAGGCCACGTCTTCATTGTCGGTGTCGTAGCCACACATGTTGTCGTAAGTGTTGATGGACGACATTGCTGACAGGGACATACAGATTCATGTCAAAAAATCTCAAACGATCCCTTTAAAATCAACTTTAAAACAAACTGGAGGCCAGTGCAGCAATGCTAAAAATGGTCATTTTGGACCAACTGTGAGCAGGAAAGTGCACGGTGGCTGATGCCAGAGAAAAGTGCATTACAGTCGTCTAAACGAGAGGAAATAAAAGCGTCTGTGATCTGTTCAAATGATTTAGAAGTTAAAAAAGGTTTAATTTTGTTCGATTTATGAGTCTTTCTAACCTGCTGGTCTGTGATTGGCAGATGACGGGTGACTGGCAGTTCATCGCTCTGGTCGTGGACCGTCTCTTCCTGTGGCTCTTCTGCGTCATCACCACGCTGGGCACTCTGGCCATGTTCCTGGACGCCAGCTTCAACTACACTCCGGACCAGGCCTTCCCATAGACTCCGCCCCGCCATTCTCCACCACGTACGAGTTTTCTATTTAAACGGGATCAGGCTGCACACAGGGCATTTCACGGGAATGTTTATCCTCTCTGAGAATTTGATCCATTTTTATTATATTCACATGTTTTATATTTGAGATAGTTTAAAGAGACGGTGTTATACAAATGGAGTTTTGATGCTTTCTACCATGTTATATTACTGTTCAGTCATCAGCCATGTATGTTTGAGGAATTTAACGATCTCTCCTAAAGTCTATTTGCACCCTCTTTATGGTTAACTGGAATATTCTCCTTCTCCAGACGACTATTCTCCATAAATATACAAAAACATGATACAAGGAGTGCTGTAGCGTGGGAGGGAGGTGCTGGACTCAGAGCTGCAAAAAATGTAATTACTGTTGTCTTTGTGGAATACAGCATTTCCAAAGCAATATGAGGTAACATGGTGATCTAAATATGGTGTGATGTGTTCCAGTTAATAACCCATGGAAGTGTAATCCTCCCTCTTTAAGAATCCCACTGTAGATGGAGTCAAAATGTAGATGTTTTGGTTTATAGCTGATGTCTCTCTAGTTGTCGAGCTTATCCACACGGAACTGAAATGTCTTCTCTGTCTGCACAAAGGAAACAGGTCCAGTGCATGTGTTCAGTTGCACTTATATAACTGTATGTCATTAGAAAAAGCAGCACAACTGAGGAACCATTTTGTTTTTCTTTTGTACATAAGTGGGCCAGCGACGTGACATTAGCATTTTGAAATCCAGAAGAACGTTTTTAAATTATTAATATATAAAAGGTTAAATTGTTTACAACGATTTGATTTATATCACTTTAATTGTACCAATGCACATTTAGGTGAAGAAACCAAATTTGAAAGAATATTTCACCTTTAAAGTGTCAAAATGTCATTTGCTGACACAAAATGTGTCATTCGGTGAAAGGGAATCTGTTGACTCTTGTAGGTAACATTAAGCATTTAGTTTAAAAATATCTGCATTTCTTTTAACAATTTTATTTGTATTATTTACTACACAAATAAACCTATAAATGCTACTATATTAAAGTATAGTTTTTTTATTTTAAAAGTAAAATAAGTTCAGTAGATCAATTAGTAATGATTCAAAATGCAATTGGACAATTAATTTATTAAAGATAGTAAGATATATGTTAGCAGGATTTAGTTGAGTTTTCACAAAGTTTGTTTCAAAAGAAAAACCTTTTTTTGTGTTTCAGTTGAACCTTCACACGGCACATGAGGTGAAACGCTGATATTACAGTGAAATCTATCAGAAAAAAGTTTGTTTTGACATAAAAAATAGGTTTTTACATAAGAACTTAAATTTAAACCCGGAAAGTGCGAACATGCTGAGGTTTCCTCCAATGTTGAAGTGTTTTACTCTTATATATATATATATAAAGTGGTACCAAAGTTAAGAGTTAATGTTGTTTTGCTGGATGAATTCTTCAAAACTTTAAGAAAAGAAAAAAACCTTTTTAATGACCTGCTCTTTATTTGTAGATCTCAGATTGTATTTTTCATCATTTGCAATATTATAAGTTATTTTAAATGTAATTAAATTTTAACAATATGTCATCATGACATTTTGAAGACGCCTCTGGCTTTAAATGCAGAAAAATGTTTTTCATCAAAGTTGTTTTTTCTTTTCTGTTTTTTTTCTAGTGCAATATACAAAATGATCAAATATACACTTAAATATGCCAGAAAAAGTACATATTCTGTATGTCATTATAGTTTTTTTTTTTAAGCATTTGAAAACTGTAAACCGTCACTGATCCAAGTACATTTCTATTTTCCCCCAAATCAGAGCTTGGAAACTTTGGTTTGGGAACATGGGGACAGTTAAGAACCCCAACTTTAAAGGAACTGTATGTAAGATTTGTAAGACAGTGAAATCCAGTGTGTTTAAACCTAAAATGCCCCTCTCTGATCAGAAACCCCAGCACCTGCACCATGAGTCAGTGCTAGTGCAGCCCCTGCAGCTCAGGGAGGGAATTCTGGAGTCTCTGAGCTTTCACAGGAGGCCTGAACATAAACTGAGAATGAGACACACTATCTGCAGGTGAAGACTCTGGCAGCACAAGTTCAGCGGTGCTTGGAGTCAGAGCACAGACCACTTTCTTTAGCTGAAATCATATTAGGCTCATTTACAAGAGCATTTTGTGTGGGGAATTCTGCGCACAGGCACAAAACTGGCTGTTTGCCGGTGTAGTATGCACTGTATGGTTTAGTCCTGATTTTAGTCCTGGTTTAGACCTGGTTTAGACCTGGTTTAGACCTGGTTTAGACCTGGTTTAAGTCCTGATTTTAGTCCTGGTTTTAGTCCTGTTTTAGTCCTGGTTTAGACCTGGTTTAGACCTGGTTTACTCCTGATTTTAGACCTGGTTTAGACCTGGTTTAGACCTGGTTTAGACCTGGTTTAGACCTGGTTTAGTCCTGATTTTAGACCTGGTTTAGACCTGGTTTAGTCCTGATTTTAGACCTGGTTTAGACCTGGTTTAGTCCTGGTTTTAGACCTGGTTTAAGTCCTGATTTTAGTCCTGGTTTTAGTCCTGGTTTAGTCCTGGTTTAGACCTGGTTTAGACCTGGTTTAGACCTGGTTTAAGTCCTGATTTTAGTCCTGGTTTTAGTCCTGTTTTAGTCCTGGTTTAGACCTGGTTTAGACCTGGTTTACTCCTGATTTTAGACCTGGTTTAGACCTGGTTTAGACCTGGTTTAGACCTGGTTTAGACCTGGTTTAGTCCTGATTTTAGACCTGGTTTAGACCTGGTTTAGTCCTGATTTTAGACCTGGTTTAGACCTGGTTTAGTCCTGGTTTTAGACCTGGTTTAAGTCCTGATTTTAGTCCTGGTTTTAGTCCTGGTTTAGTCCTGGTTTAGACCTGGTTTAGACCTGGTTTAGTCCTGATTTTAGACCTGGTTTAGACCTGGTTTAGACCTGGTTTAGTCCTGATTTTAGACCTGGTTTAGACCTGGTTTAAGTCCTGATTTTAGTCCTGGTTTTAGTCCTGGTTTAGTCCTGGTTTAGACCTGGTTTAGACCTGGTTTAGTCCTGATTTTAGACCTGGTTTAGACCTGGTTTAGACCTGATTTTAGACCTGGTTTAGACCTGGTTTAGACCTGGTTTAGTCCTGATTTTAGACCTGGTTTAGACCTGGTTTAAGTCCTGATTTTAGTCCTGGTTTTAGTCCTGGTTTAGTCCTGGTTTAGACCTGGTAAGTCCTGATTTTAGTCCTGGCTTAGTCCTGGTTTAGTTCTGGTTTAGAGGTGCACAGGAGGAGGAGCGAACCTCGTGCTGTACGGGCGAAGAGGCGGTGCACAGTTGGAGACTCAGGTTGATGAAGGTGGCTGTCTGTCCCCTCATGTCACAGGTCACTATAGGACAGTACTGGAGATATCATAAGTTTATGCACATTTACCACTACCAACAGCTCTGGTTTGACATTTAAGTTAAAGGTGATTTTATATGTGTAATTTTTTAATATCTCTCGTTGGGAGAAGTGGGTGGCGGCGTAACCCTGCGTGCCACGCCCACTATACCCCTGCGTAGAACCCAAGTTGAAGCTCTGTCATGTTTGCTTTTTTTTTTCCTGAAATGATTCATGCTTGTGACGTAATCTCTGTGCCACGGCCCACAAAAATGCAGTTTTCCGTTTTCAACTGTTTACATGGCGACGACAGGGTGGAGCGTTTCTAAGATTTACACTGGAGATTTCTGCGTTTTCTACCCGCCAAAATGCTGTTGCCGTCTAAACGATACGGACGTCTGGCGAAATGTTGTCCGGTTTAAACCCATTACTGTTGTGTAAACGGCCCCTTAAATATATTTCTAACAATGTGATCAGGTATTTACATGTAGGTGTCTGGACCCCACCGACCCTGGGCCTCAGATGGAAGTGCAGAATTTGTATCGACCTATTCACCAAACTAAAGCATCACCATGTGGCTCTCTCGTCTGTGTTCTGATTGGATGTTTCTCTTCTGGGCCTCTGTGCTTCTTCAGATCCAACGTTCCACATCTGAGTTATTCCGTATTCCTCTGGATTTGTGCTTCTTAATGTGTTCATGTGTCATGTTACATGAGGGAGTTGTGTTGAAATAAAACATCTTCTGACATGTAAAATACGGCTCTGATATTTTGTACTTGTTTTCCGTACATTCTTTTCTCCTGTGGACAGCGACACGTCACACATGAATCATACATGAATCATACATGTGTCATACATGTGTCATCAATTAAGAAAATCAAATTGGAGAATAAAATAACTTTGTTACAGTGGGCAGGTGGCAATGAAAACGGTGGGGGGGCGCCCTTACTTTTTACTCACCAGGCGCCAACTTCCTGTGCCAGCGGAAGTTCGTCATGTAAGATTTTAACTCTTTTAACTCTTTTAAACCCGTTTTAATGGGTTTTAACTGTATTTTTAGAGCTAAAGTGACCAGCGGCAGATCTTCCCCCGGTGCATTTGAGATTTTAAGATTGTTTTTAATGTAGGGCTTTAATGCTGTATTCTGTTGGTTGGTTGTCGATAAATCCAAGTCAGTTTTCCCGACATCCGATTTAAATGCGTTCCATTGCAACACTCCGAGGATGTTTCATGTCTAACGTTAGCTGTTGGTTTCTCAGTTATGGCAGTTTGACTCTTACATGTTCAGACATCCATCTGACTGTCTGCTCTGAACTCGCCCCAGTTTGTGTTTGGGAACTCCGGTTTGATCGGCCGTTACACTTTTTCTGAGGTGGAGGTCAGTTTTCCCAGAGTTTCCCAGTACAATAGAACACAGCATAACATAGTTCTAATCCTTTTAACACTCATCTGTCCTTTTTGTTTGGTCTGCTCCTGTTTTGTTTTGTGTTGTTTTGTCTTGTTTGGTTTTGTAGTGTTTTATTTTAAAGTTTTCTCATATAATTTTTAACCTTTAGCTCCACTGCGCCGTAAATAAATGTGGTTTTAATAGTCGCTGTCCCTGGGCTTTTAGCTGTAGTTTGGTTTAAGTTCTGAGTCGTACTTGGGAGGGTTTTAGTTTACACTTTGGGTTTTTAAGTTCTGTTCCTGTGGCTGCGCAGAAGCACTTTTCGCCCCCTCAACTCGTCCTTGTTTGCTTGATTTTTAACATTTGTTTCTGTTACAGGATTTGTTTCTTCCGCCCAGGGGCTGCAAGATTTACTGTGATTTTAGTAGTGCCTCTTAGTAAATATTGGCCATTTTTATTGTTTTAATCACCAGTTGTTTTTTTATAGAATAAATCATTTAAAATTTTACTTGCTCCTTTAGCCTTTTAATAAATTTGAATAACATCATTTAAAGTCACGTCTCTGTCCTTATCTGTGGCCTTGGGTATTTTATGACACTGTATTTTAGTACTTTAAACATTATTTATTGGTGCCTTAGGTCACATAAAAAAGTCATAATTGCTCAGACATTCACCAGTCACTCCATTTACAACCTGAGGTGAGTAAATGGTGAGAGGAAATGACTAGAACACAGTTAAAAGAATAAGTCCTCTTTAAAGCCACACTGCGGAGCATTTGAGGCAAAGCAAAAACATCTCACCAGCTGTTGCACAATGAGATGGCAGATTACCCACCACAACAAATAGATAAGAGTGTTTATTCCAAATGTAAATATGTTCATATGAATCCTCTCAAAAACATTCCAAACTGTGTGATTATTTCTTCTGCGTTTGAATTTGCCCCGATTACATGAGAAAAAAAATATTTAATTCAGAATAAAATTTAATTCTGCTTTAAAAAAAGACCATGTAAACAGTTCATTCCTAATGATTATTCAGAATTAAACTCTAAACTCAGTTCTGAATTAAGTGGGTGCATTAATCCAATTTTAAAGCAGAATTAATTTATTCTGCGATCATGTAAATATTCCTCTTAAAACTCATTCTGGTTGATCAGCACGTGCTCGAGTCGCCCTCCTGATGCAGTGATGCATATAATGAAAAGAGTGGAGGGCAAATTAAAAACATGAACCTTTTCAAAAAGGCGGTGGAAAATTTTGAACAAGGGACAGAGACAGAGATGCTGAGCACCTCAAAAACACACAGAAACAGCTGAAGCAGGAGTACAACAAATGTAAGGCACAGCTAAAGCGGCTCGGGTTTGGCGGAGGTAAAAAAGTTTGGATGGTGTTTGTGTCTGTGGTGTAACAACAAACCGAGATGACAGAAATGCCGGCAGCAGCTGAAGCGTGTGAACATGTTTGTGTCTCTGTCCAATCAGAACCCTTCTTGACCCCCAGATATTGAGCGGAATTAAATAAAGCCGACTTAATGTGTTTTCCATGTAAACCAGGGGTGTCCAACTCATTTTGGTCGGGGGGCTGTATACAACCCACTTTGATCCCAAAGGGGCCACATCAGAAAACTCATGGCATATATACCCCAAAAAGTCCAAATATCTGTGCAGAGAAACACACATCTATTACAGATTACTTTTTTATTTTACAGAATATTATACTGTTATGCTCAGGCAGCTTTCACAGCAGCATCACTAACCTCTTGGCTCCAGGTGAAAATAGAGGACGGTTTCTTCAGTCCCAAAAATAATTAGTTTATCTTCTGTCTTCTCAATTCTCTGTTCTTGTAGTTATTGTATTTTTCACTGTGTCGTGGCCTTTAAGATCATATTCCTTGAGCACCGCCACTCAAACCAAACACACAGGTTTCCCATTCACCTCCGTCAACAAATAACAATTAGTCCATTTTTCTTGGAAAATCCTGCACTCAGCTCCACTTTTCTCATTTTTGACATTTTTCTGATGAGGGTCACAGTCAACAGTCAAAACGATCGTCCTTTAAGAGCGTTTGGAAAGAGTCTTCATTTGTGCTGCTCTGGTGGGAGGCGGCCACACACTGAGGCGCTGGAGGCACTGCTGTCCTCAGCAGCGCCGAAAATCACCAGAAAAATCTGAAAAATGTCAATATTTTAATAGAAAATCAGCCGAGGGGCAGATTAAAGGTCTTGGAGGGGTCCCCAGGTGATGTAAACCTTAACTCGGGAATTATTATTTTTATATTAACTCAAAGGAGAATAATTTCATTCTGACATCATGTAAACTTCCAACCAAGATAAAATTATGCAAAGACTTAAAACAAAAAATTAGCCTAGAAACTAAACACCAATTTGTAAGAGTGCAGACGAGTCAGCGTTAAAGGGACAGGGGAGGGATCGGGAAACATGTCTGAAATTATTTTAACTAACTGAACAAATGTATCACCAACTGTCACAGTTCTGCCTATTGTCTACATGTTCTTCCCCAGTCCAGCTCCAGGTCTGTTCCAGTCCTCCTTTTGCTCCCTCCCTGTTCTCCGACACCTGTCTCTCATTCCCTAATTATCCCTGGGGAGCCTATATAAGCTCCTGGTCTTCACTCAGTCTTTGCTAGATTGTTGACCTGTGAACACCCATTTTCAAGCTCTGTATCTGAAACCCTGTATCTGTTGTTTGCATTTGAGCAACTCTGAAGTCCCTGAATCTGAGTTCTTTCCCTGCCTGTTTTCTTGAAGAGATTCCCAGTTTTGGAGGATATTTTAGTTCACTTTACAAATCATATAATTCCTTTGTTGTTATCTACCTGCCTTGCCTTTTAGGCCTTACCTTTTGTAGGACACTTTCTGTTGTACTGAAATAATATTTTGTGTTGGACGACATTCTTTGTGTTGCATTTGAGTCCTGTGCTCCTGCGTGATACCAACGCTGTAAATATTACAAACTGCATTGTTTTGTGCCTTATGCTCATTCTTCTTCTTTGTTCCCCTTGTTACAAACATTGTCTGTAATGTCGTTTGTCTCAGGGCTGCAGATGGAAATTAGGTATAGTCTGGTACAATGCTCCTGTACATTGTCCCTGTCAAATAAATCAAATGAACTAAACTAAACATCGCAGTTGATACACAGACACAATACTGGACTGAACTCAAGAATGCAGCGAAACGTGTCCAGGACCTGCCTTCACGTGAGCTTTAATGAAGCGGACATCATCTTCTGCTCGCTTTGTCTGAACCTGGAGAAGCAAAATTGGGCACAAAATGAGCTTTGGGACTTCAAACCCATCTCCAACACTCTTGACGTTGTGTAGTGGCTGACTCCTGAGTGGTCCCTTCTAATCCCCCCAACACTTTGTCCTTTGTCCGAAACACTTTTTAAGATGAAAACAGTAGCAGCAGAGCGGTGCCCAGAGCCAGCGCCACTGTCCCAGCACAAAGGCCCAGTTACATAATGGACAACACAGGGAGAGAGGGGGGTGGTGTTTCCGAGCAGTGGGTCAAAGTTCACACACCGGACATTTTAAGGGGCCTATTTTGATTTTCTGGCATTTTCCCGAAACTGGACTAGTCCAGTACAAGCCAGAGGAGTCCAGAATGGGGATTGTTGCTTTAACCATTCAAGACCTAAGGGCACTTTTAGTACATTTGTCCTCGCCTGGATTTTTTATTTTGCTATTAAAACTCCCCCTTTTACTCCCTAATGAAGTGTTCTACCTCCTTTTGTTCTGTACAACCTGTTATTTCACAATCCGCTGCTGTAGTTCTGTCATATGGCTGTAAAAAAGCTGTAGGACCAGAAATACAAATGAAAAATAAATTAAATTAAATTAAATTCACACTCTTTCATATAAAAAAATGTTTAATTTAAGGCCTTAGCTATAAAAGTGCAAAATATCAAGTCTGTAAGTAAACTAAAAATCTCCTTATTGCTTTTAAAACAAATAAAAAAGTGCAGTGGCTCCATGACTTTCCTGGTGTCATGGAAACAGCTCCTGTCAGGTCCAGGTCAGAGCCACAGCACTTCTGCATTTCCAAGGTGAAAATTACATTTGGATTTGGACATTTTGACTGAAATAAACCTTTCAAATAAAAATGGCGAGGGATGCACCATGACGCAGACCTAGATGCGGAATTTGCCATTTATTTGCACTTAGAGCGGCTTTTTCAATTGTTATGAATATAAACGCTCAGAGCATCAACCAGTTCAGTTCAGGTTTAGTCCTGGCATAAACCTGGTTTAGTGTCAGATGTAATAATATCAGAGCCATTGGTGAAAAACTAAGGGACATCCTGGTTCTTATTCAGTTCATTTCGTAATGTTTTATAGAAGTATCGGATCGGGACTCAGTATTGGCAGATACTCAAAATCAAATGACTCGGACTCAGGGGCAAAAATGGGACCGGGACATCCCCAATAGAAATGATTTTAATGTTGTTTTAATATTTTTTTCATGCCTAGGCCAGTAATCAAGATCTTAAGTAAGAGTGGTGTTGGCCTATTTCAAAATCACATTTAATTAAGTACAAGAACAGAGTTGAAGCTAAGAGCACCAATTATTTAAAAAAGTTAATTAAGTTTATACACTGCCAAAAAGTTTGACCATAAGTTAAGATATAAGCACTTAAATCTATCAGAAAATGATTTAAAAGTAGTGAAATGATCTGCCCAATGCAGCAAGATATTTTTACTCGACAAGTTCTCTTAAAATAAACCACCTCTAGACTAGAATGAAGCGTCTCAGAAAGTAGATAACAAATCCGAAAACAAGATGAAGAGCCTAAGAGAAGTTTTAAAATCTGCAGTGTGAGTGAAACAAAAGAACAAAAAACAAATCTGACTGGACGGCCGCCTTGGAGCCTGAGATGCGACAGTCTGGATGTTCCGGGCACGAAAAAATACAAAAAACTGTGGGGCAGCCACACAATTCCATGGAAACCGAAAGTTAAAACTGTATTTCAGAACATTCTACATGGTCACAAATGGTTTCATGTACATTTTTCAGCTCAATGAACACAACAACCAAGATGAAAAAACATAAATAATAAATGAAGATCGATAGAATGAGAGATGTGATCATAAACCTGTTATCGAAAGGAGCTGTTTGCAAAACTCAGTTGCTTCTTCGAAAACTTCCTGGACAGGAGATCACAAACCTGTGGCCTGATCCTAGAGCACGGGTACGAGGGAGGAGGGGGTAGGAAGGGTGGGGGGTTTGGTGATCTTCTTTTCCCCTCTCCCACTGTCCTGATCCTTTCTCCGCTCTCCTGATTTAGATGTTTTCTGCTCTTTCGCCGCTCGCTGAGACAAATGTGAGCTATGTCCCTGTTCCCTTTGTGCAGGAGCAGCCAAGGAGACGACGTATAAATCTGGTCTCCGTTGGCAACCTCGAGACTGCAGTTCCTGAGCATGGCAACAAAGATACACACAGCAGACTTTCACTCACTGGAACACCTTTGGTTTCTGGAACGAGCTGGATTTTCCCGATTCAGAAATGTCTTTAAATTCGACTTCTATGGTTCACACATGTCACTGTCCCTGCGCTGCTTTCCAGTTCATTTTAGAGTTGATTTTAAGATTTTATTGTTTGTTTGTAGAGTTTTGAATGGTCTCTCCCCACCTAACGTCTCGGACCTCACCCAGATTTACACCCCTGCAATGCGCTGAGGTCCGAGGCCTGGCTCCAGCTCCTGGGGCCTAAGACAAGACTTTAAACCAGGGGGGATGGGGCCTTCTCAGCGGCCGGACCCCAGCCCTGGACAGTCTCGTCTTAAGACCCACTTTTATTTTATTTTAACACCGTGTGAGTTGTGTGAGCTGTGTCTTTTATTTATTTTATTTTACGTATTTACTGTTATTTTATGATTTGTATGATTATATTGCTTCTGTTCAGTCACACTGGTTTCCTTGTTTTCGGACCGTATGACCACATTTGAGCAATTTACCTTTTTGTTGTCTCCATTTTATGTTCTCTGTGCCACACTTTGGAAACGGCTTTGTTTGTAAAATGTGCTATAGAAATAAAGTGGATCTGGTCTTTGGTCTGAAGGTGTAAGGAACAGTGTGATTGGTCTAATGGCCCAGTCACACACATGGGTCTAATGGCCCATTCACACTGCAGCATCAGTTTTCTTGTAAAGTCTATGTGGACGCGTGACTCGAGCGTCCTGTGTTTTTGCGTCTTCAGGCATCTGCACAGCACGAATCTGCTGTAGAGCGTTCAGGCATCAGTGTCACAAGTTGAAAAAGTGGAAACTTTTGGCGTCAGTCGCGCCACATCAACCAACCAATCAGGGACAATTATACAGTAACGTAATGATGTTATTATCAGGAAGAATGAGAAGAAAGAGAAAGAGCCGAGAAGTGGAGCACATCCCTCTGCGACTTGGACCTCACAGCAGGGCCAGAGCTCCACTCATGTGTTTTATGTCATTTATGTAATAAATACCCTAAAGTCACTCTCTACACCAGGAAAACATGGCACTGCACCTGCAGACGCCCTGGACGTGTGTCAACTATTTTTTCTCCTGTTTTTGCACGGCGTCCGAGATACGCATTGGGGGTGATTTTGGATGCTGCAGTGTGATCGCAATAACAGGGATCCACACTTCAAGCTCCGCCCCTGCAGCCACATATTTGTATCAGAAACACTTGGCTTGTAATCAGGCCAGCCAGAGTGATGTCACATAGTACTTGAAATGGCAGAAGCCACTGAAGGCAGCACACACTCCGTTTTAAACTGTTTTTGAAAAAAAAAAGTGCAAATGTGTCAAGTTTGAACTAAAATAGCCGAAAAGCACTAGAAACAACAAACAATACCACTACTACTACTTAAGGGTGCACTGTGTATCTTTCCTGGAGGTGGTCTGCAACCTGTTTGTCGCCATGGAGATGGAGATGCTTTGGTTTAACTTGTCCACAGTACGGCGTTAAACTAATCTGTCTTTTTCAACTACAGGTGTTATTTAAACCTTCATTCTCACTGAGTGGGGTCACATCTCTGCAAACTGAACTGGTAATTTGGTTTGCAAGTCTCCATGGAGAGTCATGAGTGTAGAACCACTGCGGAACATTCTACGTACGTCTCCATGGAGCCGAGTGACGAACCCTCCAGTGGACAAGTTACACACTGCACCTTTAAAACACCATCCACAGTTTAGGTAAGTTCATTTATACCCATTCTCCTCTTTTCCTCCTCCTCCTGTCCTCTCTTCTCCTCTTCACCTTCCCTCCTGCTCTCTACTTCTTCTTCTTCTCCTCCTCTCCTCTTCTCCTCATCTCCTTCTCCTCCTCTCTTCTTCTCCTCCTCTTCTTCTTCTTTTCCTCCTCTCATCTTCTCCTCCTCTCTTCTTCTCTTCCTCTTCTCCACCTATCTTCTTCTCTTCCTTCTCTTCTTCTCCTCCTCTCTTCTTCTCCTCATCTCCTTCTCCTCCTCTCTTCTTCTCTTCCTCTTCTCCACCTCTCTTCTTCTCCTCCTCTCCTCCTCCTCCTCTCTTCTTCTCCTCCTCTCTTCTTCTCCTCCTCTCCTCCTCCTCCTCTCTTCTTCTCCTCCCCTTCTTCTTTTCCTCCTCTCCTCCTCTCCTCTCCTCTTCTCCTCATCTCCTTCTCCTCCTCTCTTCTTCTCCTCCTCTTTTCCTCCTCTCATCTTCTCCTCCTCTCTTCTTCTCTTCCTCTTCTCCACCTCTCTTCTTCTCCTCCTCTCCTCCTCTCTCCTCCTCCTCCTCTCCTCTCCTCTTCTCCTCATCTCCTTCTCCTCCTCTCTTCTTTTCCTCCTCTTCTTCTTTTCCTCCTCTCATCTTCTCCTCCTCTCTTCTTCTCTTCCTCTTCTCCACCTCTCTTCTTCTCCTCCTCTCCTCCTCCTCCTCTCTTCTTCTCCTCCTCTCCTCCTCCTCCTCTCTTCTTCTCCTCCTCTCCTCCTCCTCCTCACTCCTTCTCCTCCTCTCTTCTTCTCTTCCTCTTCTCCACCTATCTTCTTCTGTTCCTTCTCTTCTTCTCCTCCTCTCTTCTTCTCCTCCTCTCCTCCTCCTCCTCTCTTCTTCTCCTCCTCTCTTCTTCTCCTCATCTCCTCCTCCTCCTCTCTTCTTCTCTTCCTTCTCTTCTTCTCCTCCTCTCTTCTTCTCCTCCTCTCCTCCTCATCTCCTCCTCCCATTTCAGAGCCAGTCATCCTTTCACACTCCTCTGTTCGTGTCCCCCCTCTGTATCTGAGCTTTAAGCGGGATTCCTGCGGTTCTGGTGTAATCCGCCCGGCAACAACAAGTCCCTGTTCTTCTCCAGGCCCAGCAGGGTTACAGGACAGGAGTTATGGAGGGAGAAAACATTACGATGGTGAAAAAAGAAGAATTATGACTTTAGAGTAGGTCTGGGCTACTTAAAATAGATTGTCTGGGGTTGTGTTTCTCAATCAGGGGTTTAGGGACCACCAGAACAGATATAATCATTCATTTATGTATTTATTTAGATTATTTTTTTCAAGGTGCACTATGTAACTTTTCCAGTCTCCGTGGAGATGTGACTGCTTTACTTGGATTGCTCCACAGTATGCAGCAGGTCTTTTAACCGGCACACATCGTAGAACACTTCACACCTATTTTATTCTCATTGCACTGGTTCATTTTAGAGCTGATTTTACAGTGTTATTGTTCATTTTTAAAGCACTTCATGGAACATCTCAGACCTCATAGTTCCTCCTTTGTGCGCTCTGAGGTCTGAGGGCCAGCTCCAACTTATCGCCCCAAAAACAGGACTCAAAAGCTCAGTTGACACTGGGGTGACTCTGGAGTGACCCTGGGGTGACTCTTGGTTAATCCTGGGGTGACTCTTGGTTAATCCTGGGGTGACTCTTGGTTGACCCTGGGGTGACTCTTGGTTGACCCTGGGGTGACTCTTGGTTAATCCTGGGGTGACTCTTGGTTAATCCTGGGGTGACCCTGGGGTGACTCTTGAGTGATCCTGGGGTGACCCTGGGGTGACTCTTGAGTGATCCTGGGGTGCCTTTTCTGTGGTTTACCCCAAATTCTGTAAAGCTCTCTCCCCTTCGCATTAAGAGTGCCCCTTCGATTCTTTTAAGTCTCATTTAAAACACACTTTTACTTTGCTGTCTTTCTATTTGCTAATTTTAGTATTTTTATGTCTTTTTATTTACTTGCTCATTTATTTATTTTATACTTTATTTTATTTTATGTTTTAATATATTTTGTGCCTGCTCTGTGCAGCACTTTGGAGCCTTTGTTTTGGTCAAATGTACTGTCTAAATAAAGTTGGACTGGACTGGACAGTGTAGTATTAAAGTTATCCATGTTTTTTTCCTGCTCAAAATGCCATGGAAAATCATGGCATATTATTGTGAGCGGGATCACCTCTCTGCAGATCTGACCTGTAACTTGGCCTATTGATATCACCTGCTTGTCTTCACAAAGATAGAAAAGTTAAATATGCATGTGTAGCTTTTCCGGTGGAGGGTCCGTTCAAAGCTTTTCTCCATGAAGATGTTCTTGTCTGGAATGTTTCACAGTTTGTGCTAATAATGGAGCTGTTCAGGACCAAAATAGTTTACTTTTATGGTACAAACATGAGACTTTGCTAGGTAACTAACACCCCCAGGACAATATGATATTTCTAGATATGGAATCAAGTCTAATTTATCACTGGAGCTGAGGACTGCGCAGATCACAAAATGGACTATATGAAAACGAGGCTGGCATAAAAAATACTGCATAATCCCTTTCTTATTGTCTAATTTGCTAAGGAGGTCACGTGATCTTTCAAAACCACATTTATTGGGTTCTTGATAACAAAAACATTTAATCATCTTAAGATCTGTAAGTGCCATATTTCATAATGATAATTAAATGCTTCATGTAAGGCGTAACCCCAAACACGGCCTTCAGAAAACACAGAAGTGAGCACTGTGCTGTGGTCATCACTGTCACAGGAGATATAATGTGTACAGAAGTGATATCGCTAGTATCAGCCTTTTAGCACGGGATTCTGGGAAAGCAGAAGTATTTGATGAACCTCCGCTTCTCAAAAAGAAAGTGAAAATGTCTCAGTTTTGGGAAGAATTTTCACATCATAGACTCTTCTGTTATGTTATCAGCCCAACGGGTGATGTTCTGACTCAAGTCATAAGCACATAACTGGGCTCTATTAATTAATAAGCATTTACACATGATTTGCAGCTATGCTTTATTATAAGCGTTACCAAGATATTTAATGTTGTATTGTGTAACTTCTTTGGCGGAGGGTCCGTCACCTGCTTGTCTCCTTGGAGATGTTATTGCTTTGTCTGGAATGTTTCACAGAATGGCATTAAACCATTCTATCTTTATGTAGCCCAAACCAGCCCAACATAGCAAAAAAAAAAAGGGTTAAAATTTCAGGGTAAAATATTTCAGAGTTGTTTTTAACACAAAAAGTGTTATTTTCACACTTTTAAAGTTAAATGGGGGTTCGAGTTGGGGTTATTTGCCAGAGTTGATATGGTTAATTCAACTTCACCTCGTGTTTATTCAGTTTCCCTTAGGCCTCATCCACACCCGTATGTATTTGAGTGGTTTTGTTGTGGATGCAGTGTTTGTCCACACTAATCCGATGGAAAACAGCTCCAGAGATGGAAACAGCTCCAGAGATGGAACGATCTAGTGCCACCAGCTCCCACCAATTCATCTGGGTACATATCTGACTGTCCACTGTGTGGACACCTGAAAACAGAGATACTCTGACGGAGGAGCTCTAGTTTCCATCCTTATTGGACCACGTCACTGTGACTTATGTTTTCCTGATTCGCTGGGTTCGTGACATGTGATGCTATTCCAGAAAACAGTTTAACCAAACCATAGACAAACGGGAAACACGAAAACACTGTTTTCACACTTGCCATTTAGCTGCAACGTCCATAGAACTACAGCAACTTCAGACACGGTGCTCCACTTCCTTTTTTACCGCCCACGTGACGTCGTGATGACAGGACGCCGGCCTCGTCAGGTGACTTTCAGGCGGTTTAGATACGACGTGTCTGGACGCAAATCATGTCTGATATGGTGATACAGTAATTTGTTTAAACGGAAATGGAAATTAGTATAATTTGGCCCCTCCCACCCACCACTTCAAACTCTCCGCAGAGACCAGTTTGAACCAGTTTGTACATAATTTCATTTTAAATGAACTAAAATAAAGTTAAATAAAAAATAAAATAAAACACATCTGTGGGTTGTGTAGCTAAATCAGGATAAACATAAAAAGTGTTTTCCGTTTACTCTCAAAACATTAGACAGCTCTTGATTTCAGGATTAAACAGGAACTTTGGTCCAATGTTACTTAATTAACATTACTAAAAATGTTAAATTAACTCTAGAACAGATTGGACTCATATACACTATGAAAATGTTCAAATTGATTCTATGAGAGTCAATTTTAACTCTAACCCTTTTTTGTAGTGAAGTTACAGGTCAGGTCTGTAGTGAGGCGCCCTGTTCACTATCAGAATGCCTGATTTTCCAGGTATTTTTTGAAATATAAAACCACCTGTGATTGAAGGGAGGGTAAGGGAGATCTGTGTGAGGTCACACTGTGGAACAATCCAGGCACAGAGAAATGACATAATGTAGAAAGAAGCAGGTGATGGACCCCCAACCAAAAAGTGACACGATGCACCTTTAACATGAGGATTTGAAAACAGCTAAAACAAAACCCTTGTGTCCAACAGGATTACAGGTTCCTCCCCTACCTCTCCTCTTTTGTCCAGAGCGGCTAAATCCACCCAACAGAGGGCCCATTGTCTGTGGCCTAACTGTGGGACCCGAGGGACCAAAGGGAGATACAGGCCAAACATCCCCATAAACATCACACGAGTAAACACTGCTTATGTAACAGATGCATGTGCGCACAACGGGAGGAGTGATCTCATTATCAAATCCTTTCTGTATTGTTCCAGTAGGAGATGAAAACATATTGGGTTAAGGGTCACGTGTTACGCTAATTACAAGAGCTTTACGTGATTTTTACCATTTTAAAAATGTGAAAAAAAAAACAGTTTGCGGTGCTCCAAAGTTCTTCCTCACTTACATTATGCATTCTTAAAACCGACTCGCATGGGATTAGGATTAGTGTTACCTGTGGACCCTTGGTGATTTGTAATACTCATGAAGAATGCCTGACATCTTAATCCCGTGCAAATGTGCCACGTCTGTAATTTGTAAAGTAAAAATTTCCCCCTCAAATGACCTACTATATTCTGCCAAACACAGACGTCCAGTGATAATCCTAGTCCCGTATGAATCTGCATCTCAGTGTTTGTTGTTGTACTTGCGCCTTTTCTATCTCTTTCTTTTCTTTCCGGGTTCTTTTCTCTTTCAATCTTAGTCAGTGTTCTGTAAAATAGAGTCATTTACGGACTTTGCTTATCCGGTGTGAATGCGCTACAGGAAACACTACAGGGAGTAATTCTAATGAATAAATAAATAAATAAATAAAAGAGATAGAATAAAAAGATCTTGGGAATAAAAAGAACTAAAACCAGCTAAAGGAAGGCCAAGAAGAAGTTATTTAAATTAAAAGATGATACTGATTGTGCAGCCTTATCTCCTCAAACAGAATGTTCCAAAGCAGAGGTGCCCAAACTGAAAAGGCTCAATCACCTTTGTCTGGAGCCTGGACTTTCGAACAGCCACAGGGACCTGCCTGAGGGTCTAAGGCTGAAGAGGAACTGCCACAGGGACCTGCCTGAGGGTCTAAGGCTGAAGAGGAACAGCCACAGGGACCTGCCTGAGGGTCTAAGGCTGAAGAGGAACAGCCACAGGGACCTGCCTGAGGGTCTAAGGCTGAAGAGGAACAGCCACAGGGACCTGCCTGAGGGTCTAAGGCTGAAGAGGAACTGCCACAGGGACCTGCCTGAGGTTCTAAGGCTGAAGAGGAACAGCCACAGGGACCTGCCTGAGGGTCTAAGGCTGAAGAGGAACAGCCACAGGGACCTGCCTGAGGGTCTAAGGCTGAAGAGGAACAGCCACAGGGACCTGCCTGAGGGTCTAAGGCTGAAGAGGAACTGCCACAGGGACCTGCCTGAGGGTCTAAGGCTGAAGAAGAACAGCCACAGGGACCTGCCTGAGGATCTAAGGCTGAAGAGGAACAGCCACAGGGACCTGCCTGAGGGTCTAAGGCTGAAGAGGAACAGCCACAGGGACCTGCCTGAGGGTCTAAGGCTGAAGAGGAACAGCCACAGGGACCTGCCTGAGGTCTAAGGCTGAAGAGGAACAGCCACAGGGACCTGCCTGAGGGTCTAAGGCTGAAGAGGAACAGCCACAGGGACCTGCCTGAGGGTCTAAGGCTGAAGAGGAACTGCCACAGGGACCTGCCTGAGGGTCTAAGGCTGAAGAGGAACAGCCACAGGGACCTGCCTGAGGGTCTAAGGCTGAAGAGGAGCAGCCACAGGGACCTGCCTGAGGGCCTAAGGCTGAAGAGGAACAGCCACAGGGACCTGCCTGAGGGTCTAAGGCTGAAGAAGAACTGCCACAGGGACCTGCCTGAGGATATAAGGGGGTTAAAAGTTCTTAAATGTAACTTGGTGCAAGACTTAAACTAGCTTTAAAAGTGGTCAGTAAAATCTTCAAATCAATTCTAAAACACACAGGAGCCAGTGAAGGGAAGCTGAAACGGGGGTTAGGCGGGAGATGGATTTGGAGTCAAGGTTGGAGAGGAGAGAGTTGTAATAATCTAGATGGGAGAAGTGCGTCGATGAGTTTTCGAGATCAGAGTGGGAGAGGATAGTTTTGGGTTTGCCAGTTGTGCGGAGTTGTAGGAAACAGGATTGGGTGACTTTTTGGATGTGTTTTTTTATGACAATACACAATATTCATTGTCCCATCCAAAGTTCCATACTGTGCCTTTAAGATGAAACTACTGGCATTTTCAATTTTGGGAGGTCACACAATCGTCCACAAAGAGTCATCACAAGTCCCATACAACTAATGCTGTTCCCTTTCACACTAACGAGTTATGCTTATGTCAGATGATTCACATAGCGCTCTCTGCAGTGTGTCCAGCTATAGGATAATGCTGTCTATAAATGCTGACTCACATGGTTCTGAAGAGGTGCCAAGGCTTTCCCATTCTCTGTGAGTAAAGGGGGCGGGTCCTAATTACACATGGCCGGAGAGCGAGGCATCTCTCTGTCCATAGGAGAACGTGCTCACGTGTTGCACTAACTCACTGTCAAATCACACCACGCATCTCTGATCTCTCCAAGCAGTACTTAAAGGTTATGTTCTAATTCATTATTCACGTATAATGAACCAATCAATGCATTATTTATAAACCTTGAAACTCTGAAATTTCACAATTTAGTCGACTTTTACACTTTGAAAATCATGTTCAAAGTAAGTAAGAATCTCTTCAAAAATCATTACAGAATATGTTCAAGATCCAAAAGAGCTGAGATGAGCTCAGAGGGACGGCCACGTTTATCAAAAAGAAAATTAGAACAAATGTTATGAAAGTGTGTATATCTGTTAAAGGTGTGGACCTCTGGAACAATTGTACAGAAGACCTCAAATTGTGCCCTCAAATAGAATTTAAATGTTCAACTCTGGGCAGATACATGAATGATGATACTTTGTGCTGCAGTACTTTGCAGTACTGTTATGATCGGTTTGTTTCCTCTGGCTGTAGCTGAATGAACTGGTTTCAAGATGATACTATGACAAAGAAATAAAGGGAAGGCATAATGAGCCTGGTCTCTAAAAGTTGTGAAAGGTGCATAGAGGACTGGGTGGCAAACTGCTGCCCCGCAACCTGGCCGGAAAAAGCAGAAGATGATGGATGGATGGATGGACGCATAATAAGCTTCAAGCTGGTGAAAAACAAAAACAAAAGAAACAACATACGTAGAGTTGTGTTTCGTTTCATTCACATGTTGCATATTTAGGCTGATTTCTCTGAAACTGAAAACACTCATGTGGTGATACAGGAAGTGCTCCACTGTGCTTTTAACTCCAGACATTTTCACTAGAATCATTTGGATGATTTCAGTGCTGGAATTGTCCATCTCTACTGAACTAAAGGTAAAAGAAGCTGTTAATGTGAAAGCTCCTAATGCTGTGTGACATCACAAGATGGAACAGAGCATTTTGAGCTTTGGAGATGTAGACACACTAATAAAGGATTACTCAAACATGTGTGAATGAAACAAAATACAACTCCATCTATGTTTTTTGATGAGGTAACAACATTATGACTTGGCTTAAAGTTCACAAGAGTCAATTGTGTTGATTATTTATTACAAATAAAATCAAATAAACAGCAGTAGTAGTAGTCAAACTAAACACAAACTAAATGAGCAGTGTGTAAGATTTTGCTTTCAAATGTCATACATTTCTCTCTCTGAACGGTCAGTCCCTAAACCCCAACACCTGCACCAGACATGAGTTAATGCTAGTGCAGCCTCTGCAGCTAAGAGAGGGAATTCTGGAGGTTCTGAGGTTTCACATGAGGCCTGTCCATAAACTTAGAATGAGACAAATGGAGGATGTGTCTGTCTGCAGATGAAGGCTCTGGGACACAGGTTCAGTTGTGATTGTAATGTAACAGTTTTGTAGAGTTCATACTGTACTATTACAGACTATTGTTGTCAACTTAAACAGTAATTATTTGAAGAAATTTGAACACACAGCTCAATACACTTGAAAAAAACAGTATCTAATTAAGTTAAAATGAATTAAGAACATTTTAATTGAGTTGAGTAGATTTAACTTAAGTCAAATTATCTGCCAGTGGAATAAGTGTTTTCTTCATTCAAGCAGCATTCGATTTTGTTTCTTATTTTAAGTGTTGCCAGATGTATTTTCATATTTTAAGTACAAAAATTCTTGTTCCACTGGCAGATAATTTTACTTGTCAAGTGAAATTTATTCAAATCATGATAAAACTTTCTTAATTCAAGTCATCTTGACTTGGCTAGATTTTGTTTTTGGCAGTTCACCTCATCGTCATACATTCCCATTATCAAAACGCTCGTGTGATACATATTTATATAGGTTATATAAACGTATAAAGTAGCCACATGCCTCTAAATATTATATAAATATGACTAATGTGTCACTATATGCACCAGAGCATTCCCATCATTCACCATCCTTCCTTTCCACACCACAGAACCTCACCGCTCCGTGCGTAAAAGAGGCGTGTTCCAAATTACGCACGGACCTGACAGTGCCATCCGTCCACACGAGCTCCCTGCGCGCACACGTGATCCAGCCTCTGTACGTCCCGCACCACTGCCACTACTCCACATCTCTCCAGCGAGTATTTTGTAGGGAAAACTTTCACGCAACTTAACAAACAGCCATGGCTAACTCTGGGATCCAGCTGCTCGGCTTCTTCATGTCACTGGTGGGGATCGTGGGGCTGATCGTCGGGACTATTTTACCGCAGTGGAAGATGTCGGCGTACATCGGGGACAACATCATCACGGCCGTGGCCATGTACCAGGGGCTGTGGATGTCGTGCGCCTTCCAGAGCACGGGCCAGCTGCAGTGCAAAATCTACGACTCCATTCTACAACTCGACAGTGAGTACTTTAAAGGGCCCGTGTTACACTATTTTGGATGTGTGTTTTGGAGCTGTGTTTTGTTTCATTCACACAAACCCAAAGTTCTTCTCTCAAACATACAATTCTCTGTTCCGCCTTGTGATGTTATGTGGTAATACAGGAAATGTTCTACTGTGTTTTTAAACTCTAAACCACATAAAAAAATCGTCTGGATAATTTCATGTCTCAAAGTTCCGATCTTCACTAATGGAAGGTAAATGTAACACATGCAAACGTGTGTAAATAGAACAGAACACAACTCCAGGTCTGTTTTGATGAGGTGACATTACAACATGTCTTAAAGCTCAGAAGAGTCATTTTTGTGTAATATGGAACTTTTAACAGTTGCCAGTGACAAACCTGTAGCTCTGGCGCTACCAGTAGCTCTCCAAAGAATTTATGAATTATATACATTGTTCTTAATAACTAAGATTATCATTGTAAATGTGTCATTTTGATGCCTAAGTTGTGCACCATAAATGGATAATGGATTATGTTTAATAGGCATCTAACTGTCTTTTCTCATTTTCTTGCGAATACTAAAATGAGTAAGTAGCTCATTGGCATTTTCGTTTCATAAAGGAGGAAAAAGACTGGAGACCCCTGCTCTACATCCATCATATTTGCACCATATTCGTTTTTTAGGCACAGTATGTAACTTTCTGGTGGTGGAATATCACGTGCATAATTCCATGGAAATAGACAGTTAAAATCATACTATGGAACATTGTCCATGGAGTTCCATTATATGCTGTACTGTGGAGGACTGTAACCCAAATTTCCATGGCAACATGTAGGAGAAGGTTCTGCTTCAGACTTCCACTCAAACAAGTTCTGTTCGTGGAGATGCAAGCCTGCTCACATGGACACACAATCACAACAGATCAAGTTATTTCAGTTGTATTCTTGTTGGACACTTGTATCTCTTGACCCATCTCTGCGCATCTCTTAACATGGTGTGAGAGCTAACCCAGGCTAATCGATTAGCGTCACCATAATGACCACCAATACCCTGTGAGAAGCCCTTTATTACTATAGAACTATTTACTGTAGGCTCTGGTCTTCAGATCAGGACTCTATAATGTAGGGAGCATTGTTTGCACTGGAGATAACTACAGTCATTGGGCCACATTCATTCATTTTTTCTTAAAAATGTTTTAACTTCCACTTTAAGAAGATGCTGAGTGACAGAGGTCCATATGGAGAGCACGACTGAGGCTGAAGTTGACACATGTTCTATATAACTCCTCATAAATGTTATTGGATCACATAATATGTTTATAGTAAATAATTTAAGAAAATATATAACTTAAAATCATGGAGGAATGAGAATTTTTTGTTGCAGTATCAGAATAATAATATTGTAAAACTGTAGAATATCCCTCCTGTGGGCTCACCACCTGCAGAGGGGTTCATAGGGGGTCAGGTGCTGTGAGGATTGGGCAGCACAGCTGCCCCCGCGACCCAGCCGGATTAAGCGGGAGAAGATGGATGTATGCAGAATATTTGTTCTTATAAGTGTATTCTTTTCATAGGATTTGTTCTTCCAGAAGAACATTTTCAGTTAAGAAAAGGTTTTGTGAATGCCACAAATGTTCAAAAGAAGTACAAATTGTGTTTCATGAATGAGGCCCATTAAAGTTACAACAGAAGGTTCATTACAGATGTATTAGTTTTCAGAAGTATTGTAATGAATATAAAGGTGACGCAGTATATGCTGCAGTCAGGAGATGATGTCTTGGGATGATAATGTTATTGTGTTTTGCTCATATATTCTTTTTATACCCAAAAATACTAAACCTAATAACAAAACTTACCACAAAGTATTTTAATATCATGTAAAAGTACAAGGGTTCACTGATCTGTTTATACTTGATTGTACAATAATTAAGATGGGTGAATTAGCATGATAGCTGTTGTTAGCTCTATAGTGACGGTAAAACTCTGCATCGGTCTCTGAACACTGTGAAAAGTGGTGAATGATTAAGATGTTCAGAATGCATATGTTAAAGCAGGAGTAACGTTAAAAATCAGGTACAATGCCTACAAGGAGCACTATGTAACTTTCTGCTGCTTGTCTCTATGGACACGTCGTTGCTCTGCCTGGATTGTTCTGCACTATGACATTAAACAGCAGGTGGTTTTGTAGCTCAAAAATATCTAGAAAAACTTGATTACTTCTCCACAGCTCTGATTTTTAACTTGGTCTGGTCTCCATGAGAAAGGTTTAATGCCATAATGTGAAACATTCTAGACAAAGCAATAACATCTCCATGGAGAAAAGCAGTTGACGGACTCTTCATTAGAAAAGTTACACTATGCATCTTTACATATGTGATGTCTTTTGTTTCATCCATCCATCCATCCATCCATCTTCTTCCGCTTATCCGGGGCCGGGTCGCAGGGGCAGCAGTCTAAGCAGAGGCACCCAAGCTTCCTTCTCCCCAGCCACTTCCTCCAGCTCCTCCGGTCGGACCCCGAGGTGTTCCCAGGCCGAGAGACATAGTCCCTCCAGTGTGTCCTGGGTCTTCCCTGGGGCCTCCTACCGGTGGGACATGCCCGGAACACCTCCTGAGGGAGGCGTCCAGGACGCATCTGAACCAGATGCCCTCCCCTCAACTGGCTCCTCTCGACGTGGAGGAGCAGCGACCCTACTCCGAGCTCCTCCCGTGTGACCGAGCTCCTCACCCTATCTCTAAGGGAGCGCCCGGCCACTCTGCGGAGGAAACTCATTTCGGCCGCTTGTATCCGCGATCTTGTTCTTTCGGTCATTACCCAGAGCTCATGACCATAGGTGAGGGGAGGAACGTAAATCGAGAGCTTCGCCTTTCGGCTCAGCTCCTCTTCACCACAACGGTCCGATGCAGCGACTGCATCACTGCCGACGCCGCACCGATCCGCCTGTCAATCTCACGCTCCATCCTCCCCTCACTGTGAACAAGACCCTGAGATACTTGAACTCCTCCACTTGAGGCAGAGACTCCCCACCCACCCGGAGAGGACAATCCACCTTTTTCCGGTCCAGAACCATGGCCTCGGATTTGGAACAGCTGATTCTCATCCCAGCCGCTTCACACTCGGCTGCAAACCGCCCCAGTGCTGGAGGTCCTGGTTCAATGGAGCCAACAGGACAACATCATCCGCAAAAAGCAGAGATGAGATCCTGTGGTCCCCGAACTGGACCCCCTCCGGCCCCTGACTGTGCCTAGAAATTCTGTCCATAAATACAATGAACAGAACCGGTGACAAAGGGCAGCCCTGGCGGAGTCCAACATGCACCGGGAACAGGTCTGACTTACTGCCGGCAATGCGAACACAGCTCCTGCTCCGGTCATACAGGGACCGGACAGCCCTTAGCAAAGGGCCCCGGACCCCATACTCCCGGAGCACCCCCCACAGGGCACCACGAGGGACACGGTCGAATGCCGTCTCCAGGTCCACAAAGCACATGTGGACTGGTTGGGCAAACTCCCATGAACCCTCGAGCACCCGATGGAGGGTGTAGAGCTGGTCCAGTGTTCCACGACCAGGCCGAAAACTACACTGCTCCTCTTGGATCTGAGGTTCGACTATCGGCCGAACTCTCCTCTCCAGCACCCTGGCATAGACTTTACCGGGGAGGCTGAGGAGTGTGATTCCCCTGTAGGTGGAACACACCCTCCGGTCCCCCTTCTTATACAGAGGGACCACCACCCCGGTCTGCCAGTCCAGAGGTACTGTTCCCGACCGCCACGCGATGTTGTAGAGACGTGTCAGCCAAGACAGCCCCACAAAACCCAGAGACTTAAGGTACTCAGGACGGATCTCATCCACCCCCGGAGCCTTGCCACCGAGGAGCTTTCTAACCACCTCAGTGACTTCGGCCAGGGTGATGGATGAGTCCACCTCTGGGTCCCCAGCCTCGGCCTCCTCTTCGGAGCACGTGACGGTGGGATTGAGGAGATCCCCAAAGTATTCCTTCCACCGCCCGACAACATCCCCAGTCGAGGTCAGCAGCTCTTCCCCTGCACTGTAAACAGTGTTGGTGAAGCACCGCTTCCCCCTCCTGAGACGCTGGATGGTTTGCCAGAATTTCCTTGGGGCCGTCCGATAGTCCTCCTCCATGGCCTCCCCGAACTCCTCCCAGACCCGAGTTTTTGCCTCTGCAACCGCCCGGACTGCAGCACGCTTGGCCCGCCGGTACCTGTCAGCTGCCTCAGCTCCTTCTTCAGCTTGACGGCATCCCTTACTTCCGGTGTCCACCACCGGGTTCGGGGATTGCCGCCGCGACAGGCACCACAGACCTTACGGCCACAGCTACGAGCAGCCGCATCGACAATGGAGGCCGAGAACGAAGCCCACTCGGGCTCCATGTCCCCAGCCTCCCCCGGGATCCAGGAGAAGCTCTCCCGGAGGTGTGAGTTGAAGGCCGCACTGACAGAAGGTTCCGCCAGACGTTCCCAACAGACCCTCATTATACACTTGGGCCTGCCAGGTCTTTCCGGCTTCCTCCTCCGCCAGCGGAGCCAACTCACCACCAGGTGGTGCTCTACAGCTCTGCCCCTCTCTTCACCCGAGTGTCCAAGACACACGGCCGGAGGTCAGATGACACGACAACAAAGTCGATCATCGACCTCCGGCCTAGGGAGTCCTGGTGCCACGTGCACCGATGAACCCCCTTGTGCTCGAACATGGTGTTCGTTATGGACAAACTGTGACTAGCACAGAAGTCCAATAACAGAACACCGCTCGGGTTCAGATCAGGGAGGCCGTTCCTCCCAATCATCCCTCTCCAAGTGTCACTGTCGTTGCCCACATGGGCGTTGAAGTCCCCCAGTAGAACAACAGAGTCCCCGGTTGGTGCACTGTCCAGTCCCCCTCCCAGAGACTCCAAGAAGGCCGGGTACTCTGCACTGCTGTTCGGCCCGTAGGCCGACACCACAGTGAGAGACCTGTCCCCGACCCGAAGGCACAGGGACGCGACCCTCTCGTTCACCGGGGTAAAGTCCAACACGCAGCGGCTGAGCTGTGGGGCGATGAGCCCACACCAGCTCGCCGCCGCTCCCCGCGGCCAACGCCAGAGAAATGGAGAGTCCAACCCCTCTCAAGGAGTTGGGTTCCAGAGCCCAAGCTGTGCGTGGAGGTGAGGCCGACTATATCTAGCCGGTAACGCTCGACCTCCCGCACAAGCTCAGGCTCCTTCCCCCCCAGCGAGGTGACATTCCATGTCCCCAGAGCTAGTCTCCATGTCCGGAGATCCGGTCGCCGAGGCCCCCGCCTTCGACTGCCGCCCAGATCTCTCCGCACCCGACCTCTATGGCTCCTCCCGCGGATGGTGGGTCCAGGGGAGGGCGGTCCCACGTCGCTCCTTCGGGCTGGGCCCGGCCGGGCCCCGTGGGGAAAGGTCCGGACACCAGGCGCTCGCCCACATGCACCCACCCCAGGCCTGGCTCCAGGGTGGGGCCCCGGTGTCGCCATTCCGGGCGACGTCACTGGCCTTTTAGTGGTGATCATCATAGGGGTCTTCTGAACCGCTCTTCGTCTGACCCGTCCCCCCAGACCTGTTTGCCTTGGGTGACCCTACCAGGGGCATAAAGCCCCCGACAACACAGCTCCTGGGATCATTCGGGCACTCAAACCCCTCCACCACGTTAAGGTGGCGGTTCGAGGAGGGGTTGTTTCATTCATCTGTTTGAAAATTCCTCCATATACAGGGTGTACCAAAAAATTTGACATACTTTTAAAAGCTTGAAAACTACTAAGTCTAGCTCAGTGCTACTAAGTCTGTGCCGACTCCTAAGTGTAGCTCAGTGAAAATGAACAGTTTAGGTGTTGAACATCATACATTTATTATGGGACTTTGTTTGCCTGTTGGTGAAGTTTTATCCAAATTTTGCATTGAAGGCTGCACAGTCTTGGGTGAGGGTGTGTGAGCAGATTCCAAGACGCAAAATGACTTTTCTTTGGGAATGAACGGCTCAACCTGAAAACAGAACAAAAAGAAAACATTCAATATAAAATCTTGATCTTGTTCTATACATTTTGTGAATATTTGAGGTTATTTCAACAAGAATTGACAGGGTGTCCCGAAACACGTCACACCTTAAGACACTTTATTTGCATGTAATTGTGCAAGAGAAATTGAATATGTAAGAATACAGGACACAGCTAAGCCTATCGATATATCTTTATTTATGTCAAAAATGAGCTGTTCTGAAATGTTGCTAAAAGTGAAACGACACAACATGCCTCATTTATCAGAGTTTAGCCGTTGAAAACAGTCCATGGAAACTACTGTGTGCCTCCAGGAATCTCCTCCAACTACATCCCCCTCACTCTGAAATATAAAAGACACCGTAATTTACCGTAAATGTAACATGTGTTCACTGATCGCTATGGTAACGGCCTTATTTGTGACTAGATCACTACCACTCTGTTTAAAGGAGCTGTACCTGATTTTTACTCTGTTAAAAACGTGAAAACATAACTAGTTAAAGATACATTATCTGGCTTTTCTGGTGGATGTTTCCCAGTATGGCATTAAAACTTTCTGTCTTCATGGAGACCAAGGCAGATCAAGTTACAGATCAGATCACAGTCAGAATGCCTGTTTTTTGAGATATTATTGAGCTTTAAAACCAGTGAAAATTTAATAAATGTAAGGTAGAGCTCTTTAATGTCATACTGTGGGACATTCCAGGCAGAGTCGCAACTCAACTTTATTTCTAGAGCACTTTAAAAACAACACAGCTGACCAAAGTGCTGTGCACAAACAGATAACAAACAGCGACACATATAAGGTATAGATAAATATATAAACATACAGTGACAGGTACAGATAAAATATAATACAAAACAAACACTGGTAAAAAGTCAACACTCAAACTGTATGAAATGCCAAGGAGGAAAAGTGAGTTTTTCAAAAGGGACTTAAAAACAGGCAGTGAGGGTGGTGGCAGAGGCAGTGAGAGCAATACTGTCTCCATAGAAACAAGCAGGTGACGGTGGAGGTCACGTGTGGTGTGGTGGAATGTGGTGGAGATAACACAAAGACTCAACAAATCCAACATTTATACAATTAAACACACTGCGATTCAATGAATTGGTAGAATTTCATATTTTAAAAATGATAAATAAAGGCACCAATCTCCAAAGGAAATGTACAAAGAGGTTCAGCACAACAGCAATGGAAACATGTCTTTCAGTTAAAGGTGTGAGCTTATGGAACAGTCAAAGCTTCAAAATCTATTCAAGTGTTTAAAAAAATGTCAGTGTCAACGTGATGTGCTAAAAAGTATGAGCTGTCCTTTTGTGTGAAGTAATTCATACTGAGTGTCACATAAATGCGTTGCTTATGCAAACATTAAGCTGAAAGTGTTTGAAGTGTGTTGAAATGTTTTACTTTGTGTGAAAAGGAGGCAGATATTACAAGGCTGCACATCTTTCTGCTCTTTTTCATTCACATTAACCTACAAAACATAATTATTTTGGATTCATCTTTCAAAGACAAAAAAAGAAGTTAATAATAAGGTAGAGGTGATTAGGGAGGCACTGACACTGATGGTGGTGTCAAATATCAGCAGTGAGACTGAAAAATGTGCTGGATCAGGCACTGGTTCCATCATATCAGTTCACCTGATATCCTACATTTAGATCTGTGTATTTGAAGGAAATCAGTGCCATTTGCACCTCTATGACTGGTAACAGTTAATACTTAATACTTAATACAGATACTTAAAGTTAAATTATAGATAACGGTATCAAAACTGAAAAAGCTGAAAAGGTGATGTGATGAGGTGGAGGTGATGAGGTGGAGGTGATGAGGTGGAGGTGATGAGGTGGAGGTGATGAGGTGGAGGTGATGAGGTGGAGGTGATGGGTGGTGTTAGGGGTGATGTGGCGGAGGCCATGATGGGTTGGAGGAGGTCAGTTTGAGGGGTGATGGGGTAGAGGTGAGGTGGAGGAAGTGATGTGGTGGAGGTGATAAGGTGGAGGTGATGTTGTGGAGGTGATAAGGTGGAAGTGATGGGTGGTGGTAGGGGTGGTTGGAGGAGGTCAGTTTGAGGGGTGATGGCGAGGAGCTGAGGTGGAGGAAGTGATGTGGTGGAGGTGATGAGGTGGAGGTGATGGAGTAGTGATAGGGTGAAGGAGATAATGTGGAGGAGGGGTTGCGATGGGATGGAGAAGGTGATGAGGTGGAGATGATGTGGAGGAGGTGATGGGGAAGTGAAGTCGTGGAGGTGAAGTCCAAATGAAGATCCCATTTGGTCCTGTTCCAGTCCTGTTTATTCCTGGTCTAATCCAGATTTGGTTTCAGGTTCAGTCCATGTGCCTTAGTTCTGCTTCAGTTCTGCTTCAGATCTTGTTAAGACCTGGTTCAGACCTGGTCCAGTCCTGGTTCAGACCTGGTCCAGTCCTGGTTCAGACCTGGTCCAGTCCTGGTCTGGTCCAGTCCTGGTTCAGACCTGGTTTTAGTCTGGGGTTTTAGATGGTCATTCCTACTGTTCCATAAGTCATTAAAGGTGGTGCTGGGACGTCCAGGACTGGCACAGACTGGTTCTAGGTGGACAGTGGGGCACACGGATAAACAGGGAGAAGCTCAGTGATGGGAGGAGGAGGAGGAGGAGGGGGTGACATACGGCCATTGACAGTGGAGGGGCCCCGGCTCTGTTTGTCCCTCTGTCTCCAGGGTTTCACTTCTAGGAAAGCCTCACCCTGTCACTCCCCCGCCCTGCCGGCCTGATGGAGCGGCGTGCCGTGGGGGACTTGGCTTCAGCACTGGCAGTACTCGCTCTTCTCTAATGACGCCTGTTATTGTGTGTTTGTGCACAGGCTCTCTGCAGGCCACCCGCGCCCTCATGATCGTGGGCATCATCGTGTCGGTGGCGGGGCTGGGCGTGTCCTGTATGGGCATGAAGTGCACCACGTGTGGAGGCGGTGACAAGATCCGCAAGTCCAGAGTGGCCATGACCGGGGGAATCATCCTGCTGGTGGGAGGTGGGGCTCCCAGTGTAACAACAGGCTGATTTACTGCACTACAGGACAGACAGGCAGCAGCAACACTGAAACAAACATCAGAACATTTCTTATTTATGTCTTTATAAAGGGACAACACATATTAATGAAGATTTAAAATGTAAATATGGAAAGATTATAGTACGCGGGGCTAATTTCCATCTTCAGTCCCTTGGCAGGTTGATGGCAAATCATCTATAGCACATGTGTCAAACATGCGGCCCGGGGGCCAGATCCGGCCCTCCAAGACCTTTAATCTGGCCCTCGGCTGATTTTTCTATTAAAATACTTAAAATTTTCAGATTTTTCTGTTAATTTTCTGCACCGTTTAGCATAGCAGCGTCTCCGGCGTTTCTGTACGTTGCGACTCCCACCAGAGCAGCACAAATGAAGACTTTCCTCTTTCCAAACGCTCTTAAAGGACGATCGTTTTGACTGTCGACCGTGACCCTCATCAGCAAAATGTCAAAAAATGAGAAAAGCAGATGCTGAGTTCAGGATTTCCCAAGAAAAATAGTCTTATTCTTATTTGTTGACAGAGGTGAATGGGAAATCTGTGCTCAGTGTGTTTGGAACAAGTGGCGTTGCTCGAGGAATATAATCTTAAACACCACTACGAGACACGGAGAAAAATACAATAACTTGAAGAGAGAACTGAGTTTTCTGATCCGGCCCTTTTGGGATCAAAGTAGGCTGCATACGGCCCCTGGACCAAAATGAGTTTGACACCCCTGCTCTATAGGATCAGGAAAAGTACAGCAAAAATCACACAAAAGTACATGACCCCAGCACACTCACACACACACATTTCAGACAGTTCAGAGTTAAACCAACAACTCGTAATTTGGTTAAACACGGTGACGTATTTGACCATCGAACAACCATTTTAAAGCTTTACAAAATGCTGCCAGTGTTGAACGCTCTCGTATATGAGTTGCACTGCGTTCTATGTTTGTCCCAAAAAAAAGCTGTACAAAAAAACGCCACAGAGCGGTCGCCTCGGGAGCTTTGCTCTTGTTGTGCAGTTTCTTTTCACAAACTCCTTCAGAGGAGATGCAGCAAGATTATTAAAAACATTGTATACTCAAATTAAATCTGCATATTTGATTGTGTTGTTCCAATTAAGACATTTGTATTTGTCAAGTATTCTGCAAAAGTGACAGTTAGTAGGGTTTTTCTTTAATACAGTAAATGTTTTTATTATAGATAATTTCAGCTAATTTAAAGGACAGTTGGGAAGTTTGGACATAGGGCCTCGTTTCCTCGTGAGCCGGAGTGTTGGAGATGTGTGGAGACACTTTTTAAAATCTTCCATCCAGTATTTGGAGAGGTGCTGTCAGTGATGCACTGAAGCACCCACTGCTCCTGTCCCATAATGGGTCTAATGTCTGAGAAGTCTGAGAAAATGAATCATGAGCTGTGAACTTTTAAACCCTGTGATTGGGTCTGAGTGAAACAATCAAAAATATTGCACAGTGTATGTCCAGGAGAATTTATTTTTATTTTATTTAACCTTTATTTGGCGTGGCCACTCAGCCACCGTGGCGGCACGGTGGCTGTGTGGCAACACTCAGGCCTCACAGTAAGAAGGTTGCGGGTTCGATCCCCGGGTCGCCCGGGCCTTTCTGTGTGAAGTTTGCATGTTCCTCCCCGTGTCTGGATGGGTTTCCTCCGGGTGCTCCGGTTTCCCCCATCAACCCAAAACATGCAGCACCTGAACTAACATCAAGGACCATGTTGTCCACCCTCCTGTGGGCTCACCACCTGCAGAGGGGTTCATAGGGGGGGTCAGGTGCTATGAGGATTGGGCAGCAAGCTGCCCCCGCGACCCAGCCGGATTAAGCGGGAGAAGATGGATGGATTAACCTTTATTTAACCAGGAAAATTCCATTGAGATTACTAATCTCTTTTTCAAGGGAGTCCTGGCCAAGACAGCAGTGCAACAGTACGACTCAGAATATTACAGGACACATTTCAAGCAACAATTTCCTAAGACTATTAACATATTAACATTTACAAACCATGGATTTTATTTCCAAACCTTTGAGCAATAGTTTAAACTGTCCTATTGGAACCAGTTCTTTTCATTTCCAGTCTTTTTGTACATTTTTAAAATCTTGAAATGCCCCCTGACGAGCTTCTGTGTGAACACTTGGTACAAACAGTAGTAGTGAGAGTTTAAAGAACACAGTGGAGCCGCTCTTGGCTGAATATATTCACAGAGCTCTGATGGCAGCAGAAGCCTCTTGTACATTAACATAACTCAGTGAGTGAGTGCACACGTTTCCAGTGCTGGACACATGTGTGTAAAGCTCACAGTGGTGTGTGCGAGGCTGACAGGTGTGGTACACACAATTTAACTATTTTAATCCTTGAGTTGGGGCATTCATATGAATAAGGTCCCCATAATCCAAAATGGGTAAAAATGTTGCTGCTACTAGTTTCTTTTTTGCAATTAAAAAAAAAAAACTGAAGTAAAAGCCAATTTTTAGTCTCAGCTTCTTAGTTAATTTTTCGACATGTCCTTTAAAACTAAAAAAGATTATCATTAAAACACCTAAATATTTGAAGTACTTCACTCTTTCAATTTCTGCCCCTTGAAGAGTGACCACTGGAGAACTAATCTGCAGATAGCGCGTTGTTTTTGAAAATAACATCATCTTGCTCTTTTTTTGCATTTAAAGAAAGATCTAGTTGTAGAAACATGTTAAAAGCAATTTGTAAAGAGACACTGGAAATAAAGTTAGTTAGTTATTACCTCCAAAAATCTTCTGTGTCTTGAAGAACAATCATCAGTAACTTCACTACAAAGTCCATGCACTTCTGTCAGTCAGAATTACACACATGCATCCAAATGGCAACACCAGTTTGATCATAAACACGTTCAGTCACAAGAACAGGGTCAAAGCAGATCCAAAAACAGGCACGTCTCAAGTCCTCTGCTTTCAGTTTCAAATGAGTCAAGTCTTAATACAAAATGAAAGAACGCAGCTCTTATTTTTGCAATTTTGTGAACGGTTCTTCTCAAAAATAGGTTCTGGTTACAAACCCAGAAAACACATAGTCGAGCCTCAGGTCATTCACATAGGGCCTCAGAGGGTAGCAGCAGATTTACACTGATGACACATAGCCCTAAGCAGCAGTTACTCCCCTGTTCCTCAGAAGCGGTGTGCGTAGGAGCAGGCCTGATGTCCTGTGAAGGTTCCAGTCCCACTGCTGTGCTCTCTGTTCCTCACGCAGAACAACAGCCTCTTTGTAACGGCTTCTTTCTTCTCCTCAGGCATGTGCTGTATAGTGGCCTGCTCCTGGTTTGCCCACAACGTGATCAGAGCCTTCTATAACCCCTACACTCCGGTCAACACCAAGTAAGTGTTCACACGACTTCAGATGGTCCTTCCGTTTGAACTATGGGAGGACGACATTTAAGAACATAGAAATAAGCTGTAATCGTGTCCAAAATACATAAATATCACACCATTTTCTGATCTGTTATAATGTTGTTACTCCAGTTCCAGGTTTGTTTTTTCTAACATGGCTTAAAGCTCACAAGAGCCCATTTTTAGGACCTGTAACGTGACATTTTACATGACTTAAACAGTGACGTGTGTTACTGAAGCCCTTTGCCCTTTGCCTCGGCCCCAGGTTCGAGTTCGGCGTGGCCATCTTCGTGGCGTGGGGCGGCTCTCTCCTGGATGTTCTCGGTGGGACCATGCTGGCCTCCTCTTGTCCCAGAAAGAAGCAGGTGTCGAAGTACCCCGCCCCTGTCACCGCGAGGTCCGGACCCCCGAGCAGCGCCAAGGAGTATGTGTGAGGGCGCCCCCTACTGCCCTGGACTGTATCGACATGCGTGCAGACTCCTACGGGACTGTTTGTGCTAGAATTTGATATCAGAATTGCAAACGGGGGGCAGGGGCCAATAGTATTATATGGAACATTTGAGAGAAATCTGAAATGATTCAGTTGTGTTTTGTCACTGACGATATAAGTGTTGTGACATGGAGCTTTCACATGTTATTCTAAAACTTAAATATATATTTTATAAAGATTAATTAAATTAAAACGTATTTCAGCCCTCAACACTGGGGATTTTTAAAACGTTTAGTAGCAGCTAGCATTAGCGTTGGTCATTAGAAGAAGGAGATATTGTCCCCTGGAGAAACAGGACAAAAGTCTGTTAAAGGTGGATTTTAAAAACACAGAGGAGTACTTGCTGGAATAGGTTTTTTCTCATGTGAAGTAGTGGAGTACTTCTAGCTGAGATGTAGGACTCGAGTCCTTGAGCTCACCACCTCACCTCCAGGACTCAAATCTGGACTTATGATGGATGACTTAGACTTCACTTGGACTCTGGTTTGTGAGGGCCGTGACTGAGCTCGAGGTTACAGCTTTTCACAACGTTTATCTGTATATTGTTTTTTCATTCAGGGGAGTTATTCAGATGATGCTCTCAAATACTAGATGATACATTTCAAGAGGTTATTCAATGAATAAACAAACGTGAGATACTGATAAGAAAAGGGAAGGTTAGACTTGTGACTCTGACTTTGGACTTTTAGATGAGAATGACTCGACTCAGACTCTGACCTTATGTGACCTGTTTAGATGTGGACTCAGAGTTGAACAATGGGGACATGCACTTGGGACTTTATGCAGTCTAGTCCTAAGTGACTTGGACTCCAGCCTGAAGGTGACTAGACTCACAACAGCACCAGGCAACCTCACTGCTAATGTCACTACTTCTTGTTCAGCTGTACCTCTGAGATTTTACAGAGTTGCACGGAAATGATGTAAAGAAAGAGAGAGCTGCAGGAGGATGTGACTGACGACATGAAAACTTCACTGAAAGATGTTTTTAGAGAGGGAGATGTTTGTGTCTGAGTACTAACACTAATCCTCATGTTGAAGCATAATAAATATTAAAACAACACCACTGAAGTCACATAGCCTATAAAACTATCTTTACATTCATGATTTTATTTTCTGTTGTTTATTTTATATTTTACACTTAATTAAAAAAAAAAAAAAAGTGCATTAACTTTGAGAGACAGTGAGCACAGTGCTGATTCTACTAAAACTCTGACTTCAAATAATTACTAAAAATATGAACCATAAACTTGAGCAGTACATGTGTCTCTCTTACAGCAGATTCGACCATAGACTTCTAAGCGGCTCTCCCCGTGTTTCACTGTAGTCTCCTCAGAATGAACTTTTACCATGTAGAGGAGCAACCACCTGTTTACTACGTGCCGTCTCCAACCCCGTCCTCACTTCTGACCAGTGTCGACATCTTTCACGCTCGTGTTAGAATTGGACCACCGGACCAGATAGACAAGAGCCCCCGGACGTTACTATTTCCCGTGCAATCGACAGTAATCAATTCACCAGAGCGCTGTTTGATACTGGGTGTTGTTGGTATAAATAGTGCGGGTGCCGAGAGGGGTGCGACTTCACATCCAGGCTCCGGCGAACTGAGGGGGGGGGTCGTACCGCGAGGTCCCCCCGCTCAGAGCACCGTACACTGGCCGCAGCTCCTCGCACCTGCCTGCCACAAACCCGCTCACATATGAAATACTTTCTCATCCAGTCATCCGCCATCATCGTTCTGACAGATTTAACTCCAGTGAAGAGGGAAGTTTACTCTAGGTCTTTGCAAATGTGTGTTAGAGCTGAAAATGTCCTTCAGTGTTTGTATATTTGAGGAAGTGATCTGTGTGTGTCTTGGAAATACTTTGTTAACAATGTAATAATCACGTCAAAAATGTATTTAGCGTTTAGCTGAACGTGGGGACTGTTGCCACGAGACATGTGCTAACCTACAAACCTGTCCGTGTTAAGTTAGGCTGATCAGAACTGGAACAGCCCTGGTTTGGAGCGATTGGTAATCATAAAATTGTGAAACAAGAACATAAGGAAAATGGTTGTGCACTCGGTGAGTTAGTGTAGTCACATTTTATTTGTGTTTTGGTCATTTTTAAGCAGCTTTTCTGTATTTTATCAACCGTCCTGTCCTTTTACTGTTGACAGGGATCAAATTGGTCAAATTGGGACATTTCTTGTATAAAACTGGAACAAATCACTGGTTTGGGATAAATCTTTTGGGACAGGGGACAGAGGGCTCAAAACTGGGACTTTCCCGATTAAATAGGGACGACTGGTTCCCCTGTCTTAAGCTCTTAAAGGAACTGGATGTAAGATTTTTATTTTAAACACCATAAAAATGTTCAAATCAAGTATTGGTTTTCTGATAACAACTGTAATCCTGATCTATTCGTAATGAAAAAAACAAAAAACACTGGATATGGACAAGTTGTTTCTGTTATAATTTAGTGCTTTGGACAATTATCCAATCAGAAAGCTGAATGGGGTTGCTAGTTTAAAAGCTGAAATCTAGTTGTTTTAAACCTAAAATGCATCTCTCTGATCTGAATGCTCATTATCAAACCAGGAAGACAACTGGAAACATGCAAAGACAACTGTTCGCAGTAGTAAGTCTGGCAAAATGTAGGAGAAATGAGAAAATGTCCCAGTTTTCTTCATCTCCACGTCATTGGTTCTGTTATGTTTGGTTCATCAACTACACCTCAGTTTTCATCAGTTTTCCACTAACGCACAGCTCTCTCTGGCACTGGGTGCACGCGCCAAATCCCAGATGATTCCAAACAGCACATAGGTCTGCAGTCTTTATTTTACCACACTTGTCACAATAGGTCTGCAGTCTTTATTTTACCACACTTTTCACAATAGGTCTGCAGTCTTTATTTTACCACACTTGTCACACAGTTCAGTGGGTTTGGTCAGAGTCGGTCGGAACTACACGGGAAGTTGTCGCCGCGTGTTTCTAAACGTCTTCCTGGTTTGTGACGTGAGCGTGAATCGAGCCTGTTCTTGAGGTTTGGAGCTTTGACATGAACCGAGGTCTGTCCATATACTGAGAGTGAGGAGGCAGTGGCAACACAGGCTCAACTGTGACTGTAGTATGAATGAATAAATGAATCTACAAACATGCAGTTCCTTTAAAGGCCCAGCAGCCCCAGCACTCCCTGTAAGAGCTACTAACAGCAAAATGTACACATGTATTACAAATGTTTTTATATTTGTGTTTTAGTTTTCAAATCCCACTGCATCAGCTGCTCGTGCTGTAGAGCTGAAGCTGAGACGTACTCGAGTAGTATCGTGATAGTGTGAATGGCGTTGGATCTACAGTGGTGCTTGTGTTAGCAGATAAACTGCATATATATCAGATACATGTACGATAAAATATATACATTTTTATACATTTTCTCATTTTGACAATTTGTAATAAATATATCAAACATATCAAAGACCATGGATTTGTTCTGTAATTCTTGACAGTGTTGAATCACTCCAGCTCCAGGTGCTTTATAACACTCTCAAAAATATCCCTGGATTATTCAAATTCGAATCATTCATTTTAAGGACACATTTTCCTATCAAATATCACCACAGACACTGAAAAAAGGAAAATCTGGATTATCAGTTCCATTATATCAGTTAAAACATGTAAACATGTAATAAGCCCATTTACAAGCGGATTAGAACATCATAATGTTTGAACTTTTATTCACACAAAGCTGTGCAGCAGTGATTTCAAGGAGAAGTACATAAATGTATATGTGCAGAAATGTATATGTGCAGAAATGGACATAGACATCTGCAGGGTTCCAAACAGGAAGTTCACATGCGGCTCTTCCGGCTCCTGACTCTGGCTCCCATTGACTTACACTGGAACATTGTGGCTCCTCTCTCTGTGACTGCTGCAGTGTGGCTCGTCCAAATGTTCCTATTAACCTGCCCTACATGATTCTGGAGCTTTTATTTGGTCTGTTCATAATATAGAGCCTGGCTCTTTTTCTTTAACTGCGTGACGTCACACTCACTTAGTCTACTTTCTTCTACAGGGGACTCCAGCCTTTTTTCTCCAGTGAGATACTTTTAGAAAAACAACAATTCCAGAGAGCTACCAATTCAGAAGTTGCAAAAAAAAAAAAAAAACGAGTAAATCTAAGAGCCACAGCCTTAGATGGGGAACAGTTAGATGCTTATAACACATGAACAATTATCAGTTTACAAGGTTAGGCATAAAAAATGATACATTTACAATGGATTTACACTCAAATTTGACTCACCCCCAATACACAGAATTCAGAAATCCCAGGGCAGCTGCTTGGAAGGGTGTGGAGAGCTGTTACTCCCAAGCTTCAGGTTGGAGACCCCTGGCCTCTGGTAATAAGTGAACTATGTTCTGAGAAATAAGTGCTATTTTACATCCCTACACTGGTGGCACAGCTTTCGAGCTACAACAGTTATTGTATCATGAACATGTAGGCGTATGTGTGCGTATATGTATATGTATATGTATATGTATATGTATATGTATATGTATATGTATATGTATATGTATATGTCTCTCAGCTGGCCTGGGAACAGGATCCCCCCAGAAGAGCTGGAGGGAAGTCCGGGCCGCCCTGCTCAGACTACTTCCCTCGCAACCCGATCCTGGATAAAGACGAAGAAAATGGACGGACGGTGTTTATGTATAATAATAATAATAATATAATAATGCATCAGTTTTATACAGCGCTTTTCAGGACACTCAAAGACGCTTTACAGAGCATTATTCATTCACTCCAGACCCGGTGGTGGTAAACTACTATTGTAGCCACAGCTGCCCTGGGGCAGACTGACGGAAGTGAGGCTCCAATCTGCACCATCGGCCCCTCTGACCACCACCAACACTCACACACACACCACTTTCATACTAGGCAATGTGGGTGAAGTGCCTTGCCTAAGGACACTATGACAGTTTTTGCCACTGGCCCCACTGTGGCCCCTGGAGCTCCCAGTGGTCTGTATGAACTATTATGTGATATAACAACACAAGCCTCTTATGTTCTGTTCCCATGTACATGTAAACATTACCATATACCTGTAATTATACATTATATACATTATATACATTATCATATACCTGTAATTATACATTATATACATTATATACATTACCATATACCTGTAATTATACATTATATACATTATATACATTGCCATATACCTGTAACTACCGTCATAAGATAGAAATCATCAGTCAATAACAACAGATACTTAAAGCCAAAGTATTAATATTAGTATCGCTACAGAAAAAGCTGGATTGGTGCATCTGTAATTTGTATTTAATTTGTAGTTTGTACTAAACATGATACATGATACAGATGAGGCTCCACTCAGCGATAGAACCTGTGTCCTGTCGATTTGAGCTACCTAGGGCTACTGTCCACCCTACTATTACAGTTTAAATGCCCGTCGATTTGAGCTCCCAAGGCACAGATGTGATACATTTCCCTCCCCGGTGTGTGTATATATATATATATATATATATTTTTTTTTTATAAATGTTTATTAGAATGTTTCTCCTGTTGTGCCTTTTTCTGTCCTCGTCCATCATGACTAAGAGACAAATCCATTGATACTGAATTGTTATAAATAAAATTGAATTGCAGGAATTGTCCCGTCTTCAGTGTATCACAGAGGTGAGGTGAGGCGCCCTCCAGTGATGCATTATTTGGGAGAAGTTATTTGTCCAGAGTTGGTACCTCTACCCAGTGAATAATAGTTATTCTAAAGTGGGAGCATTATTTGACGGTGCGAGTGGCCTGTTGGAATGTGCTACCTAGTTGGAGCCCTATTTGACAGCATAATTTGACTGCCAAAATGAACTATGCATATTTATATAAATGAGTGTAAATGTGACATAACTAAGATATAAAGTGTGATCACCGTGTGCAAACAGCATCAAACCCGAAGAAATATACTGTAAACCTGGGAAGGTCCACTTTACTGAAACTATACGACTGTAAACAGAAAAACGTGAGGTAGTTTAATTCGACGGTGTGGCGTGAATCGATAAACCGCACAGTCTATTTAGAATGCTGGTAGCTCATTTCGACAGAACACTGGGACCTCCTCGCTGTGAGGCTGAAGTGAGTCTGCCCTGAACAGTTACAGTGAAAGGTTAAACTCAGTGTAAGCGTCTGTTCACAATTACTGACTTTGCTCTAAACTTTGAGACCGACTGTGAGAAAGTCAAAGTAAAAGAGTAAAAAGTAAAAACATTTCACACAGATTTTGAGGTCTTATTTCAAATGTTTCGATTTTCATAAAGTTTGGGCTGAATTTTGTTCAGTAGAAACAATTTATTTATTTATTTATTTATTTATTTTCTAGCTGTAGCATATTTTTAATTTCTCAAAGTGTAAACTTCTCAAACACAAACCCCCTCAGCCTTTTCAGCAGGGCTCAAACATAAATAAAATACTTTTACATTTCAGTCCTGTTTAAAAATGTGCTGGAGTAAAAGGTACAGATCTGCACTCTCACATGTGGTGCGTATACGTTAAAAGGATCCACTTTAAAATGTAAAAATACAGATCCCTAAATTTGTACTTCATCTGCCCTCTGAACAGTGATGATGGATTATTGTCTATCATTATGTAGGAGCATTAATACTACTGTCACTTTTTATTTGTGGATTTGGCCTCAGCTTTTAACACTATGCAGCCCCAAATCTTACTTAGTTGTGTTAAAAAAAAAAAACAAAAAAAAACACACTTATTCTTGGCTTTCTAAGTGCCAGGACAAAGGGGAGTGCTGTCTGAGCCTGTAGTTCCACGGCTTCACCACAGGACGGCGCCCTTTGACCATCCATTCTGTACACAGGCTGCAGAACCATTAGGATTTTTTTTAAAGGACCCAGTCTACGCTGTTTTCTGATCTGCAGTTTCCTCCTCACAAACAGACCTCGTTGTGAGAGTTGTGTTTTGTTTCGTTCACACATCTAACACACAAACCCTGGACCCTAACCCTGACACTGAAACCTCTGCTCATTTTAAAAACTGACCCCTAAGGTCCTTGAAAAAAGACACTGGCACCACTAGAGATTTTAAAGATACATAACTTATTTAACTTTAAAATGTTTAAGTGTCTTTACCACTGAAGTCAGAATTTGTCGGGACCATTAAATGTGCACAGAGCTGCTCCAGATGCTGGTGGTAAAGGTACTGTTCCCGTGTCCAGGACTCTGGGTCAGTCCTCCTCTGCCACAGACTGTGGACCTGCTCACTCCTGATTTAAAATAACCAATAGCAATAAATGTAAAAGTACATTTAAATTAGTGTATGTTTCTGAAAATGTAATAAAGCTGTATATATCTTATCTGGCTGTATGTGACCAGTGTGTTTTTATGCATGTACTATTAGACAAGTGTTAAAAACTAACACTTCGCCTCCAAGATTTACATTTGGCTTGTCTAATGTGGTTGTGATGTCCTTATTCAAAATCTATAATATAAAATATATGAATGAAATAAAATCATGGCTATTGGACAGATCTGTCCACACACCCAAACTTAAGCAGGGGACTGCACTCACAGTTGTACAGAGGCCACTGCACTTTTCTGAACTCAGCGTCTCTACAGGTGTTTGGGCCGTTCTGTTCCAGCGTCTGTTCTGTTCCAACACAAACTCACCTCATTCTGCTTCATGAGGCTCTGATGACCTGAACCAAACCTGATTTAAGGAGGAAAAGTGGAAAATATTGATTCCTGAACTCTTCCCAAGTTCAAACATTAGTATTGTGTTGTTTTAAAATGAAGATGATCTCGTTTTCTTCACTTTATTTGAGGTCTAAAAACATTGAATCTTGTTTTTTGTTATTTTGATCATTTGCTGCAAATCAGTGCTCTAAAATGATCAGTTTTATTTGGAATTTGGAAGAAATGTTGTCAGTCGTGTATTGAATGAAACAAAAATGTTCATTTTACTCAAACACAGACCTATAAGTGGTCTTTTCAGTGGTCTCTTTTTTTTTCCAGAGCTGTATCTGTCTGTAAATAAATGTTAATACTGTGAATGTGGAAGTACTAAGAGTATAAGCCTGACCTGTACATTTAATACTTTGGTTGTATGAGTGGGTGTTGGTTGGACTGTGCGGGTGGGAGTGGGTGTTGGTTGGACTGTGCGGGTGGGAGTGGGTGTTGGATGGACTGTGCGGGTGGGAGTGGGTGTTGGTTGGACTGTGCGGGTGGGAGTGGGTGTTGGTTGGACTGTGCGGGTGGGAGTGGGTGTTGGTTGGACTGTGCGGGTGGGAGTGGGTGTTGGTATGAGAGGTGCATGGGGGAGTGGGTGTTGGTATGAGAGGTGCATGGGGGAGTGGGTGTTGGTATGAGAGGTGCGGGTGGGAGTGGGTGTTGGTTGGACTGTGCGGGTGGGAGTGGGTGTTGGTTGGACTGTGAGGGTGGGAGTGGGTGTTGGTTGGACTGTGCGGGTGGGAGTGGGTGTTGGTTGGACTGTGAGGGTGGGAGTGGGTGTTGGTTGGACTGTGCGGGTGGGAGTGGGTGTTGGTTGGACTGTGCGGGTGGGAGTGGGTGTTGGTTGGACTGTGCGGGTGGGAGTGGGTGTTGGTTGGACTGTGCGGGTGGGAGTGGGTGTTGGTTGGACTGTGCGGGTGGGAGTGGGTGTTGGTTGGACTGTGCGGGTGGGAGTGGGTGTTGGTTGGACAGTGCGGGTGGGAGTGGGTGTTGGTTGGACTGTGCGGGTGGGAGTGGGTGTTGGATGGACTGTGCGGGTGGGAGTGGGTGTTGGTTGGACTGTGCGGGTGGGAGTGGGTGTTGGTTGGACTGTGCGGGTGGGAGTGGGTGTTGGTTGGACTGTGCGGGTGGGAGTGGGTGTTGGTATGAGAGGTGCATGGGGGAGTGGGTGTTGGTATGAGAGGTGCGGGTGGGAGTGGGTGTTGGTTGGACTGTGCGGGTGGGAGTGGGTGTTGGTTGGACTGTGAGGGTGGGAGTGGGTGTTGGTTGGACTGTGCGGGTGGGAGTGGGTGTTGGTTGGACTGTGAGGGTGGGAGTGGGTGTTGGTTGGACTGTGCGGGTGGGAGTGGGTGTTGGTTGGACTGTGCGGGTGGGAGTGGGTGTTGGTTGGACTGTGCGGGTGGGAGTGGGTGTTGGTTGGACTGTGCGGGTGGGAGTGGGTGTTGGTTGGACTGTGCGGGTGGGAGTGGGTGTTGGTTGGACTGTGCGGGTGGGAGTGGGTGTTGGTTGGACTGTGCGGGTGGGAGTGGGTGTTGGTTGGACTGTGCGGGTGGGAGTGGGTGTTGGTTGGACTGTGCGGGTGGGAGTGGGTGTTGGTTGGACTGTGCGGGTGGGAGTGGGTGTTGGTTGGACTGTGCGGGTGGGAGTGGGTGTTGGTTGGACTGTGCGGGTGGGAGTGGGTGTTGGTTGGACTGTGCGGGTGATTCGGCTCTGGTCCAGCAGGGACTAAGGTTAAGAAGGAAACGATTGTCACTTTTATCCCTTTAATAAATAAATACAAATTTAGGCCGAGTTCTTCTCTCAAACCTCAATCATTTGGATCATTTCAGCCCTGGATCTGCCCATCTCCACTGAACTCAAGGTAAACGGAGCTGTTCACTTGACAACTTCCACTGCACTGATCACACGTTCCCTGCATCGTGTCTCAAATGTCGTCAATAAAATCACATACAGAATTCCTACAAAATCTTCACAAATAATCATCAAATTTATTTCCAGAAATGCAATATGAAAAGTCCCATGCAAACGTGGACAGCCCACACTTTGAAAACCACAGTGAGCCGTGTGCAGTGCTTACATGACGCAATACAATACAAGTTTTACAGTGTAGTCCACTTCCAAATGAGAAACTACAAAAAACAGGTTTCCAGATTGTCTCAGCAGTCAAACAACAGACTGGAATATTTGTGTGTACAACTTCTAGAAATACATTTTGAGGTGTCAGCAAGTTTAAGGTAGAGTAAATACTTACACTGTAAAAAAGAAATGCTTACATGAGTTCAAATGAGTGTGTATTTGAGTAGGGACCAATTTAGACTCAGTTACTTAAAACGTACGGCAACGGAAGAAGCAAACATTTTAGCTAAAAATTGTCAATAATTCTTTTTTTTTTTTTTTTTTGCCCCACTGGCCTGAGAATGTGATTTAAAATAGGTTTACCAAAATATAATAATTATCAAAAAAGTTTTGAATGTTGGAAGGATAAAAGATTTTTAGAAGCCATTTTAGTTAGATTAAATGTAACCTAGAAAAAAATAGTATAAATAAAAATTGCAAAAATTTAAACATACATGAAACTTAAAAATATTAATATATTTAAATGAAATGATTTGATGTAGCAAAATTTGAGACGTATTTTTGGTAAAGCTACATACAGTGATTTTTTTTTTTTTTAGTTTAAGTGACAATACCCGTGCTGTACTTATATAGTATATCCATAGTATATATAAACAACTAACAATCAAATACATATAAACCAGCCCGAACTCCAAGCTGCTCAAATCAAACTTCTGATCTCATGTAACTCATGTACATACTTTTTTTTTTTACAGTGTAGATGTGCTCACAGTTCAGAGAAATTTGACATATTTTCAACTTCAAATAATAAACGATCCAAAAGTTCTGAAGGCAGCAAGGACTCAACAAGCTTCTAGCCCTTGAGAGCGACCAGGGATGATCTGAGATGTTCCACAGACTTCATGCATAGAAGAAGAACTGTCAACCACGGCACAGAACGGGCATGCCCACAAAAGTGCACCATTTGGAAAAGTCAAAAAAATAAAAAATAAAAATCAATTAAATTAAACAAATCTAAAGCTCCATTCAATAAAAAGACAAAGGCATTACAACATAAACTGATGGTAATAATAATAATAATAGTAGTAGTCATAATAAATAATGCTAAGTGATCCATCGCATTTGCATTGAGAAGTCATTGCACAACCAAAAAATTAAATTCAAACTAGTTTCTTTACACAGTTCAAGAAGTTACTGTTCATATTTTCAAATTTTCATGTAGATTTCACAAATGTTTCAAGCCCGTGAAATGTGGCATCATTTCCATGTGAGAAATTCTTTATATCTTACAGACTTAATAGTTTTAATGTGAAAATTCTGTTCAAAACAGCTGAACTTACTGAGCTTTTCTTTCAAAATTTTTAATACATTTTTTTATCTGCAATTACGCCACATTGTGAACTATGGCAATCCCCACCGACTCATCTGTTACAAATTCAAATGAAACAGTAACGCTTTCCTCACAGTTTAATTCTCCAAAATCTGGAACGTTTCTTAAATAACTGTCCACTGTGACCCCCAGTCTTCTCCTGCAATAAGTAACCGCAGCTACAAAAAGAACCGAATCTCCTGCTAATCATTCACTCCAGTGCAACTCGTAGCCCTTTTTAAGACTTCAAAAACGTCCTGTGAAAGTCCCTAAAGTTCATCAGGGGAGGTATACGGATGGGGCACTCGTTCACAGCCCCGCCATCGGCGTCTTATCAAACACTATGTACAGTCAGCCGTTTTGTGTCGTCGTGGAGACCGTGTGAAGGCGTCGCTAAGACACTTGAAGAAGGCCGGGTCGGAGGAGCGGATTTGGCGCCCCGTGCGGGCGAGGGGGCGAGGAGTGTCGGCACTTGTGGGACAGGGCTTAGGAGATGGGCGACAGGGACACTGGACACTGGTTGTTGTTGTTGTTCATGATGTCGTCCAGGTCCTCGTCCTCCAGGTCCACTGTGGAGGGACAGAGTGTACATAAAGTCACATGTGGGAAACACAGGAATAGTAATGGAGCTGTGGGTTCAAACATGAGAACAGAGAACAGAGAACGTGCACTTTGAGCTGCTGAATATGTTTAGTGAGCTGGAGCTTCCGGATTTCTGTCACGATTTCTGTTCAGGTTCAAGTTTCTTTATTCATACCCATAGGTAAAGTAGGTTTGCAGTACAGATGAACGAGGCGTCCTCATAACATACAATACAATATAAATAAATAGACATCAGTAAAAGACAACCACAATTTAAAGTGCATTAGAATGAGTTGTTCTTAGTGGCACTTCTGTAGTTCTGTAGCACTCGTTGCACCTCTCCTGTTGTCCCACTCTGACGCCCACTGCACATGAGAGGACTTTAAAACCTTCTGATCACAGTGTGCATCACATCTTGAAATCACAGAAGGACTTTTAGCAAGTTATTTGTCTCACACTCCCATAAAGGACAGACAACACACACTGGTGTTTGCAGTAAAAGTTTGGTGTGGACAGTGGGGTGCTGTAGTTCAGGGGGAGAAACACAAAGATATGATGCAGCTGCCAACACTTTACAGCAAACAGAAGGAAAAAAACAGAGGCGTGGTTTAAATCCTGCTTGTAAAAGTGACAATATATGAAAAGGTGTGCACCAAACTCCATGTCATCTGTGGTATTTCTACTGTTCAAGAGCCATGACAGTGGGTTTCTAGGACAGTCTGGATACTCTGAATGGCTTTTATTAAGTTGACCACAAGTAACGGTCATAAATATGCAACATGCTGACCTTCCCCATCTCACATCCACGTGAGTTTAAATCAGGCTGTCTGAAGGCACTGACTAACATGATCATTTTCTATCAGTGTTTCTAAACTCAGTTACGACCACAGCTCAGACTCATTTCCCATGATGCTTCACTCACCTTTCTTCGACCGGCCGATCTGGCCGAGTTTAGGTGCTCTCTGCCCCAGCCTCTGTGGGTTGGGCCCCCCCGCGTGGCCATCCTGGGGGTGTCCGGGGTTGTACTGTCCCCCGGGGCCCGGCTGCTGTGGGGGGCCGCCACGGGGGATGAGCTCTGGGATGCCTGAGGAACCGTACATGTCCACCTTATTCTCCTGACTTCTGTGAGGATTCAAAGCCCAAATAGGAACCTGTCGATTCATAAAAACATCTTATATTAAAGGTGCACTATGCAACATTTCCTGTGGGATGTTTGCTACCGATATTGTTGTTTGTAGATTGTAAATAAGAGTATTTTGAAGTAACACAACCATGTAGTCAAGAAACATGTAAGCCAAGTACAATTTTTTGTTAACCAAACATCCATCCATCTTCTCCCGCTTAATCCGGCTGGGTCGTGGGGGCAGTTTACTGCCCAATACTCATAGAAAAGCCCAGGTGACCCGGGGATCGAACCTGCAACCTTCTGGCTGTGAGGCCTGAGTGTTGCCACTCAGCCACCGTGCTGCCCAACAATAACCAAACAATTGTTAATAATAATAATAATAATAATAATAATAATAATTATTATTATTATTATTATTATTATTATTATTATTATTAATAATAATAATAATAATAATAATAATAATAATAATAATAATTATTATTATTATTATTATTATTATTATTATTATTATTATTATTATTATTATTATTATTATTATTAATAATAATAATAATAATAATAATAATAATAATAATAATAATAATAATAATGGTGGCTGGCTGAGTGGCAACACTCAGGCCTCCCAGCCAGAAGGTTGTGGGTTCAAACCCTGTTTTTTTTTTTTTTCCATAAGTCAGCATGTTTCAAATGGTGATTCAAATAAAGGTTACATGGACAGACCTTCCGGTCAAAGCCTGATCTCATCAGATATCAGAAGCTCTGGTCCTGGCTTGAACTTGGATGGAGACCGCTGAGAAAAAACATTTCACCCACATTGCCTCGTATGAATGTTGTGTGAGTGTTGATGGTGGTTAGAGGGACAGAGTATGAATGTTGTGTGAGTGTTGATGGTGGTTAGAGGGACAGAGTATGAATGTTGTGTGAGTGTTGATGGTGGTTAGAGGGACAGGGCAGCTGTGGCTATAGTTGTATCTTAACACGACTGGGTATGGAGTGAGTGAATAATGCGCCAAACTGTAAAAGTGACTTTGAGTGTCCGGAAAAGTGCTGCATAAGACTAATGCATCATTATTATGTTTTTATCTCTTATCTAGTATTTAAACTTACAATACAGAATTAGACAAAACTAGAAGGTCAGTGGATTCCCTAAAACACTATCAACACAAAAAGCATGAACTAAATTTGGGTTTGAATTAATTCAGCCTATAATGTGTGTGTTTGTTTAAACTGTTAAATAACTTTAACTCTGTAGTTAGCCTATGGACATAATTCAATCTGACAGGAAAGACATTACGTCTACAGATCAGCTCTACTTACTTGGTTGTGGTCCACGTAAGCTTGAGTAGTACTTTTTGAACCATCAACAACTGACGCAAGTACAATTTTTGGAAACTCTGCACTTTTCCCATTTCATAATAAATCGCCTTCTTCTGCACGGCCACTAGATGCCGCCACTGCACCGAGTTTCGGCCCGAGCGCCGAGCGCCTCCTTCACTTCCGCAGTTCCAGTCAACAAAGAATGTATGGACCCATCATGCACGACCCAGCCGCGGCTTCAACACAACACGGTGTAATACGTAAACCATTCGTGATATTAACTCTGAAATCAGTGTCGAATCACAGCTTCATTCCAGCCTGTTACAACACACTTCGCTATTTGTTTACGCGCACCATTTTAGTCACAACGCAACTACTAATGTCGCATTCAACGACTTTACACAGTATTTAATCCACGTTTTCACCGTTTACCACAAATATAACGTCAAATTTCATAAATGGACACTTAAGATCGCGTTCTGTAGTAACACGACACCACACAACCAGTTTTACGCAGCGTTAGTGTATTAATTTGACAGCAACCTCGTGCGTAATGGTAAGATAGAGATGGCAAAATGCGTAAAAGAACAGCGTATAGCACATATAGTGAAAATAGAACATAGTAAGATGTTATAGTTACCCATGACAACTATAATAAATGCGGGATTACCTTTTCGGACGAAACGCGGAGTAATCCAATCTTGTTTATAAACGCGCCGCTTCTCTTCGTGCGCTGTTGTTATTCCCCACGGAGTTTTATGTGATGTCTCGCGTGTTTTCCTCCCGCGGCCGTGTGCGGGTTGTGGTCTCGCGCTCTTGGGGATTTCCTCGTGTCGTGTCGTGCCGCGAAGTCCTCGGGGATTGTACCGCTGCGTGGACGCGGTGGTGTAGCCGAGGCGAGGGCTGGTCGGATATAAGCGATAGGTCGGTAAGGAGCTCGCCGCGGAGGTGTGTCTAGTTGCGACGTAGTGAAAGAGCGTTTACGTACGGTGGGCGGCGGCGGAGGGCAGGGGAAGAAATTACAAAACGGGGCAGCCAATCCGAGCGCGCATGGACCTGCGTAGTATGTAAAGCGCTTTTGGGTTTAGGTACAGTGAACAAAGGTCTTACATGACGCAAAATTGACTCATGGGAGCTTTTAGACATGTTATAATACTGTTTCGTCCTCAAAACATACTCAGAGTTGTGTTTTGTTTCATTCATGCTTGAGTAATCTTTTATTATTAGTCGACATCAATAACCATCAAAATGCACCCTTCCACTTTGTGATGTCATGATGGACTAGTTTTCAAGTGAACTGCTTCCTTACGCGAAATTCGAAAAACTATCAACTTATTCATACTCCTTGGCAAATACCACATCCAAAGAGCTGCATTTTCCAAATCTAAACCGTGTTTTCCGTTACTGATAATCAAAATAAATAACTACTTTCATTCTGTCCAACACATATCCTGTAAAAAAGCCATGTCAATAACCAATCAATACAAAGAGTTAATAAACAATTAGACGACCCCCTCCCTCCCCCAAATCTGTCCTTTGCTGTCTAATTTTCTTTATTAGGTTTGATTTTTCATAATTTATTATTATTAGTATTATTTATTTTGTTTTTGTCATTTCACTTTGGGAATGAATGGTTGTGAATGTCTGTTCGATGTGTGTATACTCTGTATAATGTATATATGTATTATAATTACTTTTTTTTTTAAGTGAACTGCTTCCTTTTACCTTATGTTTAGTAGAGTCTTGGCCATTCCAGGATTATCCAAATGATTCAAGTGAAGGTGTGAAGTTTAAAAACACAGTGGAGTCCTCCCGGTTTTACCACATGACATCAAAAGTTGGCACAGTGTTTTCTTAAGATGCCTAAATGTATATTTTGAGGAGGTAACAGCATTAGAACATGATTTAAAGCTCACAAGAGTCCATTTTGCGTAATATAAGACCTTTGATTGGCTGATGTGAATGTGTGCAGAGGTAAGACTCGAGATTTTGTTGTCATTGTCATAGAAGAACAATTAAATTAACTTTTCACATTCTGCTTTCCCCTGTAGCTTGGATTGGACTGATAAACGTTCAGTTTATACTGTGAACCAGATTGAAGGTCCTATATTACACAAAACCGACTCTTGTGAGCTTTAAGTCATGTTAGAATGTTGTTCCCTCCTCAAAAACAGACCTGGTGTTTTGTTTAGAGGAACCAGATGTTCAAATAAAAAATAAAAAAATTGGGACATCCCGGTTTTGGTTGGTTGGTAATAATAAAACTGTGAAACGAGTGCGTAATTAAGGAAAATTGTTATAATATTGTTGTAATATGGGTCACTATAGTCACATTTTTTTTGTATTTTGTCGTTTTAAAGCAGTTTTTCTGTATTTTACAACAGGAAATGTCAATTTATACCTCTCTTTACTACGAGCAGGGATCAGAAATATATCAAAAATAGGGACACCTGGGACATTTCTTGTATGAAACTGGGACATCCCAGGTAAACAGGGATGTCTGGTCACCTCAGTTTTGTTTCATCCACACATGTTTGAATAACCCTTATTATTATTATCCATCCATCCATCTTTTCCCCCTTAATCCAGCTGGGTCGTGGGGGCAGTTTACTGCCCAATACTCATAGCACCTGACCCCCTATGAACCCCTCTGCAGGTGGTGAACCCACAGGAGGGTGGATAACGTCCTTGATGTTAGTTCATAGGGGTCCGGGCATGTTTTGGGTTGATGGGGGAAACCGGAGTACCCGGAGCAAACCCATCCAGACACGGGGAGAACATGCAAACTCCACACAGAAAGGCCCAGGCGACCCGGGGATCGGGGATGATAATGATGATGATGATGATGATGATGATGATGATTATTATTATTATTATTATTATTATTATTATTATTATTATTATTATTATTATTATGTCTACATTCCAAAGCTCAAAATGCTCTGTTCCACCTTGTGATTTAATGTAGTTTAAGTTAACGGCTCCTTTTACTTTAGTCGAGATTCCAAGCAAACGATTCTAGTGAAGGTGTGGGGAATTTAAAAACACTGGAGTGCTTCCTGTATTAGCACATGACATCACAAGAGAGAAAAACTCAGTCCAAATATGTAGGGTTTGTAGGGTTTATCTAGGAATTATTCTGAAACCAAATTTATATTTTAAAAAGCATGTTAAAAAGGTAACAGACACTATAAAATCCAACATGGCCAATTTCAGATACATCAGAATCTCCTGAGGCGATTATCTAAATGCAATGAAAATGTCACTTTCAGTACTGTTTAACAAGTTGGTCACAGGTTTGTAAATCAGCCCCGGGGCCTCTAGAATCATTAACGTATTTTCTGGACTATTGAGGCACCGGTATATAAGCCGCACCCACGCTATTTTTAAAAGATTAAGAAAAAAGTTGTACAAGCCGCAACCGGGCTATAAGCCGCTGATCTCTATGTTGAAAAATGAGATATTTACTGCATCTACAGAATGATTTTGTGCTGTAAATGTACATTTATGTACCTGAACAGATTCTTTCTGAACAGTGACTTTTAACACAGCAGCAACTGTGCTGATTAAAACGAGGTCAAAACAGAAAAGAACCGGTAACTGACCTTCATTTCTCCTGTGCAGTGAAACCACAAGTCACTTTAATCATCTCCGCTGACGCCGAGCTTACAGCAGCAGCACGGCAGAGGTCTGCACGGGACCCGCTTCAGTCCCGCTACCGCCCGCAATAAGCTTTCAGAACGTTCTGAAAGAACGTTCTTTCAGAATGTTCTTTCAGAATGTTCTTTCAGATGCTCTTACACCCATGCTCCCGCGCCGCACTGTTTTGTGTTGGTCCCATGGGTCCCGCGGGTGCAGGGCTCTACAGCACAGTTTCCTTCCTGGAGTAAGATCGATGCCTTCAACTTAAAACTTGCATCATACAAACTCCTCCGTGCTTTTCATGATGAAGGGGCGAGAATTTGAAAATAATTACCAGTCAGTAATTTGTTGTGTGTGTTATATCAGCTAAATAAAAAGTAGCGTATTCTTCTCCGTCTGTCTTGTTTTTGAAATTCCGGTTAGAGCGCCCCTAGCGGTGGAAAAAAAATCAAAATTTAGCCGCTCCGCAGTAAAAGCCGCATGGTTCTAAGCCTGGGAAAAAGTAGCGGCTTATAGTCCAGAAAATACAGTATATAAAAGCGCTCTCAACCCAAGACAAGAAAAGTCAGCTATTCCACCACTGTCATATTCTTGTAAAACAGCATTTTAAGTTTTGAAATGCTTATAATGTACACAAATGTTTGGTTGCTGTATAAGATCATTCATGATGCTGCTGCTTCTCCGCTAAAGCAGTTTTTCTGAGCTTTGAAACCACCTCCCGAGCCGCTGGATCCACCGAGTGCAGGATCCCCAAACGCAGGATGGCATTCGAAACGTAGGCTTTTCATACGCCACCGTCCATCAGTGGAATATGTGACCAACAGAGCTGATCACATGTGCTAACTATGGCACGTTCTCACGCCTGAAGAAACCAAACCTGCGCTCATAATGTGGACTGAGGAGTGTCTGAAGAGAGCGTGATGATCTGGAGTGAGTGAACTGAATGATGATTTTGATAAATGACAATGATTTTAAGGTGCTGAGAGAACTGGGTATGAATGAGGATTCAGAATTGTTATGATTTTATAAACTATAACATCAACTTGCCCAGGGTCGACAGATGGAAATGAACTCTGGCGCTACAACCCGGTACAAAGCATCTCATTACTGTTACACATTGGATTAACAAACACCTGGAGCATTCTCAAGCATATGCCAGAGTTCTTTTTGCAGACTTCAGTTCTGCGTTTAATACTATTCAGCCTTATTTGATCACTCAAAAACTAATAGATTTAAATGTCAATCCTTTTATTTTGAAATGGTTCTATTCATTCTTAACAAATCGCTGCAACAGGTGTCAATAAATGGCTCCCTCTCAGCCCTTAAACAAAGTAATACAGGTGTCCCACAAGGATGTGTAAGTTCTCCGGTTTTATTCACGCTGTATACAAACGAGTGTAGAAGCTCACACCCTAAGAATCACCTTATTAAATTTTCTGACGACACCATCATTCTCACTCTGCTGGAAGCCACATCTGCTGGTTCTGTTTTATACAGACTATACTGAGGACACTTTACTAGTTCCTTACTAGTTCTGCACTACTGCATGACATTGTACTGCATTCTGCATTTTACTCTATATTCGTACTATTTTTGTATTTCATTGTATTGTATTGTTTTGTATTGTTCTTGTATTGTATTTATTAACTGCACCCGGCACTACAGGGTGGTGGTCCCTCTGTATAAGAAGGGGGACCGGAGGGTGTGTTCCAACTACAGGGGAATCACTCTCCTCAGCCTCCCCGGTAAAGTCTATGCCAGGGGACTGGAGAGGAGAGTTCGGCCGATAGTCGAACCTCGGATCCAAGAGGAGCAGTGTGGTTTTCGGCCTGGTCGTGGAACACTGGACCAGCTCTACACCCTCCATCGGGTGCTCGAGGGTTCATGGGAGTTTGCCCAACCAGTCCACATGTGTTTTGTGGACCTGGAGAAGGCATTCGACCGTGTCCCTCGTGGTGCCCTGTGGGGGGTGCTCCGGGAGTATGGGGTCCGGGGCCCTTTGCTAAGGGCTGTCCGGTCCCTGTATGACCGGAGCAGGAGCTGTGTTCACATTGCCAGCAGTAAGTCAGACCTGTTCCCGGTGCATGTTGGACTCCAGGGCTGCCCTTTGTCACTGGTTCTGTTCATTGTATTTATGGACAGAATTTCTAGGTGCAGTCAGGGGCCGGAGGGGGTCAAGTTCAGGAACCACAGGATCTCATCTCTGCTTTTTGCGGATGATGTTGTCCTGTTGGCTCCATCGAACCAGGACCTGCAGCACTGGGGCGGTTTGCAGCCGAGTGTGAAGCGGCCGGGATGAGAATCAGCTGTTCCAAATCCGAGGCCATGGTTCTCGACCGGAAAAAGGTGGATTGCCCTCTCCGGGTGGGTGGGGAGTCTCTGCCTCAAGTGGAGGAGTTCAAGTATCTCGGGGTCTTGTTCACAGTGAGGGGAGGATGGAGCGTGAGATTGACAGGTGGATCGGTGCAGCGTCGGCAGTGATGCGGTCGCTGCATCGGACCGTTGTGGTGAAGAGGGAGCTGAGCCGAAAGGCGAAGCTCTCGATTTACCTCAATTTACGTTCCTCCCCTCACCTATGGTCATGAGCTCTGGGTAATGACCGAAAGAACTAGATCGCGGATACAAGCGGCCGAAATGAGTTTCCTCCAGAGTGGCCGGGCGCTCCCTTAGAGATAGGGTGAGGAGCTCGGTCACACGGGAGGAGCTCGGAGTAGGGTCGCTGCTCCTCCACGTTGAGAGGAGCAGCTGAGGTGGCTCGGGCATCTGGTCCGGATGCCTCCTGGACGCCTCCCTTGGGAGGTGTTCCGGGCATGTCCCACCGGTAGGAGGCCCCGGGGAAGACCCAGGACACACTGGAGGGACTATGTCTCTCGGCCTGGGAACGCCTCAGGGTCCGTCCGGAGGAGCTGGAGGAAGTGGCTGGGGAGAAGGAAGCTTGGGAGCCCCTGCTTAGACTGCTGCCCCCACGACCCGGCCCCGGATAAGCGGAAGAAGATGGATGGATGGATGGACCCAGCACTATGTGCCCAAGACAAATTTCTCCCTCGGGGGACAATAAAGTTTATCTTATCTTATCTCTCCTGTTGAGGTTAATGTATATTTGCACTGTCCCTGTCTCATTAAATAAATAAACTAAACTAAACTTGTGACTTAAATGGAACAAACACGACTCCAGGTATGTTCATGATGAGGAAACTACGTATATTAGAACATAGATGAGGAAGGAAAATAGGTCCTAACCATGTACAAGGAAGATAATCACAGGGTTTTCCCCCTATGTTGGTTTGTGTCGGGAATCCCCATCATACAGGTTTTGTGAGTAAACTGATGTATGAACCTGTTTAGTTCTGGGCTGAACATTTCGTGATCATATGTAATTGGTTTCTTATAATAACATAATTATCATTGCGCATAATTATCCTTGTGTTTATTGCTCAGAATGGACTCTTGTGAGCTTTAGGTCATGTTCTAATGTTTTTACCTCCCCCAAAACAGACCTGGAGTTGTGTTTTGATTCATTCACACATTTGACGAACACTTTATTATTAGTCTGTCTACATCTCCATAGCTCAACATGCTCTTTTCCACCTTGTGATGTCATGTAGTTTTCAAGTGCCTTTTATCTTCAGTGGAGATCGGCAATTCCAGGGCTGAAATGATCCAAATGATTCTAGTGAAGATGTAAAAACACGCTGGAGCACTTCATGTATTACCACCATGGCATCACAAGGTGGAACCGAGTGTTTTCATTTTGAGAGAAGAGCTCAGCATAAATATGCAGGGTTTGTGCATTAAAGATTTTTTTTTTGTGATAAAGAAACATTATACATTTATGACAGTCCGTTATTGTACACTGGGGATTCCTAATCTTTTCAGACCTGCCACACCCTTGGCGACCATGAAAACAGCCGCTAATGCTGCTGTAAATGTGATGACTCCACCTAGCTAAGTCATAACCTGTTATTATAGGCTGTGATTTCTTGTTGTTGAAAAGATAGGCCTGCTGCTGTAGTGGAAAGGGAAACCTCGCTCACAGGCCTACCACCACCATCTGGGGTTTATGTTGGATCTTATACAGTCTGTACTCTAAGCTATTCAATGGGCTTTGACTTTCTGATGCTAGTTACGTTTCATTTCCATGATTTGAACAAAGAAATATGTGTCCTAGTTTTGAAGAATTTATTGATAACAAAACAAACACCTAAATGACACAAAATGGACTCTTGTGAGCTTCCATGTTCTGATGTTGTTACCACCTCAAAAACATAATGCTTTATTAGTCTGCCTACATCTCCAAAGCTCAAAATGCTCTGTTCCACCTTGTGACTTCATGTGGTGATACAGTATGGGGCTCCAACCAGTAGTTTAGGGGCTGTAGTAATTCCGCCTCCTTCCATGTAGTTCTCCAGGGGATTTCTAAATTATACAAATTATATATCTCCACATCGAAATGAGCCAGCTTTAAATTAAATGCCTATTACTATAGTAAATAGACTAAAAAGATAATGGTTTTAATTGTTCCCCATCTAAAGCTTTATTACCACATTTACATGAGAGCTTTAATTCCAGACAAAAATAATTTAATTTAGAATAAAAAAGGAATTTTGCTTTATAAAGACAATGTAAACATTTAATTCATAATGCAAATGATTATTCTGAATTAAATTGAATTCTGAAGTAATTTGGTGGTTTATTCTGATTTTGAAGTTGAAAGAATTTATTCCCTTATCACATAAACGTTTATGCTTCTTAAAAATAATCCCGGTCATTCATGCTCATTGGGTCGTCCTTCTGATACGATCCGGTTCCTCCAGTCGTCTCTTCGGACTTTCATCCACTGCTCTTTGGATTTGCGAGCTGGATGTGGGAGTGGGCTAAGGTGTCGCAGCCTCAGACTCAGTTTGTCGTCTTCCTCCTTCTCCGACAAACTTCCCTCCTCCTCCTCAGCTCACAGACATAACGCGTGAGGAGAGAATTCTCCAGCTGCTGCTTCATTTTCAGCGGAACCACTGTGGAAAAAGTTTGGATCGTGTTTGTGTCGGCGGCGTAACGACAAACTGAGATGACAGAAAAGCCAGGAGCAGCTGAAGTGTGGGTTTTCTTCCCAAAGACGTAAATAGGTTCATGGCTCGGTCCAATCAGAACCCTTCCCCACCCCAGACACTGAGCGGAATTAAATAAAGACTATTTAATGTGTTTTCCATGTAAACCTCAATTTGGAATGATTATTTCCATGTAAACTCGAAGGAGAATCCATCCATCTTCTTCCGCTTATCCGGGGCCGGGTCGTGGGGCAGCAGTCTAAGCAGGGGCTCCCAAGCTTCCTTCTCCCCAGCCACTTCCTCCAGCTCCTCCGGACGGACCCTGAGGTGTTCCCAGGCCGAGAGACATAGTCCCTCCAGTGTGTCCTGGGTCTTCCCCGGGGCCTCCTACCGGTGGGACATGCCCGGAACACCTCCCGAGGGAGGCATCCAGGAGGCATCCGGACCAGATGCCCTCCCCTCAACTGCTCCTTGTGACGTGGAGGAGCAGCGACTTTACTCCGAGCTCCTCCCGTGTGGCCAAGCTCCTCACCCTATCTCTAAGGAAGCGCCCGGCCACTCTGCGAAGGAAACTCATTTCGGCCGCTTGTATCCGCGATCTTGTTCTTTCGGTCATTACCCAGAGCTCATGACCACAGGTGAGGGGAGGAAAGTAGATTGAGGTAAATCGAGAGCTTCTCCTTTCGGCTCAGCTCCTCTTCACCACAACGGTCCGATACAGCGACCGCATCACTGCCGATGCTGCACCGATCCGCCTGTCAATCTCACGCTCCATCCTCCCCTCACTGTGAACAAGACCCCGAGATACTTGAACTCCTCCACTTGAGGCAGAGACTCCCCACCCACCCGGAGAGGGCAATCCACCTTTTTCCGGTCGAGAACCATGGCCTCGGATATGGAACAGCTGATTCTCATCCCGGCCGCTTCACACTCGGCTGCAAATCGCCCCAGTGCTGCAGGTCCTGGTTCGATGGAGCCAACAGGACAACATCATCCACAAAAAGCAGAGATGAGATCCTGTGGTCCCCGAACTGGACCCTCTCCGGCCCCTGGCTGCGCCTAGAAATTCTGTCCATAAATACAATGAACAGAACCGGTGACAAAGGGCAGCCCTGGAGTCCAACATGCACCGGGAACAGGTCTGACTTACTGCCGGCAATGTGAACACAGCTCCTGCTCCGGTCATACAGGGACCGGACAGCCCTTAGCAAAGGGCCCCGGACCCCATACTCCCGGAGCACCCCCCACAGGGCACCACGAGGGACACGGTCGAATGCCTTCTCCAGGTCCACAAAGCACATGTGGACTGGTTGGGCAAACTCCCATGAACCCTCGAGCACCCGATGGAGGGTGAAGAGCTGGTCCAGTGTTCTACGACCAAGCCGAAAACCACACTGCTCCTCTTGGATCAGAGGTTCGACTATCGGCCGAACTCTCCTCTCCAGTCCCTGGCATAGACTTTACCGGGGAGGCTGAGGAGTGTGATTCCCCTGTAGTTGGAACACACCCTCCGGTCCCCCTTCTTATACAGAGGGACCACCACCCCGGTCTGCCAGTCCAGAGGTACTGTTCCCGACCGCCACGCGATGTTGCAGAAGCGTGTCAGCCAAGACCGCCCCACAACACCCAGAGACTTAAGGTACTCAGGACGGATCTCATCCACCCCCGGAGCCTTGCCACCGAGGAGCTTTCCGACCACCTCAGTGACTTCGGCCAGGGTGATGGATGAGTCCGCCTCTGGGTCCCCAGCCTCGGCCTCCTCTTCGGAGGACGTGACGGTGGGATTGAGGAGATCCCCAAAGTATTCCTTCCACCGCCCGACAACATCCCCAGTCGAGGTCAGCAGCTCTCCCCCCGCACTGTAAACAGTGTTGCTGAAGCACTGCTTCCCCCTCCTGAGGCGCCGGATGGTTTGCCAGAATTTCCTTGGGGCCGTCCGATAGTCCTCCTCCATGGCCTCCCCGAACTCCTCCCAAACCTGAGTTTTTGCCTCTGCCACCGCCCGGACTGCAGCACGCTTGGCCCGCCGGTACCCGTCAGCTGCCTCAGCTCCTTCTTCAGCTTGACAGCATCCCTTACTTCCAGTGTCCACCACCGGCTTCGGGGATTGCCGCCTCGACAGGCACCACAGACCTTGCAGCCACAGCTACGAGCGACCGCGTCGACAATGGAGGCCGAGAATGAAGCCCACTCAGACCCTCCAGACAGGGGAGGGCGGTCCCACGTCGTCTCTTCGGGCTGTGCCCGGCCGGGCCCGGCCACCAGGCGCTCGCCTTCGAGCACCCACCCCAGGCCTGGCTCCAGGGTGGGGCCCCGGTGACGCCGATCTGGGCGACGTATCTTGCCTCTGAATATAACTCATCATATGGGTCTTCTGAACCGCTCTTCGTCTGACCCGTCCCCCCGGACCTGTTTGCCTTGGGTGACCCTACCAGGGGCATAAAGCCCCCGACAACATAGCTCCTGGGATCATTCGGGTACTCAAACCCCTCCACCACGTTAAGGTGGCGGTTCGAGGAGGGGTATCTGTCTGTATATATCTCTTTGTTATTCTGTAAAGCACCTTGAATTACTTTGTGTACGAATTGTGCTATGCAAATAAACCTGCCTTGCCTTGTTTAAAAAGTAGGCTAGAAGTTAACTTGAAAACCACTGCTTCCTGACATAAGGCTGAACTGAGCATTTTGAGCTGAGGAGATATAGACATGTTCATAATAAACGGCTACTTAAACATGTGAATGAAACAAAGCACAACTCCAGGTCTGTTTTTGAGGAGGTGACAATATTATAACATGACTTGAAGCTTGCAAGAGTCCATTTGGTCCTAATGTATAGTGCATAGGTCTAAGACAGGACTAAACCAGGTCTAAACCAGGATTAAACCAGGTCTAAACCAGATCTAAACCAGGTCTAAACCAGGATTAAACCAGGTCTAAACCAGGTCTAAGCCAGGACTAAACCAGGACTAAACCAGGTCTAAACCAGGACTAAACCAGGTCTAAACTAGGTCTAAACCAGGACTAAACCAGGTCTAAACTAGGTCTAAACCAGGACTAAACCGGGTCTAAACCAGAACTAAACCAGGACTAAACCGGGTCTAAACCATGACTAAACTAGAGCTAACATTAGGACCAGGGACATGCACAGGGGGTTGCTCTGGTTGCCCATATGGCCTCCTCAAATGAAGTTGAAAAAAACTTTTTTATTTTATTTTTTAAATTGGTCGAAGCACACAGGTTTTCATGTATGAAAATGTCTATGCCTAGATTTGAAAGTGAATATAAAATAGTCGCCCCATTCACTTACATTAGGGTTAGGGTTAGTCTGGAGGGAGGGGCTCTGTTCTGTTTACAGAGCCGCAGAGCTGCACTCGAGTAGCACCTGAGCCTGCGCCCAAAGTAAAAAGAGATTACCCACAAGCCCCAGCCTGGCGGAGTAAGCCCTGGCCTGGCGGAGTAAGCCCTGGCCTGGCGGAGTAAGCCCTGGCCTGGCGGAGTAAGCCCTGGCCTGGCGGAGTAAGCCCCGGCCTGGCGGAGCAAGCCCTGGCCCCATGGAGCAAGCCACGGTCCATGCCAAAAATTCATTTTTTTTCAATTTATGACACCGACGCCTGAATGCTGAAAACCGCCACCTCTACACCAGATTCGCGCCGCGCTGACGCCTGAAAACGCGCCGCAAAAACGCCGGATGCCCTGGTCGCTCGTCCACATCGACTTTACATGTAACCCGGATGCCCTGATGCTGCGGTCTGATTATAATTGATTTTTATAATTGATAATTATTGACATTGATGAAAAAGGTGAGACTGAGATGTATAACCAGTGTGCGGAATACGGGGTGCGGCGCCCGACCCGATTAACCCATCACACCCCCTAAAAAGGCTGTAACGTTAGAAAAACTACATGATCTGGCTGTAAACAGGAATGAAAACAATTTGTACGAAACTGAGACGTCCCGTTTGGAGGAGGTGGGCCAAAGCATGACACATACCGATGCCCCCGCACGAGGAAAACACGAAACAAAGTCTGCTTCAAAACATACGGAGAATCCGTGACAAGGGCCGCGGACAACTTCTCTCCCCTGTGCCACCACCACATCCACAAACACACAGAGTAGCGCACGGCAGCAGAACCCACACCCGCCCCACCACGCAATACACACCCTCTGGCCCTGGGCCCACCCTCTCCACCAAAACCGCAGCTCCACCGTCGGGACCCGCAAACAGCGCCGTGCGACAACGCCCTGGCCTCAGCCCAACAGGTGCCAACGCAGAACTCCAGGCAACCGCGCCCAAGCACGGACGGCCCGAAAGTCCCAGCGCGAGTGCGCCCCGTGTACAGCAGGAATTGGGGCGACAAACACAGTCTAACTGGAGATCACTGGTCGTCCCTCAGTCATGAGAACTACCTCAGGGTCACAGCTCATTATTTCACCCGTTTCACTTGAAAACCCTGGTCCTTGAGTGCACTGACTACGTGTCGACACCTCACATTTATTCACTTGTTTGCTTACATTGTAATACACAACTTTCCATAGGCTTCTGCATATTGAAAATGTATATCTGTATTGCTCAACAATTCGGAGATGGGGACCCCGAATATATAACAAAGTATAACAAACGATCATCATCAAGTTTTATGAAAAATGTGAATAAATCCAGGTTCAGTTTTTGCCACGTTTAGCCTAAATAATCAGACAGCTGAGCTCGCTCGCTTACAGACACGCTGCCTGTAATTCCTCTAGGACAGGCTGCTCATGTCATGGAGGAAAACCAAGCTACATGTCTTCTGATGGTGTCTAATTCTAACATTTCGTTTTAGCAATGATGGAAGTAATGCACTCAATTATTTCATTCTAAATGGTTAATATGTAGTAGTAGTAGTAATAGTATGTAGTACTAGTAGTAGTATAGTAGTATGTAGCTGTTAGGTTTAACCCCATCTAAAACATTCAAAGAAGAAAGACAAGAGAGATTATTCAGTTTTACTCGCGAGGAGAACGGATTGAGACGTGCTCAGAGATACACTCTCCAACCCGCTCTGAAGCACGGCCCCGTCTCCTCACTTTTATTTACATTAGGATGACCCTGGTTACATTGGGTGTCGCTGCTCTAAGGGAAAGGGGGAAAACAGCAACGATACCAAGATATGACAAATAAAATAAAACATAATTATGCATTATTGATCAAGGTCGGACAGCAGGCTGAGCGCGGTGACCACGCTGGAATTTGAGCACATTCAGTTCATGTTTTGCCAAAATCAAACAGCTCCTGTCGCATAGGCTGATAAGCCTGGCTCCTGCCAGGCATCAGCTGCACAGCAGTCAGTGGAAAAGTACTGCACACAGTTTTCAAGCACAAAAGAGATTATTGCAAATACACAAATATCTAACACATGATTAAGACAAATATGGGATAATATACATAATTATTCTAACAGTAGCAGATGTAGTAGTAGTATGTAGTAAGTAGTAGTAGTATGTAATAAGTAGTAGGGTGAGTGTGATTGTGATTTTTTTTGTCTTTTTTTTGTCTTTTTTTTCTTCATGTCAGAGCAACTGCCCCTCAAAATTCCTGTGCACGTCCCTGATTAGGACTATATTAGTTGTAAACCAGAGGATCATAAATTTGTTTAGCCATAATCCAGAAGACTGCTTCTGTATTTTGTCTCAGATCATACACTGACCTGCATGTGAGTTAAGAATGGACAATGCACCTGCTTTTTTCACAATTTTATTTATACCTTACCTTATACCTTTATACCAGTTTTACCCATTCTTAATTTGGACCTAGTAATGGACCTTTAAAACCTCTCGTCACGGCATCTGTTTGTAAATGATTATCTGGCCCATCACATATTTGCAAGTAAGTTTTGCATAAAACAGGAAAAACAGAACTAGTTTCTTTAGTCATTCCTCACTTACCTTTATCAGTTTAGAAGAGCTTTTCCCAACTTTCCTATTTGGGTCCATCACCTGCTTGTTTGTATGGATATGTCATTGCTCTGCCTCGAATGTTCCACAGTATGACATTAAACAGCTCTACCTTACAGTTACTCAATTCCAGGTGGTTTTATAGCTCAAAAGTACCTAGAAAAACATTTTCTGACTGTAAGCGGGGTCGCCCCTCCACAGGTCTGACCTGTTACTTGGTCTGGTTTGCTCACAAATCAAAGGGTTTAATACCATAAGTGAGTAAGTGTTTATTTACAGAGCATTATTTAAAGAGCATTCTTCATTCACTCCAGTGGTGGTGGTAAGCTACTAATGAGTCCTGTACGGGTCTGATTTTGACAAACCACACCCACCCGTACCCATCATACCTCAATCCGCACCTGACCCATTTTCCGATAGAATTTAAATAAAATTCCGCACCCGATCCGACCCGCTATAAATATACGACACCCAAACCGCACTCGAATGTCGAAAATCAGTCCAAGAGCCTAAAAACAGCCACAGCTTTATACTCTCCACTCTCTAATTTTCTTTTTAGCTCCTCGCATGTCACTTTGACCTGCAGGACATCACATGTGCGGTTTGAAAATGAAAGTGGCAGAGATTTCTGGGAATGTGCGTGTGAAGGCAAAACATGGATTTCACATTTCATCATCTTGTTAAAACAATGGCATTTTTGCATTTCACTCAAATATAGTTCGCACATGGTGTTTTGTAAACCACAGATTAGACCCGCGCTCTCCTGTGTCCGACCTGACCTGAACCCGCCTCTGACACAGCACAAGATTTTTTGCTCGTTTCATTAAAATTTGTGGGTACCTGAACTCGTGCAGGACTCTACCCTAGGCCCCTTAAAACCATCGGCCCCTCCGACCACCACCATCACTCACACACACCACTTTCATACTAGGCAATGTGGGTGAAGTGTCTTGCCTAAGGACAAAACAACAGTTTTTATGATTGGCGCACCACTGTGGCACCTGGTATTCCTCCATACTGTGAAACATTCCAGACAAGCAATAATATCTCCAAACATTTGATGGACCCTCCACTAGAAAAGTTACACAATGCACCTTTAAAGGGATTGTATTATGCTATTTTCTGATTTATGTTATAATGTACTTTCCTCATCACAAACATACTCAGAGCCCTTCTTGGAAAGTGTAAAAAAGTAAGAGCTATTTATTGTTTAGATTTTAGTTAACCCTTGTAGAGCACCTGCACTGTTACTTTTGGCCTGTTTTATGACCCAATGAAGCGCTCCACAAACCCTGCACATTTAGACTGTGTTCTTCACTGTTGCATTTGTGTTGAATTCCTTTGCTCCCGTGTTCCCTTATTGTCTTGTGTTTGCTCTTTTTTTGTATGTAAATCCCATTTGCGAGGTCTGGATCCAGATTCGCTGCGGCACTGACCTCTGGACTGTGAGTGAGCCGTGCCTGTCGCAGAGCTGGATTGACCAGGCACCTTCCGGCCCCACCAATCCCGGGAGGTCACCTGACGGAGCACGGCCAATAAAAGTGCCTGTCTGCAAACTTTAGTTACATTATCATTATAATTTTATTTGGTATATTTTTCACCACTTTTTTTCTGTCACTTAATGAATTACAATATTTAGTTAACCTTATACTAATCTGTTTATTGTTTTGTTTTTTTTGTTACTTCCCATTTCCCTACTGGAGCTGTAACATTCTCTTAAACTGAAAACACTTGACACCTTGTGATGTCATGTGGGGATACAGTAGGGCCCCTCCAAACTGTAGCTCAGAAGCGGCCAGTAGCTCTTCCTTCTTCTCCCTTCCAAATGGATAATAGTTCATGTTCTATACACATTTAATTGTTCCTTATCCTTGCCATGGGTCTTATTTTTTTCAAGACAAAATCACCAACATCTACACCCACCTCTCTGCATCTCCCTGCCTCACTCCTAGCGCTCCATGCCCTCCCACCACTTGCTCTGCCCTGTCCCAGTTCTCCCTGATCTCCCCCTCCGACCTGCCTGAACTTATGGAAGGCATGAAAACCTCCACCTGTCCCCTCGATGCCATCCCGTCCATCCTCATCAAACCCTGTCTGCCTGCTCTGTCCCCACTCATCACCTCCATCATAAACTCCTCTCTGTCCACGGGCTCCGCCCATCTGCTCTCAAGCTTACCGCCATTACGCCTATCCTCAAAAAACCTGGTCTTGATCCCGACATTCCAAACCACTACAGACCCATATCTAATCTCCCATTTCTCTTCAACCTCATTGAACATACCGTCGTCACCCAACTGAAATCCACAAATCACCTATTTGAATGCTTCCAATCTGGTTTCCACTCCCACCACAGTACTGAGACAGCCCTCCTCCGAGTCACCAATCTCCTGCTCTCCTCCGACTCTGGCCACCTCAACATCCTCATCCTCCTGGACCTCACCGCCGCCTTCGACATCATCAACCACTTCATCCTCCTCTCCCGCCTGCAGACCACCTTCAATATCACAGACGCCGCCCTCTCCTGGTTCACCTCCTTCCTCACCGACAGACACCAGTTCATTCATATTAACCACTGCAAGTCCCTCACTGCCCCACTCATTCAAGGAGTTCCCCAAGGTTCTGTTCTTGGCCCCCTCCTCTTCATTCTCTCCATCCTCCCCCTCGGACATATAATCCACTGCCACGGCCTCCAGTTCCACTGCTTTGCTGATGACATTCAACTCTACCTCTCCATCAGATCCATGACCCCGGCCACACACTCCACCATCACAAACTACATCTCCGAAATAAAGTCCTGGCTCCAATCTAACTTCCTCCAACTCAACTGCGACAAAACCGAAATAATCATCATCGGCCCCAAAACACTTACCAAAACCCACAATAATCTCACCCTCTCCATTGACGGCTCCTCAGTCTCCTCCTCCTCCCACCTCCAAAACCACAGCATCATCTTCGACCAGACCCTTTCCTACGAACACCATGTCAAACACATCACCAAAACTGCCTTCTACCACCTCAGGAACATTGCTCGCCTCCGCCCGTCCCTCTCCCCTCAGTCTGCTGAAACCCTCATCCACACCTTTATCACCTCCTGCCTTGACTACTGCAATAGCTGCTCTACGGTTTACCATCCCAACTCCTAAACAGACTCCAGTACATCCAGAACTCTGCTGCCGCCTCCTCACCCACACCTCCTCCCATGAACACATCACTCCTGTCCTCAGAGACCTCCACTGGCTCCCGTCCCTCAGTGCCTCCAATTCAAGCTCCTCAACAAGGAGCAAGGTGTACAAGTCCCTCCATAACCTGGCCCCCACTTACCTGTCTGAGCTCCTCCACCATCACACCCCCACCCGTGCCCCCCGATCAGCTGACACCAACCTCCTGTCTCCCCCCACCAGGACTAAACACAAGACCTGAGGGGACAGGGACTTCTCCACTGCTGCCCCCACCCTCTGAAACTCCCTGTCCAAACACATCAGACTCATCCACACGCCCCATGTTTTAAAAAGCCCTAAAAACCCATCTCTTTAAAACCACCTTTTATTAATTATCTTATTTCTTTTGCCTTTGTCTCCATGTAAAGCGTCTTTGAGTATCTTGAAAAGCGCTATACACGTGTTATGTATTATTATTATTATTATTATTATTATTATTATTATTATTATTATTATTATTATTATTATTATTATTATTATTATTATTATTATTATTATTATTATTATTATTATTTACTCAATTTCTTGCAACTGTGAAATTAGTAGACCTGCGTGAAGTTGCCCCCTCATCAAACGCACATCTACACACAAAAACTTTGTCGATCGCTTTTGCTGTTTTGTGCTTTACAATATTTTATTTGTGCTGCTTTAATTTTTGAGACATTAACCATTCTTTTATAGGTCAAATTGGGGTCAGCCAGCCCCCAGGAAGCTTCAAAATGCTTTAAAACCACTCAGAATGTTGTTAATCGTTTGTGCTTTGTTTGTGCTGCAAAAAGTTTGTGCAATTATGATTCTTAAGATAGAAGCCCTTAAGATAGAAGCCTCCTGTGGGCTCACCACCCGCAGAGGGGTTCATGGGGGGGTCAGGTGCTGTGAGGATTGGGCAGCAAACTGCCCCCGCAACCCAGCTGGATTAAGCGGGAGAAGATGGATGGATTATTTTTGCAGAAATGATATGATGTCATTTCCGCTCATCTGAAAACAGCGGCTTTAGGAAAACATCTCAAAACTAGTGAAGATAAATGATCTCAGGATGTGGAAAAGTCAGTATCAGTCTTTAGTAACTTACTTTTGATTCATAGAATTTTATATAATAATACAGACTTTTCTAGTATCGTAAGAACCATAATAGCACAAACAAAACCATTTTGGGCCATTTTATGGGGTAATTAGGAGGATTTCCAGTTTGGAAAGGTAGCTCCCTGGAGGAAAAAGACTGGAGAAGCTTTACTTTGGAGACCCCAATACAGGAAGTGCTCAACTGGGTCCCCCCAAACTCTTCACTAGAAACATTTGGAGGATTTCAAACCAGAAATTGCTGATCTCCTCTGAATTAAAGGTCAAAGGAGCTGTTTACTACTAGGTGAACTTTTGAGATGTAGACAGGCTAATAACAAAGGATGTGAAGAAAAAAGATGGTTTGGGTTCGAACTCAATCCAAAAGTGTGTGACTGATTGAAAAGCTTGGATGAGCCTACACTTTCTGCACTTTAATGAATCTAAAACAGAGGTTATAGGGTTTGGACCTAAATGTGCTGGAGTCACCTCTGTTGATCTGGGAAACCTCAGTCATTTTGCTAAATCTGAGATTGTAAACTTTGGTTTTAAAATGGATCCACATCTTAAACTCGACAGCCAAATTCGTTCTGGTAAGGACCAGTGTTTTCCATCTTAGGCAGCTGGCTAAAATTAAGCACCTTCTGGCACGTAAGCACTTTGAGACAGTGATCCATGCCTTTGTAACCGCCCGGCTGGATTACTGTAACAGACTTTATTTTGGGGTGAGTCAGTCCATTTCCTGACTGCAGCTCGTCCAAAATGCGCCTTCACGTCTTTTAACAAGCACTCAAAAATATGATCACATCACATCCCTCCTTCACTGCCTGCCCGTGCACTTTAGGATTCATTTTAAACTGCTTTTATTTGTTTTTGAATGTCCTCCATCCTTACACTCCTTACACTGGCTGCACTGATCGGCCTTTGCACATTAGACAAGCCTCTTTTTTAAATCACTTTTTAAAATGTACTTGTTCACTTTGGCTTTTGACACAGTTTGAGATGTTGACATTTTATTGGATTGTTTTTATTAGATTCTGTTCTATCCATGTTGTTTTATTGTTTTTATTAGTTTCTGATTTTAGTCATACACTGTTCTATTAGGCCCGAGCCCCTACAGGGCGTAGGGCCTATTGCTTTCGCTACGGCGATGCCTGGGCATTGTTAACTGTCTTACGAAGTTCAGTGCTTCGTCCCTCGATCACTCTCTCCGTGAACAGCAGTATCCTAGCAACCCATGCCGAAGGCATGGGACATGCATATTTGTTCTTGCTAACAAGTGAATGGGCGAAGCGCTACTTTTGTCAACATTGAGTGAATGGGCGCTCAATGTTGACAAAAGTAGTGCTCTTCTCCTCAAAACACACTCCTGACATCAAGCTGTATCCAAGCCCCCAGGCCGAAGGCATGGGCCATATTTACAGCTACTAAAATGAATGGAAATCAATGGGGGGTCAATGGCGGACCCCGACGAGATGGTGAACGCGCCCGTCATTCACCAATGACCCCACGGTGACGTGGGGAATCTCGAAAGCTTTCAAAAAATGTATAATATGCATTTCCTATGTAAAAGGATATATTGTTTTTGCTAAAATTATTATATTGGGTATAAAAAAGTGGCGCGACAGCGCCACCTGTAAAAGTCAAAATACATTGCGCCTATGGGAGACGTCCCGAGTTTGTCGTACAGTCACGAAATTCGGTACAGACTTTCCTCATGTGAAGACAGAAAAAAAATATTATTATGTCCACGCCCTCTGACAAACCAGAAGGCGGCCATCTTGGATTGAAATAAAAGTTGCTGAGTCAGCATTTTCGCTCAAGTCGCATTTGAACGAACTCCTCTGAAGGCGCTTCACCCACTGGTGTGAAAATCGTCGTACGTCAACTAGAGAAGTCGGGCATCAAACAATAGCTGAATTTTTAAAATAACTGTCACGGTTTACGTGCGGCGAAGCTGCAAAATTTGTTCAGATTTTTTGCAATTTTCAAATGTCAAAATTTGCTCCCGTTCGGCCATACAAAGTCTGATTGGGCTCAAATTTGAATCACTTGTAAAACTTTCATGTCAAAACATACTAATTGTGACACAAACAAAAATGGTGTGATACAACAAAATATTGCATGGGGGGTCAAAATTTTACTTTTTCTAAAATGTACCAAAATTACTTTGGGTCATCTCAATCAAAAAAGCCAATGTAAACCATATGGTATTTTTAGCCGTGTTTCCATGGTGATGCACGAAAGCTCCAATGTTATCCTAATGGGAAATATCAGATAAATTCCCATTCATGACAAATATTTTACTTTCACAGAATATTCTCATATTTCGCACAGTGACTCTTCATGTCATCCCGATAAAAAAAGTCTATGACAACCATATGGTATATTTTATTGGGTTGCCATGGCGATGCGCCAAAGCCTCCATGTTATCCTAATGGGAAAATTTCTACCATTTCTTACTTTTCAAAGTGATATAGCGTCTTTTTAGTTTCATTGAAGAACATGAAATTTGTCACAGTGATTCTTCAAGTCAGCCCGAACAAAAAAGTCCAAAGTTGTATTTTGCACGGTGTTGCCATGGCGATGTCCCAAAATGCCCATGTTAGTCAATGTTAACACATCAGCATCTCCAGTGTGTGTGGACTTTGTGTTTAGTGACAAGTTCAACCCAAAGCCACAAACACACAGAGACAAGAGGCTCATCAGCGCCACCCGGGGGAGCGTCAGCGCCACCCGGGGGAGCGTCAGCGCCACCCGGGGGAGCGTCAACGCCACCCGGGGGAACGCCGGGTCGGCCGAGTGCGACGCGCGGCCCGCGAGGGCCGTTCGATGCCGCTTGTGGCTTTAATTGTTCTTATTGTCTTTATTCAGTTATGTTCTGTAGCACTTTGTTTTTTAAAATGTGAAGTTGCAGTTGCAGAATGAACATGTGTGAATGAAATAAAACAACTCCAGGTCTGTTTTCGAGGAGGTAACAACAGGAGAACATGACTCAATGCTCACAAGAGGCAATTTTGCGAAAACTTCTCTCCCCACTCTGTCTGTTTGTAAATGATTATCTCGCCCATCACATATTTGCCGGGAAGCCATGCGCAAATGAGGGCACCTGGAAGGCCAAATACCCCAGACATGCCAGAACTGATCAGCTCTAAATCAGGTCTGGATCCGGGTCTGGAGGGTGGTATATAATTCAGAGACCCACTTTCTCCGGAGCAAAATCTACTACTACTACTCTCTTCGAGCAAACACAACTGTACTATTTCACGGTACCATGTCCAGAATTGTAACTCTTGCATTTTTGTTGATTTTTCTCATCCAACTTTTTGATAATGAAGCAGGTAATGTCATTTATTGTTATTGTGTTTGTTGTTTTTTATTTATAGAATATGCAAGTTAAAGATGCATTGTGTCACTTTTCTGGTTTTCTCCATGGGGATGTTATTATTGCTTTGTCTGGAATGTTTCACGGTATGGCATTAAACCTTCCTATCTTCATGAAGACCAAACCGGACCAAGTAACAGGTCAGATCTGTGAAGAGGCGACCCCGCCCACAATCAGAATGTCTGTTTGTTGATTTGATACTATTTTTGAGCGATAAAACCACCTGTGATTGAATGAATGTAAAGTAGAGCTGTTTAATGTCACACTGCGGAACCTTCCAGGCAGAGCAATGACGTATCCATAGAGGCAAGCAGCTTTAATTACATGAAACATACCACTTTGTTTTTCCTACTATAGAAGCGTCCAGAGCTGTACCTCTGAAACAAATCCGACGCTGCAGATGCAAGGGTGAGTGTTCATTCACTGTACACATGAAACCAGCGATTTGTGATCATTAAAAGAGCTGCACCTGATTTTTACCGTCTTCAAAATGTGAAGAACACGTCGAGTTCATTGTAAACAGTTTGCAATGGTCCAAAGTTCTTCCTCACTTACTTTATGCATTCAGAGCACCTTAATTATCAACAAAGATGAGTTTAGAAGCACTTTTCACAACACTCAGAAACCAGAGCTTTTCCTTAAAGCTAACAACAGCTAGCATGCTAACCACACACTTCCTGGTTTTCTGAGCATGAAACATTTCATAATTTGATGGAGATGGTACACCTCTGATTTCTTATTGTGACCTCAAGAGCTGTTTATACGCTATATCAAATTGTACGATCAAGCACTGGCTCTTTAAAGTTGTCTCCATAGAATTATAGTCGCTGCTCTGTTCGGAATGTTCCACAGTACGGCATTAAACATGTTTACCTCCACAGAGACAAGCAGGTGAGTTCACACCACCCGGACAAGTTGCAACATCCCAGGCAAAGTGATAACATTTGCACATTTGCTAGGGACAAGCAGGTTTATTTTATTTTTATGACTTAAATATAGATTCACCTTACATAAAACAGAACACCAGGGGTCTGGATGTCTGACTGCTCCACCAAGATATTCTGTACAAAAGAGGTTCCATTTTAGTGCTTAGTGTAGAACTACATTTCTTATACATTTTCCCATAGACTGAAAAAAAAACAATAATAATAATAATAATTAATTAATTAATTCACTGCAAAAAACAAAATCTAGTCAGGTTAAGATGACTTGAATTAAGAAAGTTTTACGATGATTTTAATAAATTTCACTTGACAAGTAAAATGAGCTTGAGACTTTCTGTACTTAAAATATGAAACTACATTTTGCTACACTTAAAATAAGAAAAAAAAAAAATTTTTTGCACTTAAAATAAGAAACAAAATCAAATGTTGCTCATTCCACTTGCAGATCAGATCAGATACTTGTCAAATTGAATCTGCTCAAATAATGTAAAATGTTCTTAATTGAAGTCATTTTAACTTACCTAGATGTTGTTTTTTTTCCAGTGTTGAAAGCTGAGTGCTAATCAGCTATTATTTAATAATTTCCGTTTGAAGTTATTAAAATATCTTGCGAATCTTGCGCTTTAAAAGTTATTTTTGGACAACCAACCGTGTTATGGATATTGGTGAGCTGCTCAGCCTCTGTGATGTCTTTGAACAACAGCTGAACAGTAGAAAAGCCTGTGGGAAAAAAGGAAACAAAAATGTACTTCCTGAACTGGTGCAGTCACTGTGAAGCTCAATTACTTATTAAGAGAAGAACAAAATCACTGTTTCTCTGGACATTTGGCCAGTGTCGTCCAGGTTTTCTTGGACATCTGTGAACCCTGAACCCGTTCATTTAGTACAAGTCATTCGCTGTAAGAATAATAAGGTTACCTGGATGTTTTTCAATTCTAAAATCTACACTTTTTTGATTTTGTGAAATTTTACAATGCACCTCCACCATGCAATATCCAAAATTTGAGGGAATGTGTTAAAATGGTTGTGTCTATAACAATTTAGTATGCAGTATTTAATATGTAAATGTATGTGTGTGTGTAACTTATTTTGCCATTTGTAAATATTTGTAAAGTGGGTAAAGTGATCAGTGCACATACGCAACCATCTCTTTTTAAAACTTTGTACTGAACAGGATTGGGTTCACTTAAGTTTTTGTTCTTCCCAGTTTTTTGTTGTAATACACTGAGCTCATGGGTCTAATCACTAATAGAAAGGATAAGGTTCAACTTTTATGATTTTACCTTTTAGTTATTAGTAATCAACAGGGAAAAGTGTCTCTTTCCCCCATCTGAGAGTATGACATCACATTCTCGAAACTGAAAACCACCAACACATATGTAATAAAATCCATCAGTGTTGTGAAACTGTGGGAGAAACTCATGCACTGAGTCTGATCTGTTTCAGGAAGCCGCATAAAGAAATGTCCATCTCCACTGATCCCGACCAAACATGAGGCCAAAGAAGAGCTGAACAGATGTCTCTGCAGTAAGTTTACTCTAATCAAATCACCATATGTGAAAATGTGTTTGCAAAATGAATATAATGATTTCTTCGTTATATTTTAGAGCTTTTCGGACAGTGCCTGACCCCAGGTTCTGGCGGATTAACTCTGTGAGGACTTGAAGACTGACAATTCAGCCTGAAATTATGCAAGTCTGTGTAATGGGTCTATATTTGAATGTGGTTTAAAATGTTGTGTTGTATTTCTTTCATTTGGCATGTCGGAGTATGGAAAGTGCCCCTCTGCGTTTTTAAAGTATACACATCTTAAGCAGGCTTGAGCTTTTCTGCTGGAGGGTCCGTCAGATGCTTTTCACAGTGGAGATGTTACTGTTTGGTTTGGAATGTTTCACAGTGTGGAGAAGAAAAGCCTGGAGAGGTGACCCCGCTCACAGTCACAGTGCCTGTGTGTACACATATTTTGGAGCAGAAAGACTATCTGTAATTGAATAAATGTAGGTAGAGATGTTTCATGTCAGACTGTGGAACATTCCAGGAAGAGCTGTGAAATATCCATAGAAACAAGCAGGTGATGGCCTTTTTCATTAGATGCAGTACACAGCAATCTCATTTTAACTGAGAACTGCTTTTAAAATGTGTGTGTACTCAACTGGGGCACAGTGCACATTTTACTTGGCCACAGGGAAAAACGGGGTCCACCTCTTTAGGCGACAGTTGTGTGCAGAGGCACAGAAATCAGGGGTCCATTGCTTGTTGTCTAAGTGTACTATGCATCATTATGTCTCATTATATCACTGCTAAGTTGCTTGAAACATGTGTAACATGTACATCACATTATAAATGGCATTTTAATGTTTGTGTTGTTTCTTTTTTTTATTGTGAAAACGACAAATACAAAACTATACAACAACAGCAGCACACAACAGACAGCAGACAAAAAAGGGAGAGGAAAGACAAAAAACTATCTAAAAAAAGGAGGGAAATTGTGTTATGTGTGTGTGTGTGTGTGTGTGTGTTATGTGTGTGTGTATGTGTGTGTGTGTGTGTGTGTGTGTTATGTGTGTGTGTGTGTGTGTGTGTGTGTGTGTGTGTGTGTGTATGTGTGTGTGTGTGTGTGTGTGTGTGTGTGCGTGTGTGTATGTGTGTGTGTGTATGTGTGTGTGTGTGTGTGTGTGTGTGTGTCTGTGTGTGGTTGTGTGTGTGTGTGTGTATGTGTGTGGTTGTGTGTGTGTGTGTGTGTGGTTGTGTGTGTGTGTGTGTGTGTATGTGTGTGTGTGTATGTGTGTGTGCGTGTGTGTGTGTGTGTATGTGTGTGTGCGTGTGTGTGTGTGTGTGTGTGTGTGTATGTGTGTGGTTGTGTGTGTGTGTGTGTGTGTGTGTATGTGTGTGTGTGTGTGTGTGTGTGTGTGTGTGTGTGTGTGTGTGTATGTGTGTGGTTGTGTGTGTGTGTGTGTGTGTGTGTGTGTATGTGTGTGGTTGTGTGTGTGTGTGTGTGTGGTTGTGTGTGTGTGTGTGTGTGTGTGTGTGTGTGTGTGTGTGTGTGTGTGTGTGTGTGTGTGTGTGTGTGTGTGTGTGTGTGTGTGTGTGTGTGTGTGTGTGTGTGTGGTTGTGTACGTGTGTGTGTGTGGTGTTTAGTGTTTAGTGCATGTTTGTTACAGTCTTTATTGTCCTACTGTCTTGCCATTACCATTGTCACCATATGGTGGTTAGTCCTCATCGCCTACACCACTTTCAAGTGGTAAATTTGAGTTTGATTAAATAATAATCCCCCTCCCCCATCCTTTCAGCAACCCTGCATTTACCCTGTGTTTTGTGTGTGTGTGTGAGTGTGTGTGTGTGTGTGAGTGTGTGTGTGTGTGAGTGTGTGTGTGTGTGTGAGTGTGTGTGTGTGTGTGAGTGTGTGTGTGTGTGAGTGTGTGTGTGTGTGAGTGTGTGTGTGTGTGTGTGAGTGTGAGTCTAAGGTGCATTAAAAGAAGGACTATGTGGAAGTGTCTGTACCTGGGATAGAAGTACTGTCCCAAGCAGACCACCTCTTCCCTGTCCTTCTGCCTAAGTGTTTCCTTTTCCCTGTTATAATGTAGTGCATTAAAAGTGTGAAAGGAGGAGGAGGTTCGGCAGTGCAGTAAAAGGAAGAGTTAGAAAGAAGTGAATAATTAATAGTACAAGTGGTGATGACCATGAGGACCGGGTTTCCAATGCACCTGTGATAATATTAAAAATAACAGTAACAAGAGCAACAACAATGGGAATAATAACACAAACGTATATATATATATATATATATATATATATATATATACGTTGTGTTGTTTCTATCGTTTTGTAAATAAAGTAAAATGATATGTTGCTCTTTTTTGTACTGCTCATTCTCTTTTTTCTTGATATATCGGTGGACTGGTGTACAAGTAATTATGGGATTATGACAATAATTAGCCTTAAGATTCTATCTAATGCTCCACACATAAACCTACGCCACCCACTCTCCAGCACTTTTCGTAAATACACAAAAACATGACTGCACACTACAACTTCACAAATCTGTCAAGTGCGATAGTTTCATTAGCTGGATGCACACTGATTGTTTTCAGTTATTTCAACAGTAAAGGGTAACATGAGGCCTGTGTTCTGAAGCTGGATTATGGCGTTAGTAAGGTGACCTCTGAGTTGTTCACAAAGTACTTTCTATCAGGGGAGGTCTCTATAGCCTCGTTTCCACTGTCAGCCATATCACCCTTTTTGAGGGGTCTGAAGCAGACCCTGGAGGGCAGCAGCTCCAGAGGAGACAGGGGTTGGTATGGCTCCAGACATGGTTCACACCAAACAAAATGATTGGACAAGAGAGAACACAGACTCGGGCATAAACAAGACTGCACAAAGCAGATCTAAACAGAAAATTATAATCTCACACCAATCGCTGACTTGATCTTGTGATAAAATCCTGTAATTCCAGTTACAGCTACTTAAATGATGAGCCCACATGCTCCACAAAACAAAACTAGCACTAACAGCTTTCCTGTTTATGGATGCACTGAACTCATGTATGAAGATAGAACATATTATATTTCCAGTGTGTGAGCGTTACATAAAGAGAGGTTAAACTGTGTCATAGAGAAGCAGAGAAGTGAAATAAATGTGGCCTGTCTCACAGCGACACAGACTCTGATTTAGTAAATGACTTTTTGTGAATCACTGAGATGGGCCTTAGAAATACGAGTATAATTCAGATACAGTACAACAGTGGAAAAGAGGCTTATGGTCACATACCCTGCGCCAGACCAGGTGAAGTCCCCAAATAATATAAGAAGACAACTCTTTTACCAGTGGACAACAATACATGAACCAAGACAGAAGATGTAGGAAAGACGGTGGTGCCAGGTTATAGCGTGAATGCTCATTTACACTTGTAGTCCCTGAGTAGGTTGGTGGAAATGCTGAGAGTTTAAATTCAGTGTATAAAGATAAATTGACCAAAAATTCAAACAGATATTACTTAGGGTTACAGTGTTGAAATATTATTCTAAAAACAACTTAAACCAGACACACTGTGATGGAAAATGTCTGGCCTAAACTAACAGTATGTATTGTTTGGGTTTAGATAATTAGTAACTCACAAGTGCTAAAGCATCTCTGTGTTCAGGGTCACAGGCAGTGGTGTGATCTGCTGTGTCTGGGCCTCTTCAGGTCATTATGTTCAGCCAGTATCTACCGGGGTTAAAACAACAGGTTGTTGTTCTGTTCATTCTCATCATTTAGAATTATTGCCCCAGTTTAATCCAGACCCCACTGTCTCCTTCTGAAGGTGGTTTAGATGAAACACTATTGTATGTTTTCTTTCATGTTGATTTGATGACCTTTGTAAACTGTATAAAAAGCTGGTTTTGGTGTTGACGTGTACTATCAGGGACAGACAGACAGGTTTTGGCTTTCCATTTCCTTGTAATTGTGCACAATTGCTTTAACAAATCCAGACTCTTTGACTGAAGACAACTTTTCTCCAGTTTTATTTTCCTCAGATTTAAAAATCCACAACACACACAAGCACTCTTAGCCCCTTCCACCCTCCATCAAGGCCCAACATTTGCCACATTCTACATTCTGCTAATCAAATGATTCCAAAGACTCACAGTGACAAAGATAAAGATGATTTGGTGAACACAGTCTTACATTTTTGGGGACAGTGCATTCTCCTCTAGAGGATGAACACGTTACTCGAGATGTTTTTCCAGAGCTCAATGAGATAAAACCCATCAGAGGAGGAGGAGCACCATGAAGAATTTTAAAGAGCAAACAAATATTTGCATATATCATTAGATTTTAAAAATGTAATAAATTGTATTTTGCAAGAATAGGGCGGTGGTGATACTGTCGGGGTTTCTTATCATGACTCTTGACCGCAAATTTATACAATGATTCAACAGGTTTCAAGGCTGTTTTGCACCTGTGACCAGCTTGTCCTACAGTACAAGAATGAGAAGACTGTTTTCTTTGACTTGTTCTTTATTACATTAATTCCATGTATATTTTGTGATTTTTATTGACTGTCCTCGTGTGAAGTACGTAGCTCTTACCTTTTCTACCATCACCCCCTCCTTTGTGAACGCACACACGGCTTCATTCAGTAAATCCACTTGTTCTGAGTCTGTTTTATAGCACCACTTCTCCAGAGATGCTCATATCTGGGTCAGTCTATCCGGGTAAGAGAAACTTAAGGAGGAGTTCATCTTGCTTCATAGTACAGGCCGAAATATGTGATATGTTAACAGTAAATACCCCTCAGAAGTTTGTTTTTTGTTATAAACTTTAAATGTCCTTTACTGTATTATGCAACATTGCTTCTTGTGAGAATGTTGTTACCTCATCGAAAACACAGCCTACCTGGACTTGTGCTTTGTTTCATTCACATTTTTCCAGTAATCCTTTATTATTAGTCTGTCTACATCTTCAAAGCTCAAATTTTCAAGTTAACAGCTCCTTTTACATAAGTTCAGCAGAGAGGTGAAATTAACCAAATGATTCTATCCATCCGTCCATCCATCTTCTCCCGCTTAATCCAGCTGGGTCACGGGGTCAGCGTGTTGCCCAACCCTCACAGCACCTGACCCCCCCATGAACCCCTCTGCAGGTGGTGAGCCCACAGGAGGGTAAATGCATCCAAATGATTCTAATGAAGTTGAAAACATATTGGACTTCACAAGGTGGAATGCAATGTTTCCTTGTTTTAGAGAGGCACTTGGGGTAAATATACAGGGTTTGTGTGGTAAAGATGTTTGAATGAAACAAAACATAACTCCAGGTATGTTTGTGATGGGGAAACCACTTTACACTGTGGCAGCTGTTGAGATACAGATCATAATCATGAGTATTATCTAATATCTGTCCCATCCCCCCACACATGAGCGTTGGCCTGTTGCAGTAAAAGCATATCAGGGTTTATCTTTGTTGATGTGGTTTATTTTCAGGGACAGCCCACATGGGAAAGTACTGCAAACATAAGGGTACTGCACTCAACTTATAAAAACAGCCTTCGAACACACTGTGGACATTTTTAAACACACAAACAACAGAGTCTTCATGTGTATTAGTCTTGTCTGTATTTATTTCATGTCTTGTTGCACAAAATCCACTTTTGAGGTGACTTTGGGGCAAGAGTTGCTCAGATAGTAGAGTGATCTGAAGGTTCAAAGCCCATTCTCAACATTAAACATCATTGGTAGGGCGGTCAGATCTATTGATCCACAGGTTGACGGTGCAATTCCAGCTCCTACAGATGAATGCTGTCATTGTGAAGACCCCTCTCGCCCCTAGTGTCTGTGTACACTGGTGTATGAATATGTGCAAATGGGTGAGTGGTTCCTTGATGTAAATTTCTCTGAATGTCTTGAAGGTGAAAATATAAAAATCTATAAAACCATGTTCTTAGGTGCTGGTGTCCCTTTGTGCTTTATCTTGTGTGTATTTATCTGTAAGTTTCGTGGCGGGTCTGGGACAGGCTCGGTCTCACTGTGCACCATCTCACCCTCCACACACCTGGGGCTTGCGATCCACTGCACGCTCCACTGCCCTGGCTGCGGCTCAGTGCAGACACGGTGCATGCCTGCTGTTAACTGCATTTAGGCTTTTGTGTTGTTGTGACTGGCTGTCTTGTTTTCGCCTTTTGTTTGTTTCAGGTGAGTTTGGTGGGTTTATTTTCAGTTAGCAATGTCGGCACTGGCTTCTACGGCTCTGTACGAGGTTGGCCCAGGCTGATCTTTTGGACATGAGAATGTTTTTTGGCATTTTAACATTAATTAAAAAATAAGACTATTAACCCCTTAATCACAGTATCACAGTATCACAGATATGCAACAAACCATTTGGATGAGCTGAGATATTCCACGTCCCCAGAGCTAGTCTCCATGTTCGAAGATCTGGTCGTCAGGGCCCCTGCCTTTGGCCGCCACCCAGATCCCTCCTCCTCCACATTGAGAGGAGCAGCTGAGGTGGCTCGGGCATCTGTTCCGGATGTCTCCTGGACGCCTCTCTCGGGAGGTGTACCGGGTATGTCCCATCAGAAGGAGGCCCCGCGGAAGATCCAGGATACACTGGAGGAACTATGTCTCTTGGTTGTCCTGGGAATGCCTTGGGGTCCCTCCGGAAAAGTTGGAGGAAGTGTCTTGGGTGAAGGAAGTGTGGGAGTCCCTGCTTAGACTGCTGCCACTGTGACCCAGCCCCGGATAAGTGGAAGAAAATGGATGGATGGCTATAAGCTGAGATAGCGGCCTGATTCCCCCATGCGGTGCATATGCAGAACCTTCCGAGGAACTTTTGGCGATGAGAATGAGAAAGGATGCGACGGATGGAGATTGAATAAAAGTGTAACTCAACTAAACTCGGACAAGAAAGGCGTCAGACCTCATAACTTAATAAAAATAAATACATGTGTTGCAAATAAACAAAATGATAAGTGTGTAAAATGTGGAATGCTAAACATCAGATCCCTCTCCTCCAAATGTCTTTTAATAAATGAATTAATTGACGACTTCTAGCTTTAACTGAAACATGGCTTCAGGAAAATGATTATGATTATGTACGAATCTACACCTCCAAGTCACGTGAACTTTCAAAGTGCCAGGAGCACAGGTGGAGGTGGCGGTGTGGCCGTCATTTCTCACTCCAGCCTAATTCTCAGCCTCAAATCTAATTATACATTCTGCTCCTTTGAAAGCCTCGCACTATCTATTACGTGCACCAACTGGAAAAACCAAAAAGCTGTTATATTTATAACAATCTACCGACCTCCTGGTCCTTATGCCGAGTTTCTGACAGAGTTTTCTGACTTTATTTCAAGTTTAGTTTTGGAGTGGGAAAGGATTGTTATAGTTGGAGATTTCAACATTCATGTTGATAACAGCAGTGAGCCTCAGCAGTGCTTTTGGTGCTCTCCTGGATGGGGTCGGTTTTACCCAGAGTGTGAACAAGCCGACTCACTGTCACAATCACACTCTTGACCTCGTCCTAATTTATGGTATTGAGATTAATGATTTAATTGTAATTCCTCAAAACCTTATACTCTCTGACCATTTTTAAATTACCTTTCAAGTCGTACTAAAAGACTATCCAGCTCGGCAGGAGAAAACTATAATGAAAAGAACAATATCAGAAAAATCAGTAGCCGAGTTCAAAGAAATAATCGAGCCAGTATTAAATGATATGCCCTGTGACAATGAGAACAACTTTAACCCAATTATCATGGATCAGTTTGTTGATAGGACAATGCTCACCTTAAAATCTGCTCTCGATGTTGCAGCTCCGCTAAAACAGAAAAGCATTAAACCAAGACCTCCGGCTCCTTGGTTTACTCCAGAACTGTGATCACTCAAACAACACGTGAGACGCACAGAGAAGCTCTGGCGCCGCTCGCGCTCCGAGCAGTCTCTGAAGGCATGGAAGCTCTGCCTGCTCTCTTATAAGGCCGCTCTGCCAAAAGCACAAACCAGATACTATTCAAACCTAATAGAAGTAAACAAAAGCAACCCCAGATTTCTGTTCAGCACTGTAGCCAGGCTGACAAACTCACACACTGCCCCTGAGTCTCTTCTCCCTTTGAAGTTCAGTTGTGACTTTCTTGAATTCTTCGATTACAAAATTACACCATTAGAGACAAGATCAACGAAGCCACTCCAAAAATCAGCCCCGAGCAAATTCAGCAAATCCAGTCAGTAACACCAATATCCCACATAAATCCTCTAACAGCATTAGACAAATTTACTCCTGTCGATGAGGCGGAGATTACCTCAGTCATCATGTCGTCCAAACCATCAACTTGTTTGCTCGACCCTATTCCAGTCAAACTCCTCAAAGAAGCTCTCCACCTAATAATAGGTTCCATCCATAACATAATAAATATGTCATTAGAAAATGGCTTTGTTCCTCAGTCCTTTAAATATGCTGTAATTAAACCGCTTTTGAAAAAACCTAGCTTAAATCCTGATGAACTAGCCAACTACAGACCTATCTCGAATCTTCCATTTCTCTCAAAGATTCTGGAACGAGTTGTGGTGAAACAGCTTTGTCACCATCTGCAGGACAATAATTGATTTGAAAAATTTCAGTCTGGTTTCAGAGCTCACCACAGCACAGAAACTGCTCTGCTTAAAGTGACAAATGATTTGCTACTAGCTGCTGATAACGGGCTGGCTTCAGTCCTGGTCCTACTGGACCTCAGTGCAGCGTTTGACACCATTGATCACAACATTCTACTGCAGAGGTCAGAATGTGACATAGGTGTCAGAGGGACCGCCCTCAAATGGTTTAAATCCTCTCTATCAGATAGGTACCAGTTTGTTAGTGTAAACCAGTGCACCTCTCCCTGCTCTAAAGTAGCTTGTGGTGTTCCACAAGGATCTGTGCTTGGTCCAATCCTGTTTACTCTGTATATGTTGCCATTAGGTAACATTATCAGAAAACATGGCATTCATTTCCACTGCTATGCTGATGACACTCAGCTGTACTTATCAATGAAACCTAATCAGACCGATCAAATCGATAAGCTCAGTGCCTGTGTGAAGGACATCAAAACCTGGATGACCCTGAATTACCTGCTCTTAAACCCTGAAAAAACAGAGGTCATTGTTGTCGGTCCTAAAGGTCAGAGAGATTCTCTGTCAGACCAGATAATCTCACTTGACAATGTGAGTATAGCCTCTAGCTCTACTGTAAAAAACCTTGGAGTCGTATTTGACCAAAATCTCTCATTCACAGCTCATATAAACCAAGCCTGAAAAACTGCATATTTTCACCTGCGAAACATAACTAAAATCAGAAAGATTTTGCCTAAAAATTTTGCCGAAAAACTTATCCATGCATTTGTTACATCCAGACTAGATTACTGTAATTCTCTGCTCACCGTCTGCACTAAAGGTACTTTAAGAAGCTTCCAGTTGGTCCAAAATGCAGCGGCCAGAGTCCTAACAGGAACTAAAAGACGTGATCACATCAGTCCTGTGTTAAAATCACTGCACTGGCTTCCTGTCGAGTTTAGAATTAAATTCAAAGTTCTCCTCCTGACATACAAAGCCTTAAACAATATGGCCCCATCATATCTTCAGGATGCCATTGTCCCCTATCAGCCAAATAGAGCACTTCGCTCTCAGAATGCAGGATTATTAGTGGTTCCTAGAGTGTCTAAAAGTACAGTGGGGGGGAGAGCCTTCAGTTACCAAGCTCCTGTGTTATGGAATCAACTCCCTGTTGATGTTAAACAGGCACCCACAGTCTCTTTATTTAAGACCAGGCTTAAAACCTTCCTCTTCGGAATAGCTTATGACCAGGTTACTTAGTTGATGTCACTAAGATAAGCTGCTGCAGGAGATAACAAGCTGGGGGAAGTGTGGCAACCTGAGCACTGTCCTCTGTTTCCTCCTTTTTTCTCATCAGCATCACTCACTATGTTAGGGAGCGACCACTAGGTGGTGCACTTGTACTTTGTTTTTTTTATGAGACCGCTGTTACAGTTCGCGTTTTTGGCCTGTCATGTCCAAGTGCGGTTACCGTAGCGGATGCGCGAAGGAGCTGTGCCGTACGCCACCCGGCCTCTTTTCTCTGCCCTTACTCCGTAAGGTACGCATTGCCTGTTGCTGCTAATCTAATCTATAAATATCTTGGTCAATATTTGCCATCTACAAGTTTATTGTGCCAAACATATTATATAAGACATTTTGGTAACTGTTGGACCTGTTCTGAATTGCCAGCATGGTTGTTTATTTGTTTTCTGGGGATTTGAATTTACGCTAGCAGGCAGGAGGCCGGGTGGTATATGGCGCGCTGAGCTGTAGATCGACCTTTTGGTTCATTGTTAGTTACACTAGAAAATATGTGAAATGTTTTGTTTTATTATTATTGTTGTTCACTTAGGCACTTAGATTATTAATTGTGCTCTCTCTTCTCTGCCCTTACTCCGTAAGGTCCTGTGAGCCAAGCAACTCAAAAAAACACCTGTCACATTTATTGGAACTCATCAAATAAATGTACTGGCTGCCGCTCATCCCACAATCAAAACGAACTACCGTGTCTGCTGTGATCCTTCTCTCTGCACCACACCTAGCCACTCTTAGATCACCAAACACAACGCAGGGTCCAGAAACTGGGTGTGCTGGGACAACTGGGACCACATATAGACAGACTCCGTGCACAAGGGTTACATTCTCATCTGTAGTTTGTTCATTGCTATTCACATGTTGTCCCCTGTCCCACTCCCCCTGTGGAGTGGAACTCTTTCAGACGCCTGATGGCAGCTGGACCCCTCTCCTCCTCCTTGCCCGGCTCCTCCTCCTCCTCTTGCCCGGCCTCCCCTCCTCCCTGGCTCCTTCTCCACCTGGGTAGCTGTGGTCATACTGAACTGGCCCACGGGCCTGGACATCTATAGCCTGTCCGTCCATGGGAGTGGATCTCTCCTTCACTGTAGTTCTCCCCGAGGTTTCTTCTTTTTCCCAGGACCCTGGGTTTTTTGGAGTTTTTCCTTGCTGAGAAGGAGGGTCTAAGGACAGGGGATGACTGGACCATGTTTCATTTGCTGCTTTACATGAATGTTGTTTATTCCTGTTTTGATATGTCTGTGTGTATGTTTTACTCATCCAAATCTTGGAACGCCCTTAGAGGAAACTGTTGTGATTTTGGGCGCTACAAAAATAACCTGAATTGAATTGAATTGTAATGCCTCCTCATTATGAAAATGGATAAATCTGTTTCAAACGGCCCCTATGCTTTACCCTGGCCCCCCATTTGCTAAAACCGCCCCTGCTTACTTCCCAAACTACCTTTTTGTTTGTTTTGCGTCGTTGATGGTGCCTCAGAGTGTATTTGGAGCAGGGTTGTGTTGGGGCTGGAGCAGTGAGAGCATGTGCTCACAAATGACTCATTGACAAAACTGTCACTATTCTGTGAGTCAACACTGCAGAACCCAAGAAATATTCTAGTACTACTACAGGTTTAACTGCTACGAGTACTGCTGCTAGTACCAGCACTATTACTCTACTACCACTACTGTGCTCCTGTGCTACGGAAAGATTTACAACTGCTGCAACTCCCTACTACTACTACTACTACTACTACTACTACTACTACTACTACTACTACTACTACTACTACTACTATTACTACTTCTACTACTGCTACTGTTACTACTATTATTGCTACTACTGCTGCTGCTACTGCTACAGGTACTGCTGCTACCACCACTAATAATAATACTATTTCTACTACAACAACAACTACTACTATTACTGTTATTACAACTTCTTCTACTACTATGACAGATACTGCCACCACTACTTCTGCTACTGCTGCTTGTACGTCTATTCCTGCTACTACCAGTACTACTACTTCTACTACTACAGGTACCACTACTACTAATACTATTGCAACTACTACCTACTACTATCACTACTACTACCAGTATTGGTACAGCTAATACTACTACAACTTTTAGTACTGCTACTAAAAAAAGTAGTATTCATACTAGTTCTACTACAACTTTGCAAACTATGATTACTACTACAGTGCTTGGCTACTACTGGTAGTGCTGCTTCTGCTGCTACTACTACTGCCTGTCATGGGTGATAGTCGCCCATCTCCATTTATCTCCTACTACTACCACTAAAGATGATTGTTCATACCAGTTCTACTACAACCTTGCAAAAATGTAATACTATTATAAAGAGTTGGAGTCAGCAGAGCAGATCGTATCAGGAAGCTCTGTTTCCACTACAACAGCTATCCTAAAACACAAAAATCCCATCAATGTCAAATAAGAACCAGGAAGTTACAGGTTACAGGTTACAGGAAGACTTCTCCTGTTAATCCTGAATACAATAATAATAACACAAGCACTTTTCATGGGCCATGTTTTCATGATGTTTTTTTTTTATTCCGAATTGATTTTTCTGAATTAAATAGTTCAGAATTAAAATATTCTCCTTCAAGTTTACATGGAAATAATAATTCAGAATTGAGGTTTACATGGAAAACACATTAAATCACTTTTATTTAAATCCGCTCAGTGTCTGGGGGGGGGGAAGGTTCTGATTGGACAGAGACATGAACCCACACTTCAGCTGCTCCCAGCTTTTCTGTTATCTCAGTTTGTCGTTTTGCCGCCGACATAAACACGATCCAAACTTTTTCCGCAGTGGTTCTGATGATAATGAAGCAGCAGCTGGAGAATTCTGTCCTCACACTTTCCGTCTGTGAGCTGAGGAGGAGAAGGGAAGAGTGTGGGAGAAGGAGGAAGAAGACAAACTGAGTGTGAGGCTGCCACACCTCAGCCCACTCCCACATCCCGCTCACATAAACGTCCTTTCTCCAGACAATAAATGCAATTGTAGCTCTTTCATAAAATAATTTTGTAAAATATACCAAAAAAATATTCTTGGTAATATATCGATACAGCAACCCATGATATCGATGCTGTATCATCAAATTAAACAATACGATATATATCAATGGCGGCAGAGTGGCAACACTCAGGCCTCACAGCAAGAAGGTTGTGGGTTCGATCCCCGGGTCACCCGGGCCTTTCTGTGTGGAGTTTGCATGTTCCTCCCCGTGTCTGGATGGGTTTCCTCTGGGTGCTCCGGTTTCCCCCATCAACTGAAAACATGCCCGGACCCCTATGAACTAACATCAAGGACCATGACGTCCACCCTCCTGTGGGCTCACCACCTGCAGAGGGGTTCATAGGGGGGGTCAGGTGCTATGAGTATTGGGCAGCACGCTGCCCCCGCGACCCAGCCGGATTAAGCGGGAGAAGATGGATGGATGGATGGATATATATCAATATTTCAGTATTTTTGCACATCCCTAATTACTATACGGGAAAAAAAAAAAAACAACAACTTGAGATTCTAAGTATATTATACTAGATTTTTAGATTCCAACAAGTAACAACATAATTTGGAAAATGTTATTTTCTGCACTCAAAAAGCACTTTCCTCCATTTGAAACCTTTGTAAACTCATCATACCGGATTCTAACAGGTCCTCGTCACTGTTTACCCCAAAACACTGTTCGAGCTCAAGAGCACTTTCAAAGTGTACCGAAAAACTAAGGGAGTCATTCTAGTTCCACCAGGGCGATAGTTCACTCCAGGTAAGAGTTTTTAATCATTAAGGTAATACGTGACAGTTTCTAGGAGGTGGTGTTCAGCTTTTGGTGCAGGGCTAAACTTTAACTCGTGTGTTCGGGAAAGTCTCGGGAAAGTTTTGGTTAACCTTCAACTGCAGCTTTTTTTTTTTTTTTTAAGCTGAGACACTGCAAAAAAAACAACTTTTTTTTTTTTCATTTTTGTTTTCTTTTTTGGTCAGTTAGGTCTCTTAGTTAGGTGAGCTTTCATATGGAAACTACAAAAGTGTTCAGTCTGCACCGAAACATGTTCAATTTGCCTTCATAGATATATATGTAAACATATGTTTACATATATGTAAACATATATATGTATGTAAACATATATATATATGTTTACATGACATTGTAAATTCAAAGGCTCTTAAAGTAGCACCTGCACACCAAACTTTACAATTTTGTACTTAACAAGATTTTGACAAAAGGTCAAAAAGGTCAGTTTTATATTTATTATGAGTTTTAACTCAAAACATGAGGCACATTTTCAGTCTGATCTAATTTACTCAAATATTAAATAAGACATCCAAAATCCACTCTGTATAGTTTTTTTTTTTGTTTTTGTATCTAATCTATCAACAAAAAAGAAGCAAGAATCTTAAACTTGGCTCTTTCCATGTTTCCATTTTGAATGTCCCAAAAATTGTCACTTTTGGCTTTTGTTTTACATATAAAAACACACAATGAAAAACTTGTATTACATTTTTTTTCTTACATCATTTCTCCAAGTACTACAAACAAAGTTTCAAACCAAAACAAACCAGGACCAAAATAGACTAAAATAAATAAAATCTGGCTTTTATCAGTTGCAGCTTTTATCTCAAATTAAACCTTTTTTTATCTTTGAAATCATTTGAACAGGTCACACACTCGTTTACACTACTATAATGCACTTTTCTCTGGCATTACTTTACCTCTTACAGTTGGCCCAAAATGCTGCTACATAAACCAAAAAAACGTGAGCACATTACTCCGATTTTCACATTGTTGCACCGGCTTCCAGTTCGTTTTAGAGTTGAGTTTAAGATTTTCTTGTTTGTTTTTAAAGCTTTGAATGGACCGGCCCCATGTTACATCTCGAACCTCATCCAGAATTACACCCCTGAGCGCTCTGAGGTCCGAGGGCTCCAGCTCATGGGGTCTAAAACGAGACTTAAAACCGGGGAGGATGAGGCCTTCTCTGTCCCAGCAGCCCCCATGGTGGAGCTGTTTTGAGTCTCGTCTTAAGACCCACTTTTATTCTCTGGCTTTTAACACCAGGCGAGTTGTGTGGTCCTCTGTCTTTTATTTATTTTGTTTTATTTTACTCATTTACTGCGTTTTTATTATTTTTATGGTTTTGCTTTTACTGGTTTTATTGTTTTAGGACTGGTATGACCAAATTTGAGCAATTTATGTCAATTTATGTATGTTTTTGTTGTCTTCATTTTATGATCTCTGTGTGGCATTTTGGGAACTGCTTTGTTTGTAAAATGTGAAATATAAATTAAGTGGATTTGGAGTAATCCTGGACTAAACCAGACCAAACCATGACTAAATGTGAGCTTTAAGTCATGTTAGAATGTTATTACCTCATCAAAAACATACCTGGAGTTCTGTTTTGTTTCATTAACACATACCCATACATAGTAAAGCACAAAATGCTCTGTTCTGACTTGTGATGTCATGAAGCGGCAGTTTTCTAGTTAAAAGCATTTTTTACTTTTTGTTCCATAGAGAATAGCACTTCCTGGTGTTAAATTTTCCAAATGGTTCTAGTAAAAATACAGTGGAGCATGACATCAGAAGTGGAGCAGAGTGTTTTCTGTTTGCGAGAAGAACTCAGCCAAAATCTGCAGGGCTTGTGTGTTAAACATGTGTGAAAGGAACAAAACACAACTCCAGGTATGTTTGTGAAGAGTGAACATTAGAACAGATCAGAAAATTATGGGTCCTCCCTGAACCATAGACCAGGACTAAACTTAAAGTAGAGAATAAAACTACTATTATCTGAAAAAAAACTGATTATGAGCAAACTTTTTTTTTTCTGTTAGAAGATTATTAACAGAGCTGTGCCCATGGTTACCAAGTATGTCATCAAAAACTGTCTATATTGCATAAGCAGCTCTTGAGGTCAAAATAAGTCCTTGTCTGAGAATCAGGAAGGGTGCGATAGCATGCTAGTTGCTGTTAGCATGACAGTGAAAGCAAAAGCCTCTGTTTTGAAAAACACAGACTCTTTGAAGTGGTGTTTGGGTTTTGGTGCAGGGCTAAACATCAGCAAGTGGATTCTGCAATTTAGAAGTTTGGGTTAAGTTTTCATTGCAGAATTTGTATCTAAATTGTTAAAGGTGGATTAAGTAACTTTTCTGGTGAAGTGTCCACCACCTGCTTGTCTCTTTATTATTATTATTATTATTATTATTATTATTATTTATGTATTTATTTATTTATATTTTTATTTTTTTAAGTGCAACATCTTTTGAATGAACAACTCTAAGATGCCGAGTCGGGTGATGCAGGTGCCGCTGGTGAGCAGGGTGCAGGGGTCTAGAGAGTGGAGCACTGGCCTGTGTGAATGCTACAAGGACATGGGAGACTGTGAGTCATACACTCAAAGTTTAAAGCATTTAGTTATTATGTGTGCCACACGTAGGTGATATTTCAATTTATTTGTTGTAAATAGTGATATTAATCTACAACAACATCATATTATTAAGTGGGTCTGATGAGTTCCACTCTTTGAATCCTACATTCAGAAGACCCTTATGATGATTAAAATTCAGAGGCCAGTTACGTCGCCCGGAATGGCGACACCGGGGCCCCACCCTGGAGCCAAGCCTGGGGTGGGTGCACGCAGACGAGCGCCTGGTGGCCGGGCCTTTCCCCACGGGGCCCGGTCGGGCCCAGCCCAAAGGAACGACGTGGGGCCGCCCTCTGGTGGACCCACCACCCGAGAGAGGAGCCATAGGGGTCGGGTGCGGAGCGATCTGGGCAGCAGTCGAAGGCAGGGGCCTCGGCGACCAGATCTCCGGACATGGAGACTAGCTCTGGGGACATGGAATGTCACCTCGCTGGGGGGGAAGGAGCCTGAGCTTGTGCGGGAGGTCGAGCATTACCGGCTAGATATAGTCGGCCTCACCTCCACGCACAGCTTGGGCTCTGGAACCCAACTCCTTGAGAGGGGTTGGACTCTCCATTTCTCTGGCGTTGGAGCTGGTGTGGGCTCATCGCCCCACAGCTCAGCCGCTGCGTGTTGGAGTTCACCCCGGTGAACGAGAGGGTCGTGTCCCTGCGCCTTCGGGTGGGGGACAGGTCTCTCACTGTGGTGTCGGCCTACGGGCTGAACAGCAGTGCAGAGTACCCGGCCTTCTTGGAGTCTCTGGGAGGGGGACTGGACAGTGCACCGACCGGGGACTCTGTTGTTCTACTGGGGGACTTCAACGCCCATGTGGGCAACGACAGTGACACTTGGAGAGGGGTGATTGGGAGGAACGGCCTCCCTGATCTGAACCCGAGCGGTGTTCTGTTATTGGACTTCTGTGCTAGTCACAGTTTGTCCATAACGAACACCATGTTCGAGCACAAGGGGGTCCATCGGTGCACGTGGCACCAGGACTCCCTAGGCCGGAGGTCGATGATCGACTTTGTTGTCGTGTCATCTGACCTCCAGCCATGTGTCTTGGACACTCGGGTGAAGAGAGGGGCAGAGCTGTAGAGCACCACCTGGTGGTGAGTTGGGTCCACTGGCGGAGGAGGAAGCCGGAAAGTCCTGGCAGGCCCAAGCGTATCGTGAGGGTCTGTTGGGAACGTCTGGCGGAACCTTCTTTCAGTGCGGCCTTCAACTCACACCTCCGGGAGCTTCTCCCGGATCCCGGGGGAGGCTGGGGACATGGAGCCCGAGTGGGCTTCGTTATCGGCCTCCATTGTCGATGCGGCCATTCGTAGCTGTGGCCGTAAGGTCTGTGGTGCCTGTCGCGGCGGCAATCCCTGAACCCGGTGGTGGACACCGGAAGTAAGGGATGCCGTCAAGCTGAAGAAGGAGTCCTACCGGGACCAGATTATTCCATCAGTGGATTTTTTCTTCCCTGATGGCACGGGCAGATTCCAAGATAACAATGCTAACTACCCCTAACCCTAACCCTGTGGCATTGTTTCGAGAAGCTTCTGCAAGGCCACTATATTGATGTAGTCAGCTGACCTCATTCTTTGAGTACATACTGTTGCTGAACCTGGACCTGACCAACTGCAGCAACCTCATACCTATTTTCTTAGCTAAATCCAGATGTTTTTTTTGTTTTTCTTTTTTTGGCCAGGCAGTGTATGTTGCCATGACACCATTTGATGGAGAAAAATCCACAGTGTCCAGAACTATTCCAGAACTAAATTGGACCTCGACTTAAACCAGGACAAAACAAGAAATCAATCAGGACTAAATCAGGAGTAAAAGAATGTATTCCAGGACGGCATGCTCTTTCTTACTGCATGCTCTATCTGTTTTGTTTTTTTAATTTTGTTTCTCACTCAGTTTGACACAATCCAAACATGCTGTCCAAAAAAACATATGTGAGACAGAGACACAAAAGAAAACATTTTCAATTCTGCATATTATATAGATGGCTTTCAGTGTGTATCAGTACTGGGGCAAGACCAGTTTTGCTCAAATACTATAGAAAAAATAGAACAGGGGGTTTATTTTGCCTAATATGTCTCCTTCAGTACAGTATATTGATTTGAAGTTTTGTACTACAGTATATGTATGTGCATGTGTAGGTTGCTGTGCTCTGTGCTGCCTCCCAGTGTTCACCTGCAGAGTGACACATGCTCTGGGGGTGTGTCCCTGCCTGCCTCTGCTGGACTGTCTGGGCTGTGTCCCCCCCGCCTCCCTGGCCATGAGGGCTTCAGTCCGGGAAAGATACGGCATCAAGGTACCACCACCAGGGCTACACCGGGACTGAACCAGGACTGAACCAGGACTGAACCAGGACTAAACCAGGACTAAACCAGGACTAAACCAGGACTGAACCAGGACTAAACCAGGACTAAACCAGGACTAAACCAGGACTAAACCAGGACTGAACCAGGACTAAACCAGGACTAAACCAGGACTAAACCAGGACTGAACCAGGACTGAACCAGGACTAAACCAGGATTAAACCAGGTGTAAACGGGGACTAAACCAGGTTTAAACCAGGAGTAAACAAGGACTAAAGCAGAACTAAATCAGGAGTAAACCATGACTGAACCAGAACTAACCCAGAACTAAACCAGCACTGAACCAGGTAAAAACAAGGACTAAACCAGATCTGAACCACAGCTAAACCAGAACTAAACCAGGACTGAACAAGGAGTAAAACAGGAATCAGGACTATACAATATGTAAACCAGGACTAAACCAGGACGGAACCAGGACTAAACCAGATCTAAATCAGGACTGAACGAGGACTAAACCAGGACTAAACCAGGACTAAACCAGATCTAAATCAGGACTGAACGAGGACTAAACAAGGACTAAACCAGGACTGAACCAGTACTAAAACACGACTTCACTGGGATTGAACCTGGACTGAACCTGAACTAAACCAGAAATAAACAGGGACTAAATCAGGATTAAACCAGCACTAAACCAGGACTGAACCAGGACTGCATCAGGACTACAGTAGGACTACACCTGCAGAACTGTGAAACTCTGCTCTGGCCTCTGAAAGTTGTGAAAATATCTAAACTTATAATATCTTCTAAACACATCATGGTGAATCATTAGGGTGGTCAGAATGCATAAGGAAGAACTTGGGACCACTGCAAACCACAGATACAGATAATATTTTACAGAACCCTACCCACACCGTTCAACTAAACTGTTCACGAAGGGTGTCCAAAGTTTAAAGTTCTGCTGCTTCCCTAGGAGGTTTTTTGTAGATAGCAGTAAGTCTGTCTGATTAGGGGGAGCAGACTCTTCCCAGTTCTTTAAAATACACTTTTGCACAAAATATCTCCCAGAAGGTGTCAAAGGAGGTGGTGAAACATCTCGATCTCAGGCTGTGGAAAAGTCTGTATTATTTTATAAAACTTGAATCAAAAGCAAGTTACTAAAGACTGATACACACTTTTCCACAGCCTGAGATTGTTTATGGTCAGTAATTTTGCAGAGTTTTGCTAAAGCCGCAGCCGTCAGGTGAGTGGAAATGACTTCATATCATTTTTGCAAAAATAATATAATAATACTTTTAGAAATATACTCGCAGAAATTAAAACTGACAGCACAAAACAGCACAAAGGAAATCCAAACATTTTGCATAAAGTTCTGCCTGTTTTGAGGCTATGTAATATTTTGAGGGGCTGGATGACGTCATCTGCCAGAAATAAAACTGCTAATATCTTAAGAACCAGAATCGCACAAACAAAACTTTTTGCAACACAAAACAGCACAAACGAAGCACAAATGACTGACAGGTTTGTGTAGGTTTGCATTAGATTGGGGGCCAACTGTCACTTTTATTAAAATCGTAAAATATAATAGAAACAACCTATTAAAATTCAAATGAATAAAGATGTATGTAGTATACTGGAGTTTGTGATGTTGTTTTAAGTATTATGCTTCAAAATTAGCACTGAGACACAAACCTCTATTTTACTAAAATTAGAAATTCAGCTAAAAGCTCATAGATACACAACAGGACGGTCTCGCTCTGTGGAGACAGATCTCACGTCATCAGACTTCGAATGAAACCAGATCCACAACGCACTAAACTGGACTAAACTGGTTTAAAGGTGCACTGTGTAACTGATGTAACTGCTCTGTGTGTAATGTGTGTGACATTAAACAGCTCTACTTTACATTTATTCAGTTACAGGTGGTTTTATAGCTCAAACATGCCTAAAGAAACTAACTGTGAGCGGGTTGTCTCTCCACAGATCTGACCTGTAACTTAAGCCGGGCATACACTGTGTGATTTTTTGCTCTTTTGAGACGATTTTTCACTTGTAAAACTGATTTTGGGATTGAGCCAAGTTTTGGCTTAATTGTGTCGTGCCGCGTGTAGTTTACATGGGATAATGCAAACTGATTAATACCTCACGACCAGCTCCCAATCACCAATCAGAGGTCGCAAGAATATCAAACCTGTTTGAAATCCAGTTGCCTCTCGTGAGGGTTTCACTGTTGAAGTAGTTCGTATAGTGTGAGAACAAATCGTGAAGTGTGAACTTTTGGTCATACAGTATGAGCTGGGACTGAGTGAAACCATCATAAATATTGCACAGTGTGCATTAGTCCGGTTTGGTCTCCATGAAGGTAGAAAGGTTTAATGCCATACTGTGAAACATTCCAGACAAAGCAATAACATCTCTGTGGAGAAAAGCATTTGACGGACCCTCCACCAGAAAAGCTACACTCTGCACCTTTAATCCTGCTTTGGAATGTGCTGCTCTCAAAGGCCAGTTTGACCCTCGGCTTCTTTTTATTCTATAACAGACAAAGATACAATGTCTTTAAAATTATATGTGATGTCTGATTAGTTCCTCTCTCAGAATGTACGGTTTGCATTGTGTAACTTTTCTGGTGGAGGCTCCATCAAATGCTTTTCTCCATGGAGATGTTATTGCCATGACTGGAATGTTTCACAGTACGGCATTAAACCTTCCTATCTTCATGGAGACCAAACCAGACCAAGTTACAGGTCAGATCTGTGGAGTGGCGACCCCGCTCATAATCAGAATAACTGTTTTTCTAGGTATTTTTGAGCTATAAAACCACCTTAATGGAATAAATGTAAGGTAGACATTCCAGGCAGAGCAGTGACATATCCATAGAAACAAGCAGGTGACAGACGCTCCACCAGAAAAGTTACACAATGTACTTAAAAGTCTAGAAATCAGATAATGATCAGGTTGGTAATCAGGCCTCACAGTGGAGCCAGCATGAGTCAGCACTGGTCAGCACTGGTCAGCGTTTTTGTATTATGGCTCAAACAAGATAAATGTTATTCTTTAAACCAGGATAATAACTGTTGTACTGTACAGCAGCCTCATAGTGTAAGAAGTTCTCCAAAAGTGCTGGCCTCAAATAAAACAACGAGGCCTTGTTCAAATGCTGTTATTCCAACAAAAATGTACGTGGAGTTGTGTTCTGTTTCATTCACACATATTTCTGTAACCTTTTATTATTAGTCTGTCTACATCTCCAAACCTCAAAATGCTCCGTTCCAACTTGTGATGTCATGAAGCGGTAGTTTTCAAGTTAACAGCTCCTTTTAACTTTTGTTTAGTGGATATTGGCAATTCATGGTTTGAAATTATCCAAATGATTCTAGTGAAGGTGTGTGGAGTTTAAAAACTTCAGCTTGGAAAACCGTTCAAACTGAATTGAAAATATCTGAACCTGTCTCATTTAAAGCGTTTCGTTCTTTGTTATGTTATAGGCGTCTAACTGTCACAAACCTGTCCTGTTGTGGTCCCGGCTGCACGGGATGCACCGGGGGGCTGCTCTCGCTAGCTGCGCTCATGCTAATGCGGTCCGCGGTCCCTGCTACTGCCTGACTATAACTCGGCTTCAGCGCCTCCAATGAGCAGATCCGCGTTTCTAACTCTGTAACCCTGGCCCCGAGGACGGCCACTACGCTGCACTTAGCGCAACTATCCCTGTCACTATCAAATAAGCCAGGGCTCTCACTCCACATGTGGCAGCTAGAACAGGACAGAGCGAGAGTTTTAGCCATGATGCTAGGCTAGGCTAGATCAGGCTGAAACTACAGAGAGAGAGAGGCTTAGACCACGAATTACAGAACACTAGATGCTGAATAAACTTCGATGGTTTGACGAAGTCCTCAGGCACTAGTTTAGATGTTGGATTTGTGGATTAACAGATTCAGTAGAGAGACGCTAGCTATACCGCTCGCAAAACAGAATTCACTCGATGACGTCGATTAAATGACGTCGATCACCAACGATAGGTCGGATAAGCTTTTGTATTACACAGACCCCTAATGTCTGTGAGCGAGTCTGACTAATATCGATTTAGTCTGGTGCACAACCCTGAGAACTGTGTGCCAAGAAAGGGGGATATATGGAGGGATTATATAATTAAATGATATAATTGGCACGGTGGCTGAGTGGCAACACTCATGCCTCACAGCAAGAAGGTTGCGGTTTCAATCCTCGATTCGCCTGGGCCTTTCTATGTGGAGTTTGCATGTTCTCCCCGTGTTTGGATGGGTTTCCTCCGGGCTCCAGTTTCCCACATCAACTCAAAACATGCCAGCACCCCTATGAACTAACATCACCCACCCTCCTGTGGGCTCACCACTCACAAAGGGGTTTATAAGTGCAGCAAACTGACCCAACGACCCAGCCGGACAAAAGCAGGAGAAGATGGATGAAAATTATATAATTAAAGTACATATGGTATAAAACTGTAAAAGTAAGAATTACGTCACAATTAGATTAGGGTGACCAGACACCCCTATTTACCTGGGGCAGTCTCAGTTTTGAGTCATGTGTCCCCTGTCCCAGCAGATTTATCCAAAACCACTGATTTGTCCCAGTTTTATACAAGAAATGTCCCAGTGGTCCCTATTTTTGGCCAATCTGATCCCTGCCAACAGTAAAGAGAGGCATAAATTGCCATTTGTTCAGGTAAAATACAGAAAACACACAAAAAAATTTACCACACACCAACTCACGTTAATCATGAATGCTGCAGTGCTTAACAGTTTTCCTTAATTACACACTTACCAACCACCACAAACCAGGATGGACCACTATTTAATAGTATTTCAGTTGTTTATAAAGTAAACTAATGAAAAATAGCAAGGGGCATGTCAGTGGAGGTGCATCCTGGTGGAGGTCTGGGGGGTGTAAGGTCCCTTGGGTGAATTTCTTGTTAAACCTGCATATATGTATAGAGACACAGTGAACATATCTAGAAACAGTTAGGTCATGGTTGATGAAATTTGTACTCCATTTCTTAAATACAGCCCCTTTAAATATTTCTTGTCTAGAATTACTCATCTCTATCTCAATTTCCCCTTTTGTAATCACACCAAACATCTTAACAACTCACACTTGTGCCGTTTTCACATCAATATTACCTCTTAACCGGCAAGAAGATGCAAAAAACGCATTACCCAAACTCCCATGGGAAATATGTTGTGGTATCTGCGTGCGATGCTCTCCTGGTGCGCTCGTGATAAGCCCTGGTGCGTTCTGGGAGACTGGTGAAGGAGAGGCGGGCGTTGGATCGGTGCCATGGCGAGATAAGGAGGTGGATGGATAAAGCTGGATTTGACTGTGGGCGGAGTGGGCCCAGTATTGTGTTGACAATACAGCCGGAGCACAACAACAGTGAGCACAGAGAGAACAAGACCAGAGTGAGACCAGAGTGGGCATGTGGAATGGACAAAGTACCTGGAGGTACCTATGTGACTGATTAAAGAGGGGGTGTAGTGGACCAAGCAGAAAGGTAAAGACAAGGTATAAAAATAAGTTTAAATGCAATAAAGTAAAAAAAAAAAAATTTTAACAAAGACTCAAATTAGGTAGATAATTGATAAAAAATCCGGGCCCATCGGAGGTAAATTAAAGGGATAGTTGTAGTTTTTTTTACATGGATCTGTATGGCATCCCCATCAGCACTGACTTACCTCCCGACAGCATCCAGTGAGTGGAGTGGACGCTGTCGGGAGGGAAGTCAGCTTCGGAGTTTCGGAGCAAACTAAAGTTGGCTGGGGTCACGAAAATAAAGCGTTTTTAATCTCTAAACAATATGTGTTCAAAAGAGTGATACAACTGCATCACAAGACAGTCAGACGTCATAATCGCTTGGTACTATTTTCTCTCCCTTTGTATCCATGCTAATCCAGTTTGAGGCGTTCTTTAAAAGTAAAAAGGCGAGATTGTTCCACACGTGTATCTGTTCCACACAGCGCACGGATCGAGGCGAAGCTACAGATTGGTGATATTGACTCTACTTCCTGTGTTTCATGTATTTTAAATATTGCACCACATTTAAAAATAATAATAATAACACAGTTTTGATTTGAATATAAAGTGGAAGTGCACAGCTCTGATCTTTGAACACTTTAGAGTCTCAGAGCGAGTGGTTTTACTGCAGACAGGAAACAGCTGATGTGTCCGAGTCTGACCAAAGCCTGAACAGAAGTTCTAAATATTTGTCCAGACCCGTCCGAACCCGTCGGGCTCTCGTCGGTTTTCCATGCTGTAATTGAAACCTTACTAAAAAAGGAGGTGATGGTGAAAATGTTTCCTTTGTCATTTTGAACAATAGACCATATTGAACAAATGTTTTGTTGAGCAAACTCCCATTTGATAAGGACGATTTATTAAAGGGCCTCATCTATGTTATAAATAATAAAACATACCTGGGGTTGTGTTTTATTTTATTCACACACTTTAACACACAAACTCTGGAACCCTTCAGCGCTCCATCTTGTGATGTCATGTGGTAAACCAGGAACTGTATTCCCCCGTGTTTTTAAACACCTTTACTAAAATCATTTGGATGATTTCAGCCCTGGAATTGCCAGTCTCTTATCTTAAGGTAAAAGGAGCTTTTAACTTGAAAACTACCACTTCATGACATCACAAGGTGGAACAGAGTATTTTGAGCTTTGGAGATGTAGACAGACATATAATAAAGATACTCAAACATGCTTTGGATTAATTACAAAAAGACTGCATGTCGCCTACAGTGGTGCTTTGTGGGTGCTTTTGAGGAGGCCATGATGGATGAGTGCGACTGAGATGTTTGTCACTGTATGAGTGAACACGATGTGCTAAGAACTTTAATGTGCAGTTTTATTTGCAGACTGAACAAATCAGACAATGAAACAATAATGTCTCTCACAAATATGATATCAGTCCAATATGTGGAGACACTGGTACGGCCTTTTTAAAACATACATATTTATTGTTTTTGATTGTCACTGTCCTTGTTTTTAAAATAGACAATGAATCCAGAAGAAAGATTCATTGAATTGAACTGAAATCATTTGGGAATGAAACAAAACACAGCTCCAGGTCTGCTTTTGAGGAGGTAACAAGATTAGAAAATGACTTCAAGCTCCATTGAGCATAATATAGAAGCTTTTAAAAAGTATTGCAACATGAAATCCACCAGAAATAGATGTTGCCTTGATATTTGCAGATATGTTTGGCTGTTGTTGTCGTCCTCCCACACTGATTCACACTGATCCACAGGACAGGCCAGGAGAAGACAGGCAGGAGCTGCTCTACATCCACCGCCACAAAAACATGGAAAAGAGCTTCAAACATTTCATAAGCAGGAATGTGACAGAGCTCAGAACTCTTGAAAATGTGATAGTGTTGAAGTTGTTTGTTGAAAGTCCATATTCTGCTTGTGTCTGATCTCTAGTTATAATCTATCACACTCGTGGGTCATTATCGTTTGGACATTTTAAAACTCAATACTCGTCTAAAATGATGCTGACTGAGTCGGCCCCTTCTTTGAAAAGCTGTAGATCAAGATAGTGATTTTTTTTTTGTAAACACAAAGGAAACACTCAATAAAAAGGTGAGTCCAGCTTCTGGTGTTTGTGCTTTTAGAACTAAACCGGGGGAAGAAATCAGCCTGTTGTTCTACACTGTGTTCTCTGTGTCCTCTATGCAAATCCACCCCTTACCTCACAATAACGCCTCTCCTCCTCTCTCCTCTTCTCCACCTCTCCTCTCTTTCCTTGTTTCCTCTCTTCCTCTCCTCTTTCTTCTCCTCTCCACCTCTTCTCTCTCCCCTCCTCCTCTTCTCCTCCTCCTCTTTCCTTCTTGTCTCTCTCCTCTTCTTCCTCCTCTCCTCCTCTTCTTCCTCTATGTCCTCCTCCTGTCTCCTCCTATCATCCCGTTCTTTCTCCTTCTCCACCTCTCCTCTCTTTCCTTGTTTCCTCTCTTCTCCTCTCCTTTACTCTTCTCCTTGTCTCTCCTTCTCTCCCTCCTCTCCTCCTCCTCTCCTCCTCAGGGCAGTGTGTGGAGCGACTGTTTGCTGGGCTGCTGCTGCTACCCTCTCTCTTGGCTCCAGATCTCCAGAGAGCTGAAGAGGAGATCGGCCTCCCACTCCTCCACCACTTCCTCCACCACTTCCTCTTCCACGGTCAGGTACACCGCCCTCCGGAGCATGGAGGGGGCGTACTTGGTGTAGGCCTGCCGGCCGAAAGAGTGAAGAGCCCAATCAGACCACGTATATCGCAAAAATATCAATATTGTGATGTTGTTTGATGCAACTCCAGCTCCCACAGATGAATACTGCTGTTGTGTCCTTAGGCAAGACACTTAACCCCCCCTCAACCCTTGTATCTTTTTGGTTGTTTTATTTTAACTGAACCTACTGTACCTAAAAGTATATTCAAATATTGCAATTATATCATTACCGTGAAACAAAACAGAGTTGAATGGAAACGTAAAATGTACCAAAGATTATTTCCACTCAAAGTTTCTGTGTATTTTATGGCATTCCTCCTTTTATGTCATTGCAATAAGCCTAACCAACCACTAGGTGGCAGCAAAACCAAAGTCTCATCATAAACTGTGTGCAGACAGTTCAGGCTTCAGTGGGTTTGGAGAATAATTGTTTTTGTATTGTAATGTATAATGAGTGCTTTCATAGTAGATTTTTTTGTGATATTTGGCGTAATAAATGAAACAAAATAAACAAATACTGTAAAATGAAAATACATTTTATGTATGATTATTATGATTATTTGTACATAAATATTTTAAGTGTTTTGATTTTCTTTTTTTGTATTATGAATGTATCAGTGTATCTATCTGCGCCTTTTGTTTAGTCCAGTTTTACTCCAGTTTAGTAAAGGAACAGTATGTAACTTTATGGAGGAGGCATGTCACCTGCATGATTCCATAAAAATACATTAAAACTACCCTTCACCATGGATATACATATGTTTTATGTTGTACTGTAGAAAATTATTATTGTAATATGTTATTATGTAATATTCTGAATGGTATTGTTCCGCCGCTGTCTTGGCCCAGAGTAATCTCAATGGGACTTTCCTGGTTAGATAAAGGTTAAGTAAAATAAATAAATAAATAATAATAATAATAATAATAATAATAATAATAATAATAATAATAATAATAATAATAATAATAATAATAATAATAATAATAATAAATACAAATTCCAAAGGTTGTACCCAAATATTTCTGTGGAAACCAGCAGGAGGAGGCAATACAACAACCAAAGTAAGTTTAAAGTAAGTCAGTAAACCATCGCTGTAATAAAAACCTCTTAAATCTAATCATGCAATATTTTTTTAAACACACAAGAACACAATGGAAATAGTTTAAGTCACAAAATGTTCTCTTTGTGAAGAAAAAGATCTATGATTTGACTAAGCTGAGGGTTTAATTAAGTAGATAGGTGAATATGTCTCCCGTACTGGCTGCCTTTGAGCTTTAGATCAGAGGCAGCAGTCGCCTCCGCTCATCCCTCACCTCTCAATCTGCTGAAACCCTCATTCACACCTTTATCATCTGTCGCCTCAACTATTGCAACAGCTGCTCTACGGAACACCCACCAAACTCCTCATTACGGCTCTGAAAAAAAAGAGACCACTGCATGTTTTTTTTTTTTTTTCCTGAAATCAGCATCTCTACATGTGTGACAGCTGTTCCATTCCAGCGTCTGTTGAATTCTGCTTCATGAGGCACTGATGAACTGACTGACTGAAAAACCACTGTGATTAAAAATCAGGGTTATTTGACGAAATATTGATTTCTGAACTCTTCCTAAGTTAAAACATTAGGACTGTGTTGTTTTAAAATGAATATGATCTTGTTTTCTTCACATTATTTGAGGTGTGGAAACATTAATTAACATTAACATTTTTTATGTTATTTTGACCATTTGTCATTTTCTGCAAATAAATGCTCTAAATGACTTGGAATTTGGGAGAAATGTTGTCAGTAGTTTGTAGAATGAAACAAATATGTTCATTTTACTCAAACACAAACCTATAAGTAGTAAAATTAGAGAAACTGATCATTTTGCAGTGGTCTCTCATTTATTTTTCCAGAGCTGTAGACTCCAGAATATTCAACACTCTGTTACAGAGCCCTCTGTTCGTCCAATTTAAACTCCCCATCGTGTAGAAGTCCCTCCATAACCTGCCTCTCCCACTTACTCTCTGAGCTCCTCTACCACCACAGCCCCACCCGTCCCCTCTGTTCAGCTGACACCAGGACCTTCTCCTGCCCTCTGGACCTCCCTGCCCCAACACATCAGAGACTCCTCCACACTCCACATGTTTAAAAAAGCCCTGAAAACACATCTTTCATTAACTATCTCATGTCTTCTGTTGCCTTTGTCTTTTTATGCAAAGCATCAAGTGTTATGCATTATGATTATAAAGCGGTCCATTATGCCTTTATTAATGTACAGTGAGGTAATGATACATGTACAATGGTAATATGCATTTAATTAATCACATTTTACTTATTCAGGACACTACATGAAAAAGTCAGACCTCATGATCTTTTGGTTAGGGTTAGGGCTCATGTCACTGTGCACTGCTGCCAGTCTGTGCCACCAGGTGACAACTGTGCATGAATCCAACACTTTTTTCAGTAGTTTGGCACTGTCGATCTACCACTTTTTCCTGGTCCACATTTTATGACACAAATGTATCGCTCTTTTGAACATATATTGTTTTGAGAAGAAAAACACTTTATTTTCGTGACCCCAGTCAACTTGCCAGACTACTTTCCTCAGCACCGAAACCAGGAAAGAACTTGGCTCAACGGGCGCTGTCGGGAGGAAAGTCAGTGTTGATGCACAGCAGTGCTGACGGGGATGCCATACAGATTCAGGTAAAAAAAACTATCCCGTTAAAACCATATTCCAGAACATTCTCCTTGGAGACAGATCCGTTTTATGTCATATTGTGGAATATTATAGCCAAAGGAACAACATTTTCATGGAAACAAGCAGGCCCTTCTTCAAAAGGAGCTGTTCACTTGAAAACTACCGTTTCATGACATCACAAGGTGGTAAAGAATTAATCAAACATGTGTGAGCGAAACACAATTGTTTTTGAGGAGGAAACAGCATTAGAACATGACTTAAAGATGCATTGTGTAACTTTTCTGGTGGAGTTTTGATTGAGTGCAATATTTAATACAGTGCAATATTTAATACAGTGCAATATTTAATACAGTGCAATATTTAATACAGTGCAATATTTAATACAGTGCAATATTTAATACAGTGCAATATTTAATACAGTGCAATATTTAATACAGTGCAATATTTAATACATTGCAGTGAATTTTAGTGTGCCTTTTTATATCTTGCATTAGTACCTATTTATTTACTCTATTTATTCTATTTTTTTGTACTGCGTTCTAAGTGTCCCACGTACATGTCTGCACTGGAGGGTGAGTTACGTTTAATCTCGTTGTGCATGTGTAGAGTGTGGACTGTACATATGCACAGTGACAATAAATTCTATTCTGTCTGTGGAGGTGACTCCACTCTCAGTCAGAATGTTTGTTTTTTAGGTATTTTTGAGCTATAAAACTGTAATGTAATAATTGTAAAGTAGAGCTGTTTAATTGTAAGCTCCTTCAATTAAAGGAGCTCCTTCCTGTTTTGGTGGCCTTGTTTTGGTGGTACTATTAGGATTCGCCCATGCTCCATTTGTTTACAAAATAAAATCCAAGTGGTCAAACAGGAACAATGGCCCGAGGAGGAACAACTGTGTGACACGACATGTTTTAGGAAAGCTGCACTGATGCTCCCACACATTTTACCAGCTCTACAATGCCGTGTGAACTAGCAGCACTTCTGATTCATGGTAAACATCCAACATGCCAAGATTGTGAGTAATACTTGTAAACGGTGTTGGGGGGACTTAAAGGCACTGTATCACGACCCAGACAATGGCAGGAAGGAAGGTCTGAGCGGCCGGGGGCTTTCGTCAGGTACTCGTCAAACACACTGCGCTCAATGGAGAAAATGTGCCATGGGAGCTGTGTTCAGAAGAATAGTTGTTTTGAATGTTTTGAACTCCCTGGTAGGCAACAAGGAGCAAAGAATAAATAAGGTCGAGCAGCAAGATGTGAGTGAAATAAAGGTGTTGTGATTTATTTCTATTAGTCAAATCATAAATAAAGTTCTGATCCTTGTGTGCATTATGGTTGGTAGGGAACAGTGGAAAACCTCTATGGATCTGATTCACAAAGGAAGTTCAGGTAACTCTGTGACGTGACTGTGGGTCAGGCAGAGTTTATAGAAAAGTCCAGTGGAGCAGCCCTTGTTTAATCAATTCATTCTATTTTAGATCTTACTCAAAATGCCTGCATCACTGTGCTGTTTTCCTACTTAGATACAACACTTAAACTGAGATTTTAAATTCAATTGGCTGATTCAGATATCTTGTTCATATTGAGAGCAGTGAGTTGTATTCTAAATAAAATGTATAAAAAGTGTACATGAATTAAATTCAATAAAGTTACTCTTCCCAGGTACAGACTGCATAAAGAAGTGGAATAAGGGAGTGTGATGTCACCCATAGCGTTCAGCTCCAGTCAAATGAAGCTCACTGAGGCTAGCAGTTATATGAGTGAATTATGAGCCCGTTCCATATTAGGAATAGGACTCTTTATGAACACCAGGATCATCTAGAGCAGGTTAATACAAACATTTTAAGACCAAAATGACGAGGCTCAGCAGCAGTTACAGAGAGAGGGGGGGGGGGGGCAGAGGGTTTTTCAGTGCAAAGTCAAGTGGAAAAAGAGTTGATGGAGCCGGAATCTACCCCCCATGCTCACTTCCTATTTGGAACGAGGTGGCAGCGTGTTGGCTATGTCTATGTTCTCAACACACTCTGCAGAAGGTGAGGACAGATCAGACTTTTAACTCATCTGAGTCAAATAAGTGTCACGTATACACGAACTCAAGTCACATCATTAGAATCTTGTTAAACCTAATGAAGTGCACAATGTTCATCTGTGACTGACCAATCAGAGCTCTCCTTCAGGAGCAGACTAGTTAAACTCAGGTTAGAGGAATAAAAGGTGCTGTGGACCAGGTTCACAGAGTTACCATGGCGACTGCCTCAGAGTTTAGGTTAACTCTCTGTGTGAAACAGAATACTCCTAGTTGATCTCTGTTCAGGCTTAACAAAGTCTGACTTTGGACTAAACCTGCTTCTCGAAACAGGGCTTTTGTTTTGAATATTGTAATAGACTGAAGAGTTTGATCACATTTTAGATTATTCCGTTCACTGATCTCAGACTGTCTGCTGCATTGTCTGTGCATGCTTCCTCCTCAACGCTTTTTCTATTATTGTTCTGTGCTGAGTGTAAACCTTGATTTTTAAAAGTGCTCTACAAATAAAGAATGATTGATTATTATGTGTTGACCTATGTCAACCAACAAAAGAAATTATACACAAATATTACACTGCACTCCTCTAACATATCCTTTAACAAAAGTATGATATAATAACATGTATTTAGAATAGAATGCCTTTTATTGTCACTCTACATATGTAGCTCTTTCAGCCATAGACTGCGGCTGCCGCGCTGCTCCACTGAGAGACACAGGAAATCTTTCCTGCCTGTCGCCATCAAACTGTTGAACGCTGCACTTTAACTCACAAACTACTCAATCCTTTTCATCCTATTCCCTGCTCACACATGTATATAGTCAATAGATGTCAATGATGTAAATAATTTCCCAGAGAGAGCTATTTTATCTTTTATCTTATTGTATTTAGCTTATCTTGTAACTTTGTGTGCTGGGAATTGCACGCAACTTTGATATGCATGCTCTTGGTCGGTTGCATCTGTAACAAAGAAAATTTCCCCTCGGGGATGAATAAAAGTAATTCTGATTCTGATTCTGATTCTGATTCTGTACACACTTTACACATGCACAACGAGATTAAAAGCAACTCCCCCTCCAATACAGACATATACACATATACAGACATATACAGACATATACACATATACAGACATATACAGACATATACACATATACAGACATATACAGACATATACAGACATATACAGACATATACGTGGTACATTTACACTCAGTATACAATAAAATAAATAAGGAAGCTGAGACACCCAAGACTACCCCAGGATATTGTGCTACTTTAAATACTGCACCCAATCAAACACAAAAATACTGCACTGGAAGTGTAGTCATTGCTGGGCCTTTTTGGTGATTGCTGTGATGTTCTAAGACCAAGAGATGTTATCGGAGATGAGAACACCAAGAAACCGGAAGGTGTGGCCCCTCCCCACACACTCGCTGTTGATGTTGAGGGGGTCTAGTTCTGTGCTGTGCCTCCTGAAGTCAATGATGATCTCTTTGGTTTTCTTGGTGTTCAGAGTTAGATTGTTCTCCGAGCACCAGGCTACCAGCTTCAAGACCTCCTCTCTGTAGGCTGTCTTGTCCCCCTTTAAATGTATGATAAACATAGTAAGTTGTATATACTTTCCTCTGTGATCTAGTATGTCCACGTTCTGTTTGCAATACGGTGTTGTTTTGTAAGTATTGTTGAATATGTCGAGTTTTCCATGACAATGACATAGGCAGGGGTTCTGTTTGAGAACTCAGTGCTACTTCCTGTATTTTTGTACTCCACATTTTCCACAGACTGCCTCTTAACTGATGTAAAACTATGATAACTACTGACCACAGGTACTCACCAAACCAAGTACTTAATTAGAAATACTTGAAAACACCTCTTAAGCACTTTAAGAGCACCAGGAATTAGACTAAGGAATTATGTCCAGACTAGTGATGTCCAAGCAGACTGAAACGCAGGAGTCAGTCAGTGGCAGAAGAAAGCAGAAGAGATGTACTAAAAAGAAAAACTGTTGAGATACATTAAGTCCAGGACCTGCTTGTCTCTATGGAGATGTTAAAGCTTTAAAGAGGGGGTATTATGCTTTTTTTGTTCTGCCATGTTATAACTTAGTCATTCCCTCTTCAGAAACATGTCTGAAGATGTTTTAGATGTCATCCATGCATGTTTGAGTAATCTTGCAATAAGCTCCACCCACAAGCCTGCATCACCCATGCTCCCACATGACAATTCTCTGTAAATATACAAAAGCATAATACAAAACTCTGCACAGGAGCTTGAGAAGCCTGTTGTGTAGTGCACCTGAAAGTGAAGTGACTTCATGCAGGGAGCAAAGGGAAGGGAGACCCAGAGCGTCAAAAACAAAAGTGAGTACTGACACTTGCTGAAATGAGTAGTTTTAGTATCACTTATTTTTAGCAACCCTATAGGAGTCCAGATTATGATACCACTGGATGTGTGTGTGGACATACGATACACAACCAATCACACACTTTTTCATTTATGTTACTTCTTTATTTCCATGAATATTTCCACAGATTTTCACTGAAAGCATCAAAGCTATGAATGACATGAAATATATACACAAGAAATTAGGGATGGGACAAGATCTCGGCCCACAAGATTTTGCGAGACAAATTTGTCATGAGATTGTGCGCACATGCTGAAAATAATCTCTTGAGATTTTTTCCCCATGTTTTTACATTTGGATTGGATAAAAATATGGAGTTGAGTAATGGTGAGCTACTATTTTCTGAGAAGCTATAGTGCCAAAATAAATAAAGTACAATAAAATAAATAAAAAATGGTGAGCCCAAAATTGGGAACTGATTTGCACAATTTATTTATAATACAGAATGTCAATATCTCATCTGGTCTCCTCTTGTTTTGCTGAAATTGTACCTTGTCTCACCCCTACAGAACATAGCTTTTATTTTCACCATGGTTTTGTATGCTGCCATTTCAAAACCATTTCAGGAGACTTAATCATGAAGCTCACTAAGAGAAGGAAAAGGGTTTGCAGTGCGATACACAAAGCAAAGGGTGGATGTTTTGAGGATTCATTCTTAAAGTATTTTGTCCAGTTCTTTTGAAGGTGCACTGTGAAACATTTCTAGTAGACGGTATGCCACCTGCTTGTCTCCATGGAAATGTTATTGCTTTGTCTAAAATGTTCCACAGTATAGATTTAACCTATCTATCGCATGGGAGACAAGCACTATGCTATACAAATCAGATATGCGGAGAGTCACAGAAGGAATTCCTGTATTTTTGAGCAACAGAAGCACCCGTAATGAATAAACATTAGGTGGACATGTTTAAAGTCATACCATGGAACATTCCTGGCCATGGAATAACATCTCCATGGATACAAGACAAGTGACAGGCCCTCTACCCAAAAAAGTTGGGCAGTTCATCCAGTATATTTGATGTCTTGTGTGTGTACCAGTAAATCAAATGTAGAAAGTGGTAAACAGGCATTAAAAAATCAGAGAAGAAGAAGGTGTGTCCCAGCATGTGCCTGGTTTTGTAGTGCAGACAGAGAAGGGAAGGCTGCAGAGCTCAGATACAGGGCAGCTCCATTGTACTCACAGCACAGGCTCCTCTCCCTCCTCCTCTCTCTGACCTTGGGGTTTCCTCCTTCACTTTCTCCATCCGGACACACCCGTCTGCTACGCAAAGCCCCCGACTTCACTCACTGTCCAGTTTATTTTGTTTATTTTATTTTACGGGGAGCAACAATCAAAGAAACACTGATGAGATGCTTTGTACTATTGTGTATTGTATATAGCTGAGACACATTTTCAAAACTGTATTGCCATATTTTATTTTTACTTGCACATGTAACAAATCATGTTACTTGGCAAAATGCTTTCAAATTGCAGAACGCATGGTTCCTTGTTGTTTAATGCGGTTATACCACAGCTATCTCCCCTGTGAATCTGAAATGCTTGCTCACTGTCTGTAAATGTCAACATTTTGTAAGTATGAGGCGGTTCCTTAACCCTACAGAGGCTGCACAGATTGTCCAACTTCTCCAGGATGGCACATCAGGATGTGCTGTTGCAAGGAGGTTTAATGTGTCTCCCAGCACAATCTCCAGAACATTGAGGAGATTTCAGGCGACAGGAAGTTACTGTAATGACGAGCGCGTAAGCGCCCGTCATTCACCAATGACCCCACGGTGAGGTGGGGAATCTCGAGAGCTTTTGTAGCAACTCATAACGTAATACGGCTCTTAACGTAATAACAGCTCTTAACGTAATAACTGAAATGTAATAAATGTTCATAACGTAATAATCGACTTTTAATGTAATAAAATCATGAGCGCATAACGTAATAACTTCTTTGCGCATAACGTAATAATGTAATAACCTATTACATTATGAGCTCCACTATATAGCAACTCATAATGTAATAAAACCTCATAATGTAATAATGTCTTATACTGTGAGAAAAGCTGCATTAACACTGTTTATCTAAAAAAATAATGGTTTTCAGTATATTATATGTAAATTAGAGAAACTGAGTAGCCTTTTATTCTGTATTCTTACATTTTGTATGGCACCGATGAGCTTTGTTTTGAGTCATTGAAAATACTGCACTCACATCTACTGACTACTGCAGGTAAGCAGAACTTTTTGTAACCTCTAAAGTTGAATTAATTGTTAAATGAATCCATCCACCATGTTTTTAATTGTGTGGTAAGCAGAACTTTTTGTAACCTCTAAAGTTGAATTAATTGTTAAATGAATCCATCCACCATGTTTTTAATTGTGTGTTAAGATGCTTCTTTGCACAATGTTTTAGTGAGCCACTACTTGTTGTACTATTATTTGTATTTTATCTAACAGCTCTTTGTTGTGCCTTCACTAGGAGCTATTTTAGCTAGCATGTATTATAGCTAGCTAATGGACTGAAGAAATATTGTCCTCTTTCTCCAATCTTAAACTCAAACAAATACAATCAGAAGGTGTCGCTGTTCAAAACTGAAATAGGGGACTCCAATTACTCGATGTCGTAACAAGATCTCCCTAGACACATTTTAGCACATACCAGATTGAAGACCAGGATTCGTGAAGTTCAATTCAAGCCAATTTATTCACCTCACAATATTTCTAATACAGCATGCTGGGTTACTAGATTCCCTGGGAAACAGTCTAAGTGTGGATTCCTCGCAGGGCAAACCGAGTGACCATTCATGTTTTCAATTCAATTCAATTCAATTCAATTTATTTTGTAGCGCCCAAAATCGCAACAACAGTAGCCTCTAAGGGCGTTCCAAGATATGGATGAGTAAAACATACACACAGACATATCAAAACAGGAATAAACAACATTCATGTAAAGCAGCAAATGAAACATTGTCCAGTCATCCCCTGTCCTTAGACCCTCCTTCTCAGCAAGGAAAAACTCCAAAAAACCCAGGGTCCTGGGAAAAAGAAGAAACCTCAGGGAGAACTACAGTGAAGGAGGGATCCACTCCCATGGACGGACAGTCTTATAGATGTCCAGGCCCGTGGGCCAGTTCAGTATGACCACAGCTACCCAGGTGGGGAAGGAGCCGGGCGAGGAGGAGGAGAAGAGGGCGAGGAGGAGGAGCCGGGCGAGGAGGAGGAGCCAGGCGAGGAGGAGGAGCCAGGCGAAGAGGAGGAGCGAGGTCCAGCTGCCATCAGGCGTCTGAAAGAGTTCCACTCCACAGGGGGAGTGGGACAGGGGACAACATGTGAATAGCAATGAACAAACTCCAGCTGAGAACATAGTGAGTGATGCTGATGAGAAAAAAGGAGGAAACAGAGGACAGTGCTCAGGTTGCCACACTTCCCCAGCTTGTTATCTCCTGCGGCAGCTTATCTTAGTGACATCAACTAAGTAACCTGGTCATAAGCTATTCGAAGAGGAAGGTTTTAAGCCTGGTCTTAAATAAAGAGACTGTGGGTGCCTGTTTAACATCAACAGGAGTTGATTCCATAACACAGGAGCTTGGTAACTGAAGGCTCTCCCCCACTGTACTTTTAGACACTCTAGGAACCACTAATAATCCTGCATTCTGAGAGCGAAGTGCTCTATTTGGCTGATAGGGGACAATGGCATCCTGAAGATATGATGGGGCCATATTGTTTAAGGCTTTGTATGTCAGGAGGAGAACTTTGAATCTAATTCTAAACTCGACAGGAAGCCAGTGAAGTGATTTAACACAGGACTGATGTGATCGCGCCTTTTAGTTCCTGTTAGGACTCTGGCCGCTGCATTTTGGACCAACTGGAAGCTTCTTAAAGTACCTTTAGTGCAGACGGTGAGCAGAGAATTACAGTAATCTAGTCTGGATGTAACAAATGCATGGATAAGTTTTTCAGCATCATTTTTAGGCAAATTTTTCTGATTTTAGTTATGTTTCTGAGGTGAAAATATGCAGTTTTACAGGCTTGGTTTCTATGAGCTGTGAATGAGAGATTTTGGTCAAATACGACTCCAAGGTTTTTTACAGTAGAGCTAGAGGCTATACTCACATTGTCAAGTGAGATTATCTGGTCTGACAGAGAATCTCTCTGACCTTAGGACCGACAACAATGACCTCTGTTTTTCAGGGTTTAAAAGGAGGTAATTCAGGGTCATCCAGGTTTTGATGTCCTTCACACAGGCACTGAGCTTATCGATTTGATCGGGTCTGATTAGGTTTCATTGATAAGTACAGCTGAGTGTCATCAGCATAGCAGTGGAAATTAATGCCATGTTTTCTGATAATGTTACCTAATGGCAACATATACAGAGTAAACAGGATTGGACTCAAGCACAGATCCTTGTGGAACACCACAAGCTACTTTAGAGCAGGAGAGGTGCACTGGTTTACACTCAACAAACTGGTACCTATCTGATAGATAGGATTTAAACCATTTGAGGGCGGTCCCTCTGACACCTATGTCACATTCTAACCTCTGCAGTAGAATGTTGTGATCAATGGTGTCAAACGCTGCACTGAGGTCCAGTAGGACCAGGACTGAAGCCAGCCCGTTATCAGCAGCTAGTAGCAAATCATTTGTCACTTTAAGCAGAGCAGTTTCTGTGCTGTGGTGAGCTCTGAAACCAGACTGAAATTTTTCATATAAATTATTGCCCTGCAGATGGTGACAAAGCTGTTTCACCTACAACTCGTTCAGAATCTTTTGAGAGAAATGGAAGATTCGAGATAGGTCTGTAGTTGGCTAGTTCATCAGATTTAAGCTAGGTTTTTTCAAAAGCGGTTTAATTACAGCATATTTAAAGGACTGAGGAACAAAGCCATTTTCTAATGACATATTTATTATGTTATGGATGGAACCTATTATTAAGTGGAGAGCTTCTTTGAGGAGTTTGACTGGAATAGGGTCGAGCAAACAAGTTGATGGTTTGGACGACATGATGACTGAGGTAATCTCCGCCATCGACAGGAGTAAATTTGTCTAATTCTATTAGAGGATTTATGTGGGATATTGGTGTTACAAACTGGATTTGCTGAATTTGCTCGGGCTGATTTTTGGAGTGGCTTCATGATCTTGTCTCTAATGGTTATAATTTTGTAATCGAAGAATTCAAGAAAGTCATCACAACTGAACTTCAAGGGAGAAGAGACTCAGGGGCAGTATGCGAGTTTGTCAGCCTGGCTACAGTGCTGAACAGAAATCTGGGGTTGCTTTTGTTTACTTCTATTAGGTTTGAATAGTATCTGGTTTGTGCTTTTCGTGAGAGCTGCCTTATAAGAGAGCAGGCAGAGCTTCCATGCCTTCAGAGACTGCTCGGAGCGAGAGCGCGCCAGAGCTTCTCTGTCGCCTCACGTGTTGTTTGAGTGATCGCAGTTCTGGAGTAAACCAAGGAGCCGGAGGTCTTGGTTTAATGCTTTTCTGTTTTAGCGAGCTGCAACATCGAGCAGATTTTAAGGTGAGCATTGTCCTATCCACAAACTGATCCATGATAATTGGATTAAAGTTGTTCTCAATGTCACATGGCATATCATTTAATACTGGCTCGATTATTTCTTTGAACTCGGCAATACCGATTTTTCTGATATTGTTCTTTTCATTATAGTTTTCTCCTGCAGAGCTGGATAGTCTTTTAGTACGAATTGAAAGGTTATTAAAAAATGGTCAGAGAGTATAGGGTTTTGAGGAATTACAAGTAAATCACTAATCTCAATACCATAAGTTAGGACGAGATCGAGAGTGTGATTGTGACAGTGAGTCGGCTTGTTCACACTCTGGGTAAAACCGATCCCATCCAGGAGAGCACCAAAAGCACTGCTGAGGCACTCACTGCTGTTATCAACATGAATGTTGAAATCTCCAACTATAACAATCCTTTCCCATTCCAAAACTAAACTTGAAATAAAGTCAGAAAACTCTGACAGAAACTCGGCATAAGGACCAGGAGGTCGGTAGATTGTTATAAATATAACAGCTTTTTGGTTTTTCCAGTTGGTGCACGTAATCGATAGTGCGAGGCTTTCAAAGGAGCGGAATGTATAATTAGATTTGAGGCTGAGAATTAGGCTGGAGTGAGAAATGACGGCCACACCGCCACCTCGACCAGTGCTCCTGGCACTTTGAAAGTTCACGCGGACTTGGAGGTGTAGATTCGCTTAGTCTAACATAATCATTTTCCTGAAGCCATGTTTCAGTTAAAGCTAGAAGATCAATATTAAAGTCGCCAATTAATTCATTTATTAAAAGAGATTTAGAAGAGAGGGACCTGATGTTTAGCAGTCCACATTTTACACACTTATCATTTTGTTTATTTAAGTACACATGTATTTATTTTTATTAAGTTATGAGATCTGACGCCTTTCCTATCAGAGTTCAGTTGACTTTTATTTGTGCTTTTACATGCTTAAATTGTTTGTTTGCAACACAATTATTTATTTTTATTAAGTTATGAAACCTGACGCTTTCCTCTATCAGACTTTAGTTGAGTTTTATTTGTGCTTTTTATACATTTATTTTGTTTATTTGCGATGCATGTATTTATTTCTATTGAGTTAGGAGATCTTGATATCTTTCCTATCAGAGTTTAGGTATGTTTTGTTTGTGCTTTTTGTGCGTGGGACATACACAACCTCAGCCAGTCTGGGAGAATTGTTCATGCAGGGTGGCTCAGAGGAGGCCCCTGTACGTGGGCGCACACACAGTCTCAGCCTGTTTGAGCTGTTCTCGCTAACAGAGCAGTGCCTCACTAGTCTACTCTGCTCCTAGCGTCACTGACACTCCCTGAGCTAGTCTGTGTGCTAGTCTTACCTGATGGTCATCTAAGACTAACCATAATATTCTGCACTAGAGGAGGACCCAGTCATGTGGGATGAATGCCGTCACTACGTATAAGCCTGGGCTTCCCCTCAAATGCCCTCCAGTTATCTATGAAGACTGACACCATTCTGCGGGCACCAATTGACAACCACTGCTGGTTGACAGCTGAAAAGCGGCTGAACATTTCACAATTGGCATAATTTGGAAGGGGGCCAGAGAAGTACACGGACTCGACATCGACTTAGCCAAATCACAAACTGCCGCTATCTGCAACTTCACCACCTCTGACTGGACCGCGCCGAGTATCGTTACTCCCCGTATAACGATCCGGGCGGTACCTGTTCTTACTTCTCTTTAAAAGCCTAAGATTCCCCTCGATGTCACCCAGTCTGGCTCCAGGGTAACACCGTGGAAGCTGCAGGCAGTTCCACGTCCCTGACTATAGAGCTCCCTATCACTAGAGTGTCCCAAGGCCCAGCTCAAGGGGCGAACCTGTTCGGACGGGAGCGCCCTGCTCTCAGCCCTGTGTCCCTGGTCTCCTGGAGTCCTGCACTCAGCTATGTGTCCCTGATCTGCAGTCCTGGTCTTAGCCCTGCGCCTGCGTCTAACTGTCACAAAACTGTCCTGGTCTGGTCCTCGGCTGCACGGGATGCGCTGGGGCTACTCTCTCGCTAGCTACGCTCAAGCTAATGCGGTCCGCGGTCCCTGCTACTGCCTGACTATAACTCGGCTTGAGAGCCTCCAATGAGCGGATCGCTTTCTAACTCTGTAACCCTGGCCTCGAGGACTGCCACTACCACGCTGCACTTAGCGAACTATCCCTGTCACTATCAAAGCCAGGTTCTCACTCCACATGTTGCAACTAGAGCAGGAAAGGGGGGCGAGAGTTTTAGCCATGATGCTAGGCTAGGCTAGATCAGGCTGAAACTACAAGCTGAAACTACAGAGAGGGAGAGGCTTAGACCACGAATTACGGAGCACTAGGTGCTGAATAAACTTCGATGGTTTGACGAAGTACTCAGGCACTAGTTTAGATGGATTCGTGGATTAACAGATTCAGTAGAGAGATGCTAGTAAGAGTGCTCGCAAAACAGCTCGCAAACAGAATTCGCAAACAGAATTCACTCACCCGGAAGTGACGTCACCGGATGATGCAATAGAACCTGTTTTGTGTGATCACCATGTTTCAGGTTAGGTGTACAGTTTTAATGTTTTTCTGCTTGTATCATGTATTTAATGTAAGTAGTAAGGACATGTTTAAAACCTCTTAAGGCCCACCTCAAACTGGCTGTTTTTCTCGAAATGTGCATACCCAAATATTAAAGCTTATTGTTTGGGCACCTTACACTCTAGAGGCTTTGTGGATGCATAATTTGAAAGCTAAGTCCTTCTAGTTTATGTAGATATGTCTTAGATTTGTCTAGAAGACTCACAGCTTGCAGTACACTTGTTCAAACATGCCCAAAAAGTATTTTTTTTGGCCTCGGAAAAAAAAATGCAAAAATAAAAGGCCTTCCTGAAGACATACTTCATGCTATGCATTTCAAACTCACCACAGCAACTGTCCATAGTTTTGGCAACAACTGTGCCAAAGTTCAGACCTCTAGATACAACTATTTTGAAAATGTGGACCTTTTTGTATGAAATCGTACATCTGTCACAAATTTGGCACATCTGTGCCAAATGTGCCAAATTACTTTACATGCATTTTTATCACTCTACTAGCAATATAAAACATATTTTGTCACTTTGGGGACTATAAATATCACTTATAACCTGATTTTCAAAGTTTTTTCAGATAATTATATTTTAGCACTGTAACCATTATTAACCATTATTATTTATTATTATTATTATTTTTTTTGTTTTGTTTGCTTCTTAGCCTTAGAAATCGTAAAATTAGTGCTAATAGTGCTACACTTTATCGAAAAACGCTGAAAAACTGCGCATACGCTGTGCGTAATGATCCAGACCATCCATGTCCCATCTCTAAAATGGCGGCTTGGCACTAATGCGCACTGTTGCTGTGCCCTGATCTGACCTCAGATCTGACTGTCCCACCTCTTTTTGGAAAGCTTTACTGATTGGCTACAAGATTTTGTGATTGACAACCTGATTCTCCAATGATGCATTACGTTTTGCCGTCGTGACGCACGGAGATACTTTGGATACTTTGTCGCAACTAGGACGCCCCGGCTACAGACACCTGGGTCTGACTCCGGCAAACTTTCATGGAAAACTCCGCGGAATGTCTTGTTTTGAAGCTAAGACTTGGGGGAAAACAACCATACCCTAAGTGAGCTGCCAAAATGGAAGCTATGTTTACAAAGCCATGCGCAAAAATGGATTTATTGTTGGATGAGCTACGTTCGAAAGGAGACAATGGGCTTTCGGCTGGATAGCAACTACACGGAGCGTCTTATGAAGACGCTCCGTATTCTGTGGACTATGAGGAACAGAAAAAGCACAAACACTTCTGGATTGAATGTGATTTGAAGCTGGAGTAGCAGTCAAAAGGTAAGAAATGCGAGATTTCTGATTTGCTTATGTTACAGTTTGATTGCGGGCAAAGTTTTTGGAATGTGTTTTGGAAAGAAATGAACATAATGTGCATTTTGTGGTGTGTGTAAGCTTTCAAATGATATATAGGAAGCTCATATTGACTAAAGGGATATTAAATGAATTACGTTAGAAAGAAAAATAACCGCAACCGTCCCTTATAAGGGACGGTGGGTTTTGGCATTAACTTAATGAATGCATTATTAGTCATTAACTAACATTAATTGATTAAATAATGTTGGTTAGTTGATTCTTAGTTGTTGATTCATAATCATGATGAATTATTAAACATTAATTAACAGTTATTAATATTATTTAGTTATTATGAATTATAACAATTATATCAATATATAATAATATATTATAACATTTATAACAATTATTCTTAGGTACTTCGACCAAGGGGGGTTATGTTTTTGCCAGGGTTTGTCAATACTTTTATATGCTATCAGTGGTTACAACACCACCAACAAAAACCAGACAAACAAACAAAATAAACAGAAACTTCATTACCCACAAGGGGTGACTGAACTGACCAGATGGATATCTAAGCTCAAAGTGCATTTTGAGTTATTATAATGTATTGCTTAACATTAATTAACATATTAGTTATTCCATTACTCAGAAGTCAATTAATTTCTTCTGATTAGAGTGAATTGAAATGTCAAAAAATAGAAACTTGCTGTCTATGGCCAAATTTGAAAAATGGAGAAAATCGCGGTTTTCATTTATGAACAGTTTAATTTTCCCAGTCACAATGAGTACTTAGAATTTGATGGTTGTGGTAAGTATTCATGTAAAAGGTCACATTTGTTAATGGCAGCATGAATTCTGGACATATACCAAAAATATTACACAGTGCACCTTTAATAAACAATAGGATTGCTTCAAAAGCGCTTAGTTAACCGTTAACCGCTTTCACCTTGCAGCAATGGCAAAGGTAAAAAAGATAATGCAAATTTATAGGCTACTAAAATAAAAGGCTATTCAGTTTCTCTAATTTACATATAATATACTGAAAACCATTCCTTTTTTAGATAAACAGTGTTAATGCAGCTTTTCTCACAGTATAAGACATTATTACATTATGAGGTTTTATTACATTATGAGTTGCTATATAGTGGAGCTCATAATGTAATAGGTTATTACATTATTACATTATGCGCAAAGAAGTTATTACGTTATGCGCTCATGATTTTATTACATTAAGAGTCGATTATTACGTTATGAACATTTATTACATTTCAGTTATTACGTTAAGAGCTGTTATTACGTTAAGAGCTGTTATTACGTTATGAGTTGCTACAGCTTTCAAAAAATGTATGTCTTTCCTATGTAAAAGGAGTAGCTCGGAGATAAGGTAAAAACACACATTACTTCATGCATTAAACTTAAAACACACAGTGTAACTACATCAAAGTTTATATTTATTTGTAAAGCGCGTAATATAAGCCTCGCACATATGCATTTCATTCTGGCAATACGTTATCTTGACACCTGTGTCTGTTAGGCCTATCACACTTAATATAACAATGAGAAAACTGTTTGAAATGTTTTATGTGAAATTTCTTTTCTCATTTACAGCGACCTCGCGGTCCGCGGAGATGTGTTCGAAGTCTGCAGCCTTCTGAATTGGGTCACGGCTTTTGTCTTTATGGAGTCACCATATCATTTCACTAGCTACTCTCACTATCAAATTTAATATTCTGATACCACTATGAGAGGAGACTGTGATGTCACTGTGTGAGGTCGCGGCCACCTTGTGATGGTGGTATAGTGGCTAGCATAGCAGCTTTTGAGGTCCTGTGAGGACACTGTGATGTCAGTATGAATCGTATGTGATGTCACTGTGAATCGTATGTGATGTCACTGTGCATACCCTATAACATGCGATGGTGGTATAGTGGTTAGCATAGCTGCCTTCCAAGCAGTTGACCCGGGTTCGATTCCCGGCCATCGCAATCTTTGACAGTGTGGCTGTGTTCACGTGCTTGGACAGATCTCATTCTTTCCGAAACTTAACTCTCCATAGCGAGTGCACAATTACAACTCTCAAGTTAATGTAATAGGACAGTTAACTGGCATCGGATACAGGACATTTTCTTGCACAAAGTATCAAGAAATCTAACGACCCTGACATGATTTGAACACGTAACGATCTGATCTGGAGTCAGACGCGCTACCGTTGCGCCACAGAGTCTCAGACTATATGTTGTAGGGTTAGTGACATAACGGTCCATTGTAAGATGTATATGCGAAGACACATACGTTGAGTGCATTGCTTCCATACTTCCCAGCTACCTTGTTGCTGTGGCCGAGAGGTTAAGGCGACAGACTTGAAATCTGTTGGGGTCCACCCGCGCAGGTTCGAATCCTGCCAACAACGAGGGAAGTTTTATTACGCATAAAGGCACTGTCTTAGTTCTTACACAGGTCAACAGGCAGATGGAAGGCCAATGTTTGAGATAGGTTACATTTACACTGAAACAAATCCCCGCATCACCGTATCGGAAGCAATTTGCATCCAGAAATGTCGTTTCCATATCCACACAGTAACGCAAAACTGCCTGAAACGTTAGTCACATGACTAGGCTGGCGTCATGTCATCACGACATCACGTGGGAGTTAAAAACAAGGAAGTGGAGCACCGTGTCTGAACTTGCCGCAACCGATTTCGAACCGAGGAAGATGGCAAGCGTGAGAACAGTCTTTTCGTGGTCCGACGACAATGTTCAGTTGTTACCGAACGTAACACTGGATTTCCGCAGTAGTGTCACATGACCGATGTCACGAACCCAGCGAATCAGGAAGGTGCAAGTCACAGTGACGTGGTCGAATAAGGAGGGCAAGTGGAGGTCCTACGTCAGCCTATCAATGTTTTCAGGCATCTCTGGAGCCGTTTTCCATCAGCTTAGTGCTGCATACGCAGCGAAAGTGACTCAAATACGTACTTGTGTGGATGGTGGCTCTCAAAAGCGATTATCCAGTGGGGCTTCTGAAAGGCTTACATCAGGGCAGAATGCCACAAAGCCTACATTGACTCAGCTTGGCATGAGAGCGCAAACTGGCAGTGGTGGGATTTGAACCCACGCCTCCGAAGAGACTGGAGCCTTAATCCAGCGCCTTAGACCGCTCGGCCACACTACCGCGTAACAAAGCACTCAACGTGACATCGCTGTGTGAGGTTGCTTTGTGAGGTCATTTTTTGTGGTCTCTGGGAGGATAACACGATACTGGGTTTTTGCTTTGCTTGCTGACTTTCCTCCCATAGGTTTTGCTGGTAGGCGTATGACACCAACTACTGACAAAAGCCAAATGGTGCTCTCTGATGATTTGCTTGTGACAATCGAAACAGAGATCACCACCAGTTCACCTCAACTTGGCGCACATCGTCGCTGTACCTGATTAATAAAGTCACCAATAGGTTAAGGATGCAAATCTACATGTCCTATATTGTCTAGCGGTTAGGATTCCTGTTTTTCACCCAACTGGCCCATGTTCAACTCCCGGTATGGGAGTCTTTTGCTTTTAGGATTAACAGTTGTGGAGCTTGGAGCTTTGAGCTAAAAGTTTGGCTAGTAATCTACATATAAGCAATGAAAACTCTGCTCAGACTTTCCTATTTGGAGAGATTTCCATCAGACACTAATATTTTTTACTGTCAGGGGAAAAGACCATGGAGTGATTAAAGAGGAAGAAACTCCACGTTTTCACGGACAGGAGTAGCTCGGAGATAAGGTAAAAACACACATTACTTCATGCATTAAACTTAAAACACACAGTGTAACTACATCAAAGTTTATATTTATTTGTAAAGCGCGTAATATAAGCCTCGCACATATGCATTTCATTCTGGCAATACGTTATCTTGACACCTGTGTCTGTTAGGCCTATCACACTTAATATAACAATGAGAAAACTGTTTGAAATGTTTTATGTGAAATTTCTTTTCTCATTTACAGCGACCTCGCGGTCCGCGGAGATGTGTTCGAAGTCTGCAGCCTTCTGAATTGGGTCACGGCTTTTGTCTTTATGGAGTCACCATATCATTTCACTAGCTACTCTCACTATCAAATTTAATATTCTGATACCACTATGAGAGGAGACTGTGATGTCACTGTGTGAGGTCGCGGCCACCTTGTGATGGTGGTATAGTGGCTAGCATAGCAGCTTTTGAGGTCCTGTGAGGACACTGTGATGTCAGTATGAATCGTATGTGATGTCACTGTGAATCGTATGTGATGTCACTGTGCATACCCTATAACATGCGATGGTGGTATAGTGGTTAGCATAGCTGCCTTCCAAGCAGTTGACCCGGGTTCGATTCCCGGCCATCGCAATCTTTGACAGTGTGGCTGTGTTCACGTGCTTGGACAGATCTTGTGCGGAACTCATTCTTTCCGAAACTTAACTCTCCATAGCGAGTGCACAATTACAACTCTCAAGTTAATGTAATAGGACAGTTAACTGGCATGGGATACAGGACATTTTCTTGCACAAAGTATCAAGAAATCTAACGACCCTGACATGATTTGAACACGTAACGATCTGATCTGGAGTCAGACGCGCTACCGTTGCGCCACAGAGTCTCAGACTATATGTTGTAGGGTTAGTGACATAACGGTCCATTGTAAGATGTATATGCGAAGACACATACGTTGAGTGCATTGCTTCCATACTTCCCAGCTACCTTGTTGCTGTGGCCGAGAGGTTAAGGCGACAGACTTGAAATCTGTTGGGGTCCACCCGCGCAGGTTCGAATCCTGCCAGCAACGGCATCTTCAGTTCAAGATGGAGCGTGTAACTTGTGCCACTTTGACATTTATCTTTTTCCTTTGACAGTGTCCTTTTTAATTGGCCGTTGTTTGTTGATCCAAAGGCCAGTTACGTCTCCTGGAACAGTGTTACCGGGGCCCCACTCTAGAGCCAGGCCTGGGGTGGGCGCTCGAGGGAGAGCACCTTGTGGCAGGGCCTTCCCCCGCAGGTCTTGGCCGGGTACAACTCAAAAGGATGACTTGAGGCCGCCCTCCCATGGGCCCACCATCCGCGGGACTGGATCTCCAGACATGGAGACTAGCTCTGGGGACATGGACTGTCACTTCGCTGGGGGGGAAGGAGCCTGAGCTTGTGCGGGAGGATGAGCGTTACCGACTAGATATCGTCGGCCTCACCTCCACGCACAGCTTGGGTTCTGGAACCCAACTCCTCGAAAGAAGCTGGACTCTCCACTTGTCTGGCGTTGGCCGGGGGGGCGGCGGCGAGCTGTTTTGTGTGGGTTGTTGTGGCCGAGTGGTTAAGGCGATGGACTAGAAATCCATTGGGGTTTCCCCGCGCAGGTTCGAATCCTGCCAACAACGAGGGAAATTTTATTACGCATAAAGGCACTGTCTTAGTTCTTACACAGGTCAACAGGCAGATGGAAGGCCAATGTTTGAGATAGGTTACATTTACACTGAAACAAATCACCGTATCGGAAGCAATTTGCATCCAGAAATGTCGTTTCCATATCCACACAGTAACGCAAAACTGCCTGAAACGTTAGTCACATGACTAGGCTGGCGTCATGTCATCACGACATCACGTGGGAGTTAAAAACAAGGAAGTGGAGCACCGTGTCTGAACTTGCCGCAACCGATTTCGAACCGAGGAAGATGGCAAGCGTGAGAACAGTCTTTTCGTGGTCCGACGACAATGTTCAGTTGTTACCGAACGTAACACTGGATTTCCGCAGTAGTGTCACATGACCGATGTCACGAACCCAGCGAATCAGGAAGGTGCAAGTCACAGTGACGTGGTCGAATAAGGAGGGCAAGTGGAGGTCCTACGTCAGCCTATCAATGTTTTCAGGCATCTCTGGAGCCGTTTTCCATCAGCTTAGTGCTGCATACGCAGCGAAAGTGACTCAAATACGTACTTGTGTGGATGGTGGCTCTCAAAAGCGATTATCCAGTGGGGCTTCTGAAAGGCTTACATCAGGGCAGAATGCCACAAAGCCTACATTGACTCAGCTTGGCATGAGAGCGCAAACTGGCAGTGGTGGGATTTGAACCCACGCCTCCGAAGAGACTGGAGCCTTAATCCAGCGCCTTAGACCGCTCGGCCACACTACCAGAACAAAGCACTCAACGTGACATCGCTGTGTGAGGTTGCTTTGTGAGGTCATTTTTTGTGGTCTCTGGGAGGATAACACGATACTGGGGTTTTGCTTTGCTTGCTGACTTTCCTCCCATAGGTTTTGCTGGTAGGCGTATGACACCAACTAGTGACAAAAGCCAAATGGTGCTCTCTGATGATTTGCTTGTGACAATCGAAACAGAGATCACCACCAGTTCACCTCAACTTGGCGCACATCGTCGCTGTACCTGATTAGTAAAGTCACCAATAGGTTAAGGATGCAAATCTACATGTCCTATATTGTCTAGCGGTTAGGATTCCTGTTTTTCACCCAACTGGCCCATGTTCAACTCCCGGTATGGGAGTCTTTTGCTTTTAGGATTAACAGTTGTGGAGCTTGGAGCTTTGAGCTAAAAGTTTGGCTAGTAATCTACATATAAGCAATGAAAAGTCTGCTCAGACTTTCCTATTTGGAGAGATTTCCATCAGACACTAATATTTTTTTACTGTCAGGGGAAAAGACCATGGAGTGATTAAAGAGGAAGAAACTCCACGTTTTCACGGACAGGAGTAGCTCGGAGATAAGGTAAAAACACACATTACTTCATGCATTAAACTTAAAACACACAGTGTAACTACATCAAAGTTTATATTTATTTGTAAAGCGCGTAATATAAGCCTCGCACATATGCATTTCATTCTGGCAATACGTTATCTTGACACCTGTGTCTGTTAGGCCTATCACACTTAATATAACAATGAGAAAACTGTTTGAAATGTTTTATGTGAAATTTCTTTTCTCATTTACAGCGACCTCGCGGTCCGCGGAGATGTGTTCAAGTCTGCAGCCTTCTGAATTGGGTCACGGCTTTTGTCTTTATGGAGTCACCATATCATTTCACTAGCTACTCTCACTATCAAATTTAATATTCTGATACCACTATGAGAGGAGACTGTGATGTCACTGTGTGAGGTCGCGGCCACCTTGTGATGGTGGTATAGTGGCTAGCATAGCAGCTTTTGAGGTCCTGTGAGGACACTGTGATGTCAGTATGAATCGTATGTGATGTCACTGTGAATCGTATGTGATGTCACTGTGCATACCCTATAACATGCGATGGTGGTATAGTGGTTAGCATAGCTGCCTTCCAAGCAGTTGACCTGGGTTCGATTCCCGGCCATCGCAATCTTTGACAGTGTGGCTGTGTTCACGTGCTTGGACAGATCTTGTGCGGAACTCATTCTTTCCGAAACTTAACTCTCCATAGCGAGTGCACAATTACAACTCTCAAGTTAATGTAATAGGACAGTTAACTGGCATGGGATACAGGACATTTTCTTGCACAAAGTATCAAGAAATCTAACGACCCTGACATGATTTGAACACGTAACGATCTGATCTGGAGTCAGACGCGCTACCGTTGCGCCACAGAGTCTCAGACTATATGTTGTAGGGTTAGTGACATAACGGTCCATTGTAAGATGTATATGCGAAGACACATACGTTGAGTGCATTGCTTCCATACTTCCCAGCTACCTTGTTGCTGTGGCCGAGAGGTTAAGGCGACAGACTTGAAATCTGTTGGGGTCCACCCGCGCAGGTTCGAATCCTGCCAGCAACGGCATCTTCAGTTCAAGATGGAGCGTGTAACTTGTGCCACTTTGACATTTATCTTTTTCCTTTGACAGTGTCCTTTTTAATTGGCCTTTGTATGTTTATACAAAGGCCAGTTACGTCTCCTGGAACAGTGTTACCGGGGCCCCACTCTAGAGCCAGGCCTGGGGTGGGCGCTCGAGGGAGAGCACCTTGTGGCAGGGCCTTCCCCCGCAGGTCTTGGCCGGGTACAACTCAAAAGGATGACTTGAGGCCGCCCTCCCATGGGCCCACCATCCGCGGGACTGGATCTCCAGACATGGAGACTAGCTCTGGGGACATGGACTGTCACTTCGCTGGGGGGGAAGGAGCCTGAGCTTGTGCGGGAGGATGAGCGTTACCGACTAGATATCGTCGGCCTCACCTCCACGCACAGCTTGGGTTCTGGAACCCAACTCCTCGAAAGAAGCTGGACTCTCCACTTGTCTGGCGTTGGCCGGGGGAGCGGCGAGCTGTTTTGTGTGGGTTGTTGTGGCCGAGTGGTTAAGGCGATGGACTAGAAATCCATTGGGGTTTCCCCGCGCAGGTTCGAATCCTGCCAACAACGAGGGAAATTTTATTACGCATAAAGGCACTGTCTTAGTTCTTACACAGGTCAACAGGCAGATGGAAGGCCAATGTTTGAGATAGGTTACATTTACACTGAAACAAATCCCCGCATCACCGTATCGGAAGCAATTTGCATCCAGAAATGTCGTTTCCATATCCACACAGTAACGCAAAACTGCCTGAAACGTTAGTCACATGACTAGGCTGGCGTCATGTCATCACGACATCACGTGGGAGTTAAAAACAAGGAAGTGGAGCACCGTGTCTGAACTTGCCGCAACCGATTTCGAACCGAGGAAGATGGCAAGCGTGAGAACAGTCTTTTCGTGGTCCGACGACAATGTTCAGTTGTTACCGAACGTAACACTGGATTTCCGCAGTAGTGTCACATGACCGATGTCACGAACCCAGCGAATCAGGAAGGTGCAAGTCACAGTGACGTGGTCGAATAAGGAGGGCAAGTGGAGGTCCTACGTCAGCCTATCAATGTTTTCAGGCATCTCTGGAGCCGTTTTCCATCAGCTTAGTGCTGCATCCACAGCGAAAGTGACTCAAATACGTACTTGTGTGGATGGTGGCTCTCAAAAGCGATTATCCAGTGGGGCTTCTGAAAGGCTTACATCAGGGCAGAATGCCACAAAGCCTACATTGACTCAGCTTGGCATGAGAGCGCAAACTGGCAGTGGTGGGATTTGAACCCACGCCTCCGAAGAGACTGGAGCCTTAATCCAGCGCCTTAGACCGCTCGGCCACACTACCGCGTAACAAAGCACTCAACGTGACATCGCTGTGTGAGGTTGCTTTGTGAGGTCATTTTTTGTGGTCTCTGGGAGGATAACACGATACTGGGGTTTTGCTTTGCTTGCTGACTTTCCTCCCATAGGTTTTGCTGGTAGGCGTATGACACCAACTAGTGACAAAAGCCAAATGGTGCTCTCTGATGATTTGCTTGTGACAATCGAAACAGAGATCACCACCAGTTCACCTCAACTTGGCGCACATCGTCGCTGTACCTGATTAGTAAAGTCACCAATAGGTTAAGGATGCAAATCTACATGTCCTATATTGTCTAGCGGTTAGGATTCCTGTTTTTCACCCAACTGGCCCATGTTCAACTCCCGGTATGGGAGTCTTTTGCTTTTAGGATTAACAGTTGTGGATCTTGGAGCTTTTAGCTAAAAGTTTGGCTAGTAATCTACATATAAGCAATGAAAACTCTGCTCAGACTTTCCTATTTGGAGAGATTTCCATCAGACACTAATATTTTTTTACTGTCAGGGGAAAAGACCATGGAGTGATTAAAGAGGAAGAAACTCCACGTTTTCACGGACAGGAGTAGCTCGGAGATAAGGTAAAAACACACATTACTTCATGCATTAAACTTAAAACACACAGTGTAACTACATCAAAGTTTATATTTATTTGTAAAGCGCGTAATATAAGCCTCGCACATATGCATTTCATTCTGGCAATACGTTATCTTGACACCTGTGTCTGTTAGGCCTATCACACTTAATATAACAATGAGAAAACTGTTTGAAATGTTTTATGTGAAATTTCTTTTCTCATTTACAGCGACCTCATGATCCGCTGGAGATGTGTTCAAGTCTGCAGCCTTCTGAATTGGGTCACGGCTTTTGTCTTTATGGAGTCACCATATCATTTCACTAGCTACTCTCACTATCAAATTTAATATTCTGATACCACTATGAGAGGAGACTGTGATGTCACTGTGTGAGGTCGCGGCCACCTTGTGATGGTGGTATAGTGGCTAGCATAGCAGCTTTTGAGGTCCTGTGAGGACACTGTGATGTCAGTATGAATCGTATGTGATGTCACTGTGAATCGTATGTGATGTCACTGTGCATACCCTATAACATGCGATGGTGGTATAGTGGTTAGCATAGCTGCCTTCCAAGCAGTTGACCCGGGTTCGATTCCCGGCCATCGCAATCTTTGACAGTGTGGCTGTGTTCACGTGCTTGGACAGATCTTGTGCGGAACTCATTCTTTCCGAAACTTAACTCTCCATAGCGAGTGCACAATTACAACTCTCAAGTTAATGTAATAGGACAGTTAACTGGCATGGGATACAGGACATTTTCTTGCACAAAGTATCAAGAAATCTAACGACCCTGACATGATTTGAACACGTAACGATCTGATCTGGAGTCAGACGCGCTACCGTTGCGCCACAGAGTCTCAGACTATATGTTGTAGGGTTAGTGACATAACGGTCCATTGTAAGATGTATATGCGAAGACACATACGTTGAGTGCATTGCTTCCATACTTCCCAGCTACCTTGTTGCTGTGGCCGAGAGGTTAAGGCGACAGACTTGAAATCTGTTGGGGTCCACCCGCGCAGGTTCGAATCCTGCCAGCAACGGCATCTTCAGTTCAAGATGGAGCGTGTAACTTGTGCCACTTTGACATTTATCTTTTTCCTTTGACAGTGTCCTTTTTAATTGGCCTTTGTATGTTTATACAAAGGCCAGTTACGTCTCCTGGAACAGTGTTACCGGGGCCCCACTCTAGAGCCAGGCCTGGGGTGGGCGCTCGAGGGAGAGCACCTTGTGGCAGGGCCTTCCCCCGCAGGTCTTGGCCGGGTACAACTCAAAAGGATGACTTGAGGCCGCCCTCCCATGGGCCCACCATCCGCGGGACTGGATCTCCAGACATGGAGACTAGCTCTGGGGACATGGACTGTCACTTCGCTGGGGGGGAAGGAGCCTGAGCTTGTGCGGGAGGATGAGCGTTACCGACTAGATATCGTCGGCCTCACCTCCACGCACAGCTTGGGTTCTGGAACCCAACTCCTCGAAAGAAGCTGGACTCTCCACTTGTCTGGCGTTGGCCGGGGGAGCGGCGGCGAGCTGTTTTGTGTGGGTTGTTGTGGCCGAGTGGTTAAGGCGATGGACTAGAAATCCATTGGGGTTTCCCCGCGCAGGTTCGAATCCTGCCAACAACGAGGGAAATTTTATTACGCATAAAGGCACTGTCTTAGTTCTTACACAGGTCAACAGGCAGATGGAAGGCCAATGTTTGAGATAGGTTACATTTACACTGAAACAAATCCCGCATCACCGTATCGGAAGCAATTTGCATCCAGAAATGTCGTTTCCATATCCACACAGTAACGCAAAACTGCCTGAAACGTTAGTCACATGACTAGGCTGGCGTCATGTCATCCACGACATCACGTGGGAGTTAAAAACAAGGAAGTGGAGCACCGTGTCTGAACTTGCCGCAACCGATTTCGAACCGAGGAAGATGGCAAGCGTGAGAACAGTCTTTTCGTGGTCCGACGACAATGTTCAGTTGTTACCGAACGTAACACTGGATTTCCGCAGTAGTGTCACATGACCGATGTCACGAACCCAGCGAATCAGGAAGGTGCAAGTCACAGTGACGTGGTCGAATAAGGAGGGCAAGTGGAGGTCCTACGTCAGCCTATCAATGTTTTCAGGCATCTCTGGAGCCGTTTTCCATCAGCTTAGTGCTGCATACGCAGCGAAAGTGACTCAAATACGTACTTGTGTGGATGGTGGCTCTCAAAAGCGATTATCCAGTGGGGCTTCTGAAAGGCTTACATCAGGGCAGAATGCCACAAAGCCTACATTGACTCAGCTTGGCATGAGAGCGCAAACTGGCAGTGGTGGGATTTGAACCCACGCCTCCGATGAGACTGGAGCCTTAATCCAGCACCTTAGACCGCTCGGCCACACTACCGCGTAACAAAGCACTCAACGTGACATCGCTGTGTGAGGTTGCTTTGTGAGGTCATTTTTTGTGGTCTCTGGGAGGATAACACGATACTGGGTTTTTGCTTTGCTTGCTGACTTTCCTCCCATAGGTTTTGCTGGTAGGCGTATGACACCAACTAGTGACAAAAGCCAAATGGTGCTCTCTGATGATTTGCTTGTGACAATCGAAACAGAGATCACCACCAGTTCACCTCAACTTGGCGCACATCGTCGCTGTACCTGATTAGTAAAGTCACCAATAGGTTAAGGATGCAAATCTACATGTCCTATATTGTCTAGCGGTTAGGATTCCTGTTTTTCACCCAACTGGCCCATGTTCAACTCCCGGTATGGGAGTCTTTTGCTTTTAGGATTAACAGTTGTGGAGCTTGGAGCTTTGAGCTAAAAGTTTGGCTAGTAATCTACATATAAGCAATGAAAACTCTGCTCAGACTTTCCTATTTGGAGAGATTTCCATCAGACACTAATATTTTTTTACTGTCAGGGGAAAAGACCATGGAGTGATTAAAGAGGAAGAAACTCCACGTTTTCACGGACAGGAGTAGCTCGGAGATAAGGTAAAAACACACATTACTTCATGCATTAAACTTAAAACACACAGTGTAACTACATCAAAGTTTATATTTATTTGTAAAGCGCGTAATATAAGCCTCGCACATATGCATTTCATTCTGGCAATACGTTATCTTGACACCTGTGTCTGTTAGGCCTATCACACTTAATATAACAATGAGAAAACTGTTTGAAATGTTTTATGTGAAATTTCTTTTCTCATTTACAGCGACCTCGCGGTCCGCGGAGATGTGTTCGAAGTCTGCAGCCTTCTGAATTGGGTCACGGCTTTTGTCTTTATGGAGTCACCATATCATTTCACTAGCTACTCTCACTATCAAATTTAATATTCTGATACCACTATGAGAGGAGACTGTGATGTCACTGTGTGAGGTCGCGGCCACCTTGTGATGGTGGTATAGTGGCTAGCATAGCAGCTTTTGAGGTCCTGTGAGGACACTGTGATGTCAGTATGAATCGTATGTGATGTCACTGTGAATCGTATGTGATGTCACTGTGCATACCCTATAACATGCGATGGTGGTATAGTGGTTAGCATAGCTGCCTTCTAAGCAGTAGACCCCGTTCGATTCCCGGCCATTGCAATCTTTGACAGTGTGGCTGTGTTCACGTGCTTGGACCAAACTTGTGTTGAACACATTGTTTCTGAAACTTAACTCTGCATAGCAAGTGCACAATTACAACTTTTAAGTTAATGTAACAGGACAGTTAAGTGGCATAGGACATTTTGTTGCACAAAGTATCAAGAAATCTAATGACCCTGACGTGATTTGAACACGTAACCTTCTGATCTGGAGTCAGACGCGCTACCGTTGCGCCACAGAGTCTGAGACTGTCTGTTGTTGGGGCAGTGACATAACGGTCCATTGTAAGATCTATATGCGAAGACACATAGGTTGAGTGCATTGCATCCATACTGCACAGCTACCTTGTTGCTGTGGCTGAGAGGTTAAGGCGACAGACTACTGTGTAACAAAGTACTCAACGTGACATTGCTGTGTGAGGTCATTTTTTGTGGTCTCTGGGAGGATAACACGATACTGGGTTTTTGCTTTGCTTGCTGACTTTCCTTCCATAGCTTTTGCTGTTAGGCGTATGACACCAACTAGTGACAAAAGCCAAATGGTGCTCTCTGATGATTTGCTTGTGACAATCGAAACAGAGATCACCACCAGTTCACCTCAACGTAGCGCACATCGTCGCTGTACCTGATTAGTAAAGTCACCAATAGGTTAAGGATACTAATCTACATGTCACATATGGTCTAGCGGTTAGGATTCTTGCTTTTCACCCAGGTGGCCTGGGTTCAAATCCCGGTATGGGAGTCATTTGCTTTTAGGATTAACAGTTGTGGCTTTAGGTGTTCTTTCAAGATGGCGCTGGGTGACCAGCTGCGTGTCACTGTCGCTCCGAACCCGCTTTTTCTCTTTTTAGTTTTTTATAGACATCTTTTTAGATTTTTGTGTACAGTAGGTGGAACATTGTGCAGTTCTGCACATGGGAAGCCTACTTTGACTACAGTTTTATTGTTAACTGTAGTGTTTCTGGCACTTTGCGGATCTGCATCGGGGAACTCATTCAACCGCGGCTCAGAGCGCACCACTTACGCACAGGAGGCCCTCCTGGCCCTACGCGGCCCTTCTTTACTCTACGCTGAGAAACCTGACGTTCCAGTGGACATACGGAGGAAAAGAAGAGGCTGCAGAGGTGGACGCAAGAAACGGAGATCATTTTTATTATTTATCATTATGGGAAACGTCCCCTCCATCTCCAACAAGAGCGAGGAGCTCACTGCGCTGACCCGGCAGCAGAGAGAATACCGGGACTGGAGCCTGATGTGTTTCACCGAGACGTGGTTGAATGAGAATACATCGGACTATGTAATCTCCCTGGACGGATTCACCCTGAGGCGCGCGGACCGTACTGCCGTGGGGAGCGGCAAGAAAAAGGAAGGCGGACTGGCGGTGTATGTGAGCGAGCGCTGGTGCCACCCGGCACACGTGCACGTGAAACAACAGCTGTGCACCCCGGACCTAGAGCAGCTTGCAGTGGGAATGCGGCCCTACTACCTCCCGAGGGAGTTCTCACATATGATTGTGTTCTGTGTTTACATCCCGCTTTCGGCCGACGCTGCGGCGGCCTGTGAGCAGCTCCACAACACCGTGACTCTGACGCAGACGCGCCATCCGCGCGCCCTGCTCCTGATCAACGGGGACTTCAATCACACCTCTCTATCCGCCACTCTCCCCACATTCACGCAGTACGTTACGTGTCCCACACGGGACAATAGGACTCTTGACCTGCTGTATGCAAATACAAAGGACGCATACACCTCTGTCCCCCTCCCCCCGCTCGGACATTGGACCATAACATCGTCTACCTGCTCCCCAGTACACACCAAAGGTGCGAAGATGACCCGCGCAGAAGCTGTCAGTGAAGCGGTGGACTGAAGAGGCCAGTGAGAGTCTGAGGGACTGTTTCCAGACCACAGACTGGAACATGTTCAGCAGCTCTTATGGAGAGGACATCGATGGCCTGACCCACTGCATCACAGACTAAATCAACTTCTGTGTGGAGAGCACTGTGCCAACACAGAGGGTACGGTGCTTCTCCAATAACCAGCCCTGGGTCACTCCTGAGCTTAAAGCCCTCCTGAACCAGAAGAAGAGGGCTTTCAACTCCGGAGATAGAGAGGAGCAGAGAAGGGTCCAGCGGAAGCTCCAGAGGAGAATACGGCAGGCCAAGAAGGACCATGGGAAGAAGATGGAGGAGAAGCTGGCCCAGAACAATGTGAGGGATGTGTGGAGAGGACTGAAGACCATCTCCAGACTTGGACAGAGTGCCAGAGGGGCAGCTGATGGAGACCAGCTCTGGAATGATGAATTAAATCTGTACTTCAACAGGTTTGATTCACACCCCACCCCCCCTGCCCCTCTTCCAGCTCCCCCCTCTTCACACCTCTCCAGGCCAATGGACACTTGCCCCCTCCCCGGACTGACTTCATCTTCTGTCCCCCGTTCCCCCACACACTTCAAACAGACTGATCTCAGCACCAGCTCCCCTCTGCCCCCCACACTCCACACCAGGCCCTCCCTCACTCCCCCCTCTCCATCACACCGGACCAGGTGAGGAGAGAGCTGAGGCGACTGAAACAGAGGAAATCTGCTGGACCAGATGGAATCTGCCCCAGGCTGCTGAGGACCTGTGCAGACCAGCTCTGTGAGGTCCTCTGCCACATCTTCAACCTGAGCCTCAGCCTGGAGAAGGTTCCTGTCCTGTGGAAGACCTTCTGCGTGGTTCCAGTTCCAAAGACACCACACACCAGCGAACCAGCCCACTACAGACCAGTCGCCTAGACCTCCCACCTGATGAAGACCCTGGAGAGACTGATCCTCAGCCACCTCCGCTCCGTGGTGAGCCCCACCCTGGACCTGCTGCAGTTTGCCTATCGGCCCAACATCGGGGTAGAGGACGCTGTCATCTACCTGCTGCAGCGGGCGCTCACCCACCTGGAGACTGCCGGGAGCGCTGTGAGAGTCATGTTCTTTGACTTCTCCAGTGCCTTCATCACCATAAGGCCAGCGCTGCTGAGGGGGAAGCTGGAGGACACCGGAGTGGACGAACACCTGGCTACCTGGACCATGGACTACCTGACTGACCGACCGCAGTATGTGCGGCTGCGCGGCTGTGAGTCTGAGGTGGTGAGTCCATAGCCGCACGGGGCCCCCCAGGGAACTGTGCTCTCCACCTTCCTCTTCACCATATACACCTCGGACTTCACCTACAACACAGACACCTGTCATCTCCAGAAGTTCTCGGACGATTCAGCCATTGTTGGCTGTGTGTCTGAGGGGAACGAGCTGGAGTACCGCTCGGTCATCAGAGACTTTGAGGACTGGTGTGGGCGCAACAACCTGTGCCTTAACACCAGCAAGACCAAAGAGATGTTGATCGACTTCAGGAGAAGGACACCCCTTCATGCACCAGTGAACATCCAGGGGCAGGACACTGAGACTGTGGACAGCTTCAATTACCTGGGTGTTCACCTCAACAATAAACTGGACTGGCCCCATAATTCCAATGCCCTGTACAAGAAGGGCCAGAGTCGCCTCCACCTTTTGAGGAGACTGAGGTCCTTTAGCGTGTGCAGGCCCCTGCTCAGGACATTCTATGATTCTGTGGTAGCCTCTGCTCTCCTCTACGCAGTGGTCTGCTGGGCCCCAGGCAGCACTGAACGGGACAGGAAAAGACTGAACAAGCTGGTCAGGAGGGCTGGCTCTGTCCTGGGCTGTCCCCTGGACTCTGTGGAGGAGGTGGCTGAGGGGAGAGTGTTGTCCAAACTTACATCCATCATGGACAACACCTCTCACCCCCTGCACCAGACTGTGGAGGAGCTGGGCAGCCCAAACTAGTGACAAAAGCCAAATGGTGCTCTCTGATGATTTGCTTGTGACAATCGAAACAGAGATCATCACCAGTTCACCTCAGCAATGGCGCTTTTAGCATCGTCGCTGTACCTGATTAGTAAAGTCACCAATAGGTTAAGGACACTAATCTACATGTCCTGTATTGTCTAGTGGTTAGGATTCCTGGTTTTCACCCATGTGGGCTGGGTTCAACTCCCGGTATGGGAATCATTTCCTTTTAGGATTAACAGTTGTGGCTTAAATGCACTTAATCATTCTCTGTCTTGCCACTGCTAACTATCTGTTTGTCTGATTTTGATGTGATAAGAGCTGTGTCCCAATTCCGAAGGCTGCAGCCTTCGGAGGCGCGTTTTAAGGCCGTATACGTCGCTTCCGGTGAACCAAGGCCTGTCCCATTTCATTAGTGCTATACAAATAAAGTTTGATTGCTTGATTTTATTCCATGCAGCCTTAAAACCGGCCTAGTTTCCATGTAGTTTGGGCCGTGAACGAAGGCTACACCCGAGTATCCTTCGCGGCCTCCAATATCCCAGCATGCACTGCGCAGTGGGCGTCAGATTCAAAAACAGCAAAAACACAGAGCGCAAAACATGGAGCGAAAAACACGGAGCAAAAAGCGGACAAGTGAGTACACTCTTTTAACTATTGCAAATCATTACTAACACAACTGTAAACTTAAAATACGTCCATAACTCCCACAAAACTGTCAAACAAGTTTGTTTTTAACTGCGTCAACCTTGGAGCTTTGAGCTAAAAGTTTGGCCAGTAATCTACATCTATGCAATGAAAACTCTGCTCAGACTTTCCTATTTGGAGAGATTTCCATCAGACACTAATATTTTTTTACTGTCAGGGGAAAAGACCATGGAGTGATTAAAGAGGAAGAAACTCCACGTTTTCACGGACAGGAGTAGCTCGGAGATAAGGTAAAAACACACATTACTTCATGCATTAAACTTAAAACACACAGTGTAACTACATCAAAGTTTATATTTATTTGTAAAGCGCGTAATATAAGCCTCGCACATATGCATTTCATTCTGGCAATACGTTATCTTGACACCTGTGTCTGTTAGGCCTATCACACTTAATATAACAATGAGAAAACTGTTTGAAATGTTTTATGTGAAATTTCTTTTCTCATTTACAGCGACCTCGCGATCCAGCGGAGATGTGTTCAAGTCTGCAGCCTTCTGAATTGGGTCACGGCTTTTGTCTTTATGGAGTCACCATATCATTTCACTAGCTACTCTCACTATCAAATTTAATATTCTGATACCACTATGAGAGGAGACTGTGATGTCACTGTGTGAGGTCGCGGCCACCTTGTGATGGTGGTATAGTGGCTAGCATAGCAGCTTTTGAGGTCCTGTGAGGACACTGTGATGTCAGTATGAATCGTATGTGATGTCACTGTGAATCGTATGTGATGTCACTGTGCATACCCTATAACATGCGATGGTGGTATAGTGGTTAGCATAGCTGCCTTCCAAGCAGTTGACCCGGGTTCGATTCTGGCCATCGCAATCTTTGACAGTGTGGCTGTGTTCACGTGCTTGGACAGATCTTGTGCGGAACTCATTCTTTCCGAAACTTAACTCTCCATAGCGAGTGCACAATTACAACTCTCAAGTTAATGTAATAGGACAGTTAACTGGCATGGGATACAGGACATTTTCTTGCACAAAGTATCAAGAAATCTAACGACCCTGACATGATTTGAACACGTAACGATCTGATCTGGAGTCAGACGCGCTACCGTTGCGCCACAGAGTCTCAGACTATATGTTGTAGGGTTAGTGACATAACGGTCCATTGTAAGATGTATATGCGAAGACACATACGTTGAGTGCATTGCTTCCATACTTCCCAGCTACCTTGTTGCTGTGGCCGAGAGGTTAAGGCGACAGACTTGAAATCTGTTGGGGTCCACCCGCGCAGGTTCGAATCCTGCCAGCAACGGCATCTTCAGTTCAAGATGGAGCGTGTAACTTGTGCCACTTTGACATTTATCTTTTTCCTTTGACAGTGTCCTTTTTAATTGTCTCCTGGAACAGTGTTACCGGGGCCCCACTCTAGAGCCAGGCCTGGGGTGGGCGCTCGAGGGAGAGCACCTTGTGGCAGGGCCTTCCCCCGCAGGTCTTGGCCGGGTACAACTCAAAAGGATGACTTGAGGCCGCCCTCCCATGGGCCCACCATCCGCGGGACTGGATCTCCAGACATGGAGACTAGCTCTGGGGACATGGACTGTCACTTCGCTGGGGGGGAAGGAGCCTGAGCTTGTGCGGGAGGATGAGCGTTACCGACTAGATATCGTCGGCCTCACCTCCACGCACAGCTTGGGTTCTGGAACCCAACTCCTCGAAAGAAGCTGGACTCTCCACTTGTCTGGCGTTGGCCGGGGGAGCGGCGAGCTGTTTTGTGTGGGTTGTTGTGGCCGAGTGGTTAAGGCGATGGACTAGAAATCCATTGGGGTTTCCCCGCGCAGGTTCGAATCCTGCCAACAACGAGGGAAATTTTATTACGCATAAAGGCACTGTCTTAGTTCTTACACAGGTCAACAGGCAGATGGAAGGCCAATGTTTGAGATAGGTTACATTTACACTGAAACAAATCCCCGCATCACCGTATCGGAAGCAATTTGCATCCAGAAATGTCGTTTCCATATCCACACAGTAACGCAAAACTGCCTGAAACGTTAGTCACATGACTAGGCTGGCGTCATGTCATCACGACATCACGTGGGAGTTAAAAACAAGGAAGTGGAGCACCGTGTCTGAACTTGCCGCAACCGATTTCGAACCGAGGAAGATGGCAAGCGTGAGAACAGTCTTTTCGTGGTCCGACGACAATGTTCAGTTGTTACCGAACGTAACACTGGATTTCCGCAGTAGTGTCACATGACCGATGTCACAAACCCAGCGAATCAGGAAGGTGCAAGTCACAGTGACGTGGTCGAATAAGGAGGGCAAGTGGAGGTCCTACGTCAGCCTATCAATGTTTTCAGGCATCTCTGGAGCCGTTTTCCATCAGCTTAGTGCTGCATACGCAGCGAAAGTGACTCAAATACGTACTTGTGTGGATGGTGGCTCTCAAAAGCGATTATCCAGTGGGGCTTCTGAAAGGCTTACATCAGGGCAGAATGCCACAAAGCCTACATTGACTCAGCTTGGCATGAGAGCGCAAACTGGCAGTGGTGGGATTTGAACCCACACCTCCGATGAGACTGGAGCCTTAATCCAGCGCCTTAGACCGCTCGGCCACACTACCGCGTAACAAAGCACTCAACGTGACATCGCTGTGTGAGGTTGCTTTGTGAGGTCATTTTTTGTGGTCTCTGGGAGGATAACACGATACTGGGGTTTTGCTTTGCTTGCTGACTTTCCTCCCATAGGTTTTGCTGGTAGGCGTATGACACCAACTAGTGACAAAAGCCAAATGGTGCTCTCTGATGATTTGCTTGTGACAATCGAAACAGAGATCACCACCAGTTCACCTCAACTTGGCGCACATCGTCGCTGTACCTGATTAGTAAAGTCACCAATAGGTTAAGGATGCAAATCTACATGTCCTATATTGTCTAGCGGTTAGGATTCCTGTTTTTCACCCAACTGGCCCATGTTCAACTCCCGGTATGGGAGTCTTTTGCTTTTAGGATTAACAGTTGTGGAGCTTGGAGCTTTGAGCTAAAAGTTTGGCTAGTAATCTACATATAAGCAATGAAAACTCTGCTCAGACTTTCCTATTTGGAGAGATTTCCATCAGACACTAATATTTTTTACTGTCAGGGGAAAAGACCATGGAGTGATTAAAGAGGAAGAAACTCCACGTTTTCACGGACAGGAGTAGCTCGGAGATAAGGTAAAAACACACATTACTTCATGCATTAAACTTAAAACACACAGTGTAACTACATCAAAGTTTATATTTATTTGTAAAGCGCGTAATATAAGCCTCGCACATATGCATTTCATTCTGGCAATACGTTATCTTGACACCTGTGTCTGTTAGGCCTATCACACTTAATATAACAATGAGAAAACTGTTTGAAATGTTTTATGTGAAATTTCTTTTCTCATTTACAGCGACCTCGCGTCCGCTGGAGATGTGTTCAAGTCTGCAGCCTTCTGAATTGGGTCACGGCTTTTGTCTTTATGGAGTCACCATATCATTTCACTAGCTACTCTCACTATCAAATTTAATATTCTGATACCACTATGAGAGGAGACTGTGCCGAAATTTCTTTTCTCATTTACAGCGACCTCATGTCCAGAGATGTGTTCGAAGTCTGCAGCCTTCTGAATTGGGTCACGGCTTTTGTCTTTATGGAGTCACCATATCATTTCACTAGCTACTCTCACTATCAAATTTAATATTCTGATACCACTATGAGAGGAGACTGTGATGTCACTGTGTGAGGTCGCGGCCACCTTGTGATGGTGGTATAGTGGCTAGCATAGCAGCTTTTGAGGTCCTGTGAGGACACTGTGATGTCAGTATGAATCGTATGTGATGTCACTGTGAATCGTATGTGATGTCACTGTGCATACCCTATAACATGCGATGGTGGTATAGTGGTTAGCATAGCTGCCTTCCAAGCAGTTGACCCGGGTTCGATTCCCGGCCATCGCAATCTTTGACAGTGTGGCTGTGTTCACGTGCTTGGACAGATCTTGTGCGGAACTCATTCTTTCCGAAACTTAACTCTCCATAGCGAGTGCACAATTACAACTCTCAAGTTAATGTAATAGGACAGTTAACTGGCATGGGATACAGGACATTTTCTTGCACAAAGTATCAAGAAATCTAACGACCCTGACATGATTTGAACACGTAACGATCTGATCTGGAGTCAGACGCGCTACCGTTGCGCCACAGAGTCTCAGACTATATGTTGTAGGGTTAGTGACATAACGGTCCATTGTAAGATGTATATGCGAAGACACATACGTTGAGTGCATTGCTTCCATACTTCCCAGCTACCTTGTTGCTGTGGCCGAGAGGTTAAGGCGACAGACTTGAAATCTGTTGGGGTCCACCAGCGCAGGTTCGAATCCTGCCAGCAACGGCATCTTCAGTTCAAGATGGAGCATGTAACTTGTGCCACTTTGACATTTATCTTTTCCTTTGACAGTGTCCTTTTAATTGGCCTTTGTATGTTTATACAAAGGCCAATTACGTCTCCTGGAACAGTGTTACCGGGGCCCCACTCTAGAGCCAGGCCTGGGGTGGGCGCTCGAGGGAGAGCACCTTGTGGCAGGGCCTTCCCCCGCAGGTCTTGGCCGGGTACAACTCAAAAGGATGACTTGAGGCCGCCCTCCCATGGGCCCACCATCCGCGGGACTGGATCTCCAGACATGGAGACTAGCTCTGGGGACATGGACTGTCACTTCGCTGGGGGAAGGAGCCTGAGCTTGTGCGGGAGGATGAGCGTTACCGACTAGATATCGTCGGCCTCACCTCCACGCACAGCTTGGGTTCTGGAACCCAACTCCTCGAAAGAAGCTGGACTCTCCACTTGTCTGGCGTTGGCCGGGGGAGCGGCGGCGAGCTGTTTTGTGTGGGTTGTTGTGGCCGAGTGGTTAAGGCGATGGACTAGAAATCCATTGGGGTTTCCCCGCGCAGGTTCGAATCCTGCCAACAACGAGGGAAATTTTATTACGCATAAAGGCACTGTCTTAGTTCTTACACAGGTCAACAGGCAGATGGAAGGCCAATGTTTGAGATAGGTTACATTTACACTGAAACAAATCACCGTATCGGAAGCAATTTGCATCCAGAAATGTCGTTTCCATATCCACACAGTAACGCAAAACTGCCTGAAACGTTAGTCACATGACTAGGCTGGCGTCATGTCATCACGACATCACGTGGGAGTTAAAAACAAGGAAGTGGAGCACCGTGTCTGAACTTGCCGCAACCGATTTCGAACCGAGGAAGATGGCAAGCGTGAGAACAGTCTTTTCGTGGTCCGACGACAATGTTCAGTTGTTAACGAACGTAACACTGGATTTCCGCAGTAGTGTCACATGACCGATGTCACGAACCCAGCGAATCAGGAAGGTGCAAGTCACAGTGACGTGGTCGAATAAGGAGGGCAAGTGGAGGTCCTACGTCAGCGTATCAATGTTTTCAGGCATCTCTGGAGCCGTTCTCCATCAGCTTAGTGCTGCATCCGCAGCGAAAGTGACTCAAATACGTACTTGTGTGGATGGTGGCTCTCAAAAGCGATTATCCAGTGGGGCTTCTGAAAAGCTTACATCAGGGCAGAATGCCACAAAGCCTACATTGACTCAGCTTGGCATGAGAGCGCAAACTGGCAGTGGTGGGATTTGAACCCACGCCTCCGAAGAGACTGGAGCCTTAATCCAGCGCCTTAGACCGCTCGGCCACACTACCGCGTAACAACGCACTCAACGTGACATCGCTGTGTGAGGTTGCTTTGTGAGGTCATTTTTTGTGGTCTCTGGGAGGATAACACGATACTGGGTTTTTGCTTTGCTTGCTGACTTTCCTCCCATAGGTTTTGCTGGTAGGCGTATGACACCAACTAGTGACAAAAGCCAAATGGTGCTCTCTGATGATTTGCTTGTGACAATCGAAACAGAGATCACCACCAGTTCACCTCAACTTGGCGCACATCGTCGCTGTACCTGATTAGTAAAGTCACCAATAGGTTAAGGATGCAAATCTACATGTCCTATATTGTCTAGCGGTTAGGATTCCTGTTTTTCACCCAACTGGCCCATGTTCAACTCCCGGTATGGGAGTCTTTTGCTTTTAGGATTAACAGTTGTGGAGCTTGGAGCTTTGAGCTAAAAGTTTGGCTAGTAATCTACATATAAGCAATGAAAAGTCTGCTCAGACTTTCCTATTTGGAGAGATTTCCATCAGACACTAATATTTTTTTACTGTCAGGGGAAAAGACCATGGAGTGATTAAAGAGGAAGAAACTCCACGTTTTCACGGACAGGAGTAGCTCGGAGATAAGGTAAAAACACACATTACTTCATGCATTAAACTTAAAACACACAGTGTAACTACATCAAAGTTTATATTTATTTGTAAAGCGCGTAATATAAGCCTCGCACATATGCATTTCATTCTGGCAATACGTTATCTTGACACCTGTGTCTGTTAGGCCTATCACACTTAATATAACAATGAGAAAACTGTTTGAAATGTTTTATGTGAAATTTCTTTTCTCATTTACAGCGACCTCATGATCCGCTGGAGATGTGTTCGAAGTCTGCAGCCTTCTGAATTGGGTCACGGCTTTTGTCTTTATGGAGTCACCATATCATTTCACTAGCTACTCTCACTATCAAATTTAATATTCTGATACCACTATGAGAGGAGACTGTGATGTCACTGTGTGAGGTCGCGGCCACCTTGTGATGGTGGTATAGTGGCTAGCATAGCAGCTTTTGAGGTCCTGTGAGGACACTGTGATGTCAGTATGAATCGTATGTGATGTCACTGTGAATCGTATGTGATGTCACTGTGCATACCCTATAACATGCGATGGTGGTATAGTGGTTAGCATAGCTGCCTTCCAAGCAGTTGACCCGGGTTCGATTCCCGGCCATCGCAATCTTTGACAGTGTGGCTGTGTTCACGTGCTTGGACAGATCTTGTGCGGAACTCATTCTTTCCGAAACTTAACTCTCCATAGCGAGTGCACAATTACAACTCTCAAGTTAATGTAATAGGACAGTTAACTGGCATGGGATACAGGACATTTTCTTGCACAAAGTATCAAGAAATCTAACGACCCTGACATGATTTGAACACGTAACGATCTGATCTGGAGTCAGACGCGCTACCGTTGCGCCACAGAGTCTCAGACTATATGTTGTAGGGTTAGTGACATAACGGTCCATTGTAAGATGTATATGCGAAGACACATACGTTGAGTGCATTGCTTCCATACTTCCCAGCTACCTTGTTGCTGTGGCCGAGAGGTTAAGGCGACAGACTTGAAATCTGTTGGGGTCCACCCGCGCAGGTTCGAATCCTGCCAGCAACGGCATCTTCAGTTCAAGATGGAGCGTGTAACTTGTGCCACTTTGACATTTATCTTTTTCCTTTGACAGTGTCCTTTTTAATTGGCCTTTGTATGTTTATACAAAGGCCAGTTACGTCTCCTGGAACAGTGTTACCGGGGCCCCACTCTAGAGCCAGGCCTGGGGTGGGCGCTCGAGGGAGAGCACCTTGTGGCAGGGCCTTCCCCCGCAGGTCTTGGCCGGGTACAACTCGAAAGGATGACTTGAGGCCGCCCTCCCATGGGCCCACCATCCGCGGGACTGGATCTCCAGACATGGAGACTAGCTCTGGGGACATGGACTGTCACTTCGCTGGGGGGGAAGGAGCCTGAGCTTGTGCGGGAGGATGAGCGTTACCGACTAGATATCGTCGGCCTCACCTCCACGCACAGCTTGGGTTCTGGAACCCAACTCCTCGAAAGAAGCTGGACTCTCCACTTGTCTGGCGTTGGCCGGGGGAGCGGCGGCGAGCTGTTTTGTGTGGGTTGTTGTGGCCGAGTGGTTAAGGCGATGGACTAGAAATCCATTGGGGTTTCCCCGCGCAGGTTCGAATCCTGCCAACAACGAGGGAAATTTTATTACGCATAAAGGCACTGTCTTAGTTCTTACACAGGTCAACAGGCAGATGGAAGGCCAATGTTTGAGATAGGTTACATTTACACTGAAACAAATCCCCGCATCACCGTATCGGAAGCAATTTGCATCCAGAAATGTCGTTTCCATATCCACACAGTAACGCAAAACTGCCTGAAACGTTAGTCACATGACTAGGCTGGCGTCATGTCATCACGACATCACGTGGGAGTTAAAAACAAGGAAGTGGAGCACCGTGTCTGAACTTGCCGCAACCGATTTCGAACCGAGGAAGATGGCAAGCGTGAGAACAGTCTTTTCGTGGTCCGGACGACAATGTTCAGTTGTTACCGAGCGTAACACTGGATTTCCGCAGTAGTGTCACATGACCGATGTCACGAACCCAGCGAATCAGGAAGGTGCAAGTCACAGTGGCGTGGTCGAATAAGGAGGGCAAGTGGAGGTCCTCGTCAGCCTATCAATGTTTTCAGGCATCTCTGGAGCCGTTTTCCATCAGCTTAGTGCTGCATCCACAGCGAAAGTGACTCAAATACGTACTTGTGTGGATGGTGGCTCTCAAAAGCGATTATCCAGTGGGGCTTCTGAAAGGCTTACATCAGGGCAGAATGCCACAAAGCCTACATTGACTCAGCTTGGCATGAGAGCACAAACTGGCAGTGGTGGGATTTGAACCCACGCCTCCGAAGAGACTGGAGCCTTAATCCAGCGCCTTAGACCGCTCGGCCACACTACCGCGTAACAAAGCACTCAACGTGACATCGCTGTGTGAGGTTGCTTTGTGAGGTCATTTTTTGTGGTCTCTGGGAGGATAACACGATACTGGGGTTTTGCTTTGCTTGCTGACTTTCCTCCCATAGGTTTTGCTGGTAGGCGTATGACACCAACTAGTGACAAAAGCCAAATGGTGCTCTCTGATGATTTGCTTGTGACAATCGAAACAGAGATCACCACCAGTTCACCTCAACTTGGCGCACATCGTCGCTGTACCTGATTAGTAAAGTCACCAATAGGTTAAGGATGCAAATCTACATGTCCTATATTGTCTAGCGGTTAGGATTCCTGTTTTTCACCCAACTGGCCCATGTTCAACTCCCGGTATGGGAGTCTTTTGCTTTTAGGATTAACAGTTGTGGAGCTTGGAGCTTTGAGCTAAAAGTTTGGCTAGTAATCTACATATAAGCAATGAAAAGTCTGCTCAGACTTTCCTATTTGGAGAGATTTCCATCAGACACTAATATTTTTTACTGTCAGGGGAAAAGACCATGGAGTGATTAAAGAGGAAGAAACTCCACGTTTTCACGGACAGGAGTAGCTCGGAGATAAGGTAAAAACACACATTACTTCATGCATTAAACTTAAAACACACAGTGTAACTACATCAAAGTTTATATTTATTTGTAAAGCGCGTAATATAAGCCTCGCACATATGCATTTCATTCTGGCAATACGTTATCTTGACACCTGTGTCTGTTAGGCCTATCACACTTAATATAACAATGAGAAAACTGTTTGAAATGTTTTATGTGAAATTTCTTTTCTCATTTACAGCGACCTCATGGTCCGCTGGAGATGTGTTCAAGTCTGCAGCCTTCTGAATTGGGTCACGGCTTTTGTCTTTATGGAGTCACCATATCATTTCACTAGCTACTCTCACTATCAAATTTAATATTCTGATACCACTATGAGAGGAGACTGTGATGTCACTGTGTGAGGTCGCGGCCACCTTGTGATGGTGGTATAGTGGCTAGCATAGCAGCTTTTGAGGTCCTGTGAGGACACTGTGATGTCAGTATGAATCGTATGTGATGTCACTGTGAATCGTATGTGATGTCACTGTGCATACCCTATAACATGCGATGGTGGTATAGTGGTTAGCATAGCTGCCTTCCAAGCAGTTGACCCGGGTTCGATTCCCGGCCATCGCAATCTTTGACAGTGTGGCTGTGTTCACGTGCTTGGACAGATCTTGTGCGGAACTCATTCTTTCTGAAACTTAACTCTCCATAGCGAGTGCACAATTACAACTCTCAAGTTAATGTAATAGGACAGTTAACTGGCATGGGATACAGGACATTTTCTTGCACAAAGTATCAAGAAATCTAACGACCCTGACATGATTTGAACACGTAACGATCTGATCTGGAGTCAGACGCGCTACCGTTGCGCCACAGAGTCTCAGACTATATGTTGTAGGGTTAGTGACATAACGGTCCATTGTAAGATGTATATGCGAAGACACATACGTTGAGTGCATTGCTTCCATACTTCCCAGCTACCTTGTTGCTGTGGCCGAGAGGTTAAGGCGACAGACTTGAAATCTGTTGGGGTCCACCCGCGCAGGTTCGAATCCTGCCAGCAACGGCATCTTCAGTTCAAGATGGAGCATTTAACTTGTGCCACTTTGACATTTATCTTTTTCCTTTGACAGTGTCCTTTTTAATTGGCCTTTGTATGTTTATACAAAGGCCAGTTACGTCTCCTGGAACAGTGTTACCGGGGCCCCACTCTAGAGCCAGGCCTGGGGTGGGCGCTCGAGGGAGAGCACCTTGTGGCAGGGCCTTCCCCCGCAGGTCTTGGCCGGGTACAACTCGAAAGGATGACTTGAGGCCGCCCTCCCATGGGCCCACCATCCGCGGGACTGGATCTCCAGACATGGAGACTAGCTCTGGGGACATGGACTGTCACTTCGCTGGGGGGGAAGGAGCCTGAGCTTGTGCGGGAGGATGAGCGTTACCGACTAGATATCGTCGGCCTCACCTCCACGCACAGCTTGGGTTCTGGAACCCAACTCCTCGAAAGAAGCTGGACTCTCCACTTGTCTGGCGTTGGCCGGGGGAGCGGCGGCGAGCTGTTTTGTGTGGGTTGTTGTGGCCGAGTGGTTAAGGCGATGGACTAGAAATCCATTGGGGTTTCCCCGCGCAGGTTCGAATCCTGCCAACAACGAGGGAAATTTTATTACGCATAAAGGCACTGTCTTAGTTCTTACACAGGTCAACAGGCAGATGGAAGGCCAATGTTTGAGATAGGTTACATTTACACTGAAACAAATCCCCGCATCACCGTATCGGAAGCAATTTGCATCCAGAAATGTCGTTTCCATATCCACACAGTAACGCAAAACTGCCTGAAACGTTAGTCACATGACTAGGCTGGCGTCATGTCATCACGACATCACGTGGGAGTTAAAAACAAGGAAGTGGAGCACCGTGTCTGAACTTGCCGCAACCGATTTCGAACCGAGGAAGATGGCAAGCGTGAGAACAGTCTTTTCGTGGTCCGACGACAATGTTCAGTTGTTACCGAACGTAACACTGGATTTCCGCAGTAGTGTCACATGACCGATGTCACGAACCCAGCGAATCAGGAAGGTGCAAGTCACAGTGACGTGGTCGAATAAGGAGGGCAAGTGGAGGTCCTACGTCAGCCTATCAATGTTTTCAGGCATCTCTGGAGCCGTTTTCCATCAGCTTAGTGCTGCATACGCAGCGAAAGTGACTCAAATACGTACTTGTGTGGATGGTGGCTCTCAAAAGTGATTATCCAGTGGGGCTTCTGAAAGGCTTACATCAGGGCAGAATGCCACAAAGCCTACATTGACTCAGCTTGGCATGAGAGCGCAAACTGGCAGTGGTGGGATTTGAACCCACGCCTCCGATGAGACTGGAGCCTTAATCCAGCACCTTAGACCGCTCGGCCACACTATCACAGTAACAAAGCACTCAACGTGACATCGCTGTGTGAGGTTGCTTTGTGAGGTCATTTTTTGTGGTCTCTGGGAGGATAACACGATACTGGGTTTTTGCTTTGCTTGCTGACTTTCCTCCCATAGGTTTTGCTGGTAGGCGTATGACACCAACTAGTGACAAAAGCCAAATGGTGCTCTCTGATGATTTGCTTGTGACAATCGAAACAGAGATCACCACCAGTTCACCTCAACTTGGCGCACATCGTCGCTGTACCTGATTAGTAAAGTCACCAATAGGTTAAGGATGCAAATCTACATGTCCTATATTGTCTAGCGGTTAGGATTCCTGTTTTTCACCCAACTGGCCCATGTTCAACTCCCGGTATGGGAGTCTTTTGCTTTTAGGATTAACAGTTGTGGAGCTTGGAGCTTTGAGCTAAAAGTTTGGCTAGTAATCTACATATAAGCAATGAAAACTCTGCTCAGACTTTCCTATTTGGAGAGATTTCCATCAGACACTAATATTTTTTTACTGTCAGGGGAAAAGACCATGGAGTGATTAAAGAGGAAGAAACTCCACGTTTTCACGGACAGGAGTAGCTCGGAGATAAGGTAAAAACACACATTACTTCATGCATTAAACTTAAAACACACAGTGTAACTACATCAAAGTTTATATTTATTTGTAAAGCGCGTAATATAAGCCTCGCACATATGCATTTCATTCTGGCAATACGTTATCTTGACACCTGTGTCTGTTAGGCCTATCACACTTAATATAACAATGAGAAAACTGTTTGAAATGTTTTATGTGAAATTTCTTTTCTCATTTACAGCGACCTCATGATCCATGGAGATGTGTTCGAAGTCTGCAGCCTTCTGAATTGGGTCACGGCTTTTGTCTTTATGGAGTCACCATATCATTTCACTAGCTACTCTCACTATCAAATTTAATATTCTGATACCACTATGAGAGGAGACTGTGATGTCACTGTGTGAGGTCGCGGCCACCTTGTGATGGTGGTATAGTGGCTAGCATAGCAGCTTTTGAGGTCCTGTGAGGACACTGTGATGTCAGTATGAATTGTATGTGATGTCACTGTGAATCGTATGTGATGTCACTGTGCATACCCTATAACATGCGATGGTGGTATAGTGGTTAGCATAGCTGCCTTCTAAGCAGTAGACCCCGTTCGATTCCCGGCCGTTGCAATCTTTGACAGTGTGGCTGTGCGCACGTGCTTGGACCAAACTTGTGTTGAACGCATTGTTTCTGAAACTTAACTCTGCATAGCAAGTGCACAATTACAACTTTTAAGTTAATGTAACAGGACAGTTAAGTGGCATAGGACATTCTGTTGCACAAAGTATCAAGAAATCTAATGACCCTGACGTGATTTGAACACGTAACCTTCTGATCTGGAGTCAGACGCGCTACCGTTGCGCCACAGAGTCTGAGATTATCTGTTGTTGGGGCAGTGACATAACGGTCCATTGTAAGATCTATATGCGAAGACACATACAGTTAGCCTCAGAAATATTTGGACAGCAACACAAGCTTTGTCATTTTAACTGTTTACAAAGACATACTCCAAAAATACAATTATATAATTAATATGGGCTTAAAGTGCATACTCTCAGCTTCAATTTGAGGGTTTCCACATCCAAATTGGAGAAAGGGTTTAGGAATTATAGGTCTTTACACTCTTTATACCTCTTTTTCAAGGGACCAAAAGTAATTGGACAATTGACTCAGAAGGCTTGTCTCTCGTTAACCTGTCATCAATTAAGTAGTGAAAAGGGCTGGGGCTGATTCCAGGTGTGTGGTTTTGCATTTGGAAGCTCTTCCTGTGACCACACAACATGCGGTCAAAGGAGCTCTCAATGGAGGTGAAGGAGAACATCCTGAGGCTGAAAAAAAAGAAAAAAAACAGAGAGATTGCAGAAATACTTGGAATAGCCAAATCCACAGTTTGGTACATTCTAAGAAAGAAAGAGTGCACTGGTGAGCTTGGAAACTCAAAAAGGCCTGGACGTCCACGGAAGACAACAGTGGTGGATGATCGCTGAATACTGTCCATGGTGAAGAAAAACCCATTCACAACATCTACTGAAGTGAATAATACTCTCCAGGAAGTAGGTGTATCTGTCTCAAAGTCTACAATTAGGAGAAGACTTCATGAGAGTAAATGCAAAGGGTTCACTACAAGGTGCAAACCATTGATCACTGCCAAAAATAGACAGGCCAGACTTGACTTTGTCAAAAAACACCACAACAAGCCAGCCCAGTTCTGGAAAGGTATTCTTTGGACTGATGAGACGAAGATAAACCTGTACCAGAATGATGGGAAGAAGAAAGTTTGGAGAAGAAAGGGAACAGCACATGATCCAAACCACACCACATCCTCTGTAAAACATGGTGGAGGCAGTGTGATGGCATGGGCATGCATGGCTTTTAAGGGCACTGGGTCTCTTGTGTTTATTGATGATGTAACAACAGACAAAAGTAGCCGGATGAATTCTGAAGTGTACAGGGCTATACTTTCTGCCCAGATTCAGCCAAATGCTGCAAAGTTGACTGTACGGCGCTTCACAGTGCAGATGGACAATGACCCAAAACATACAGCAAAAGCAACCCAAGAGTTCATGAAGGCAAAGAGGTGGAATATTCTGCAATGGCCAAGTTAATCTCCGGATCTCAACCCAATTGAGCATGCATTTCACTTGCTTAAGACAAGACTTAAGGCGGAAAGACCCAAAAACAAGCATGAACTGAAGGCTGCTGCTGTAAAGGCCTGGCAAAGCATCAAGGTGGAGGAAACCCAGCGTTTGGTCATGTCCATGGGTTCCAGACTTCAGGCAGTGATTGCCTCCAAAGGATACGCAACAAAATATTAAAAAAAAAACATTTTGTATAGGTTATGCTTATTTGTCCAATTACTTTTGAGCCCTTAAAATGTGGAGTGTTTGTAGAAAAATGTGTACAATTCCTACATTTCAAATCAGATATTTTTGTTCAACCCCTTGAATTAAACATTACAGTCTGCACTTCAATTCTGTTCAAGATGTTTCATTTCAAATCCAGTGTGGTGGCATGTAGAGCCCAACTCATGAAAATTGTGTGTCTGTCCAAATATTTCTGAGGCTAACTGTAGGTTGAGTGCATTGCATCCATACTGCACAGCTACCTTGTTGCTGTGGCTGAGAGGTTAAGGCGACAGACTACTGTGTAACAAAGCACTCAACGTGACATCGCTGTGTGAGGTTGCTTTGTGAGGTCATTTTTTGTGGTCTCTGGGAGGATAACACGATACTGGGTTTTTGCTTTGCTTGCTGACTTTCCTTCCATAGCTTTTGCTGGTAGGCGTATGACACCAACTGGTGACAAAAGCCAAATGGTGCTCTCTGATGATTTGCTTGTGACAATTGAAACAGAGATCACCACCAGTTCACCTCAACGTAGCGCACATCGTCGCTGTACCTGATTAGTAAAGTCACCAATAGGTTAAGGATACTAATCTACATGTCACATATGGTCTAGCGGTTAGGATTCTTGGTTTTCATCCAGGCGGCCCGGGTTCAAATCCCGGTATGGGAATCATTTGCTTTTAGGATTAACAGTTGTGGCTTTAGGTGTTCTTTCAAGATGGCGCTGGGTGACCAGCTGCGTGTCACTGTCGCTCCGAACCCGCTTTTTCTCTTTTTAGTTTTTTATAGACATCTTTTTAGTTTTTTGTGTACAGTAGGTGGAACATTGTGCAGTTCTGCACATGGGAAGCCTACTTTGACTACAGTTTTATTGTTAACTGTAGTGTTTCTGGCACTTTGCGGATCTGCATCGGGGAACTCATCCAACCGCGGCTCAGAGCGCACCACTTACGCACAGGAGGCCCTCCTCGCCCTACGCGGCCCTTCTTTACTCTACGCTGAGAAACCTGACGTTCCAGTGGACATACGGAGGAAAAGAAGAGGCTGCAGAGGTGGACGCAAGAAACGGAGATCATTTTTACCGTCGGTAATTATGGGAAACGTCCGCTCCATCTCCAACAAGAGCGAGGAGCTCACTGCGCTGACCCGGCAGCAGAGAGAATACCGGGACTGGAGCCTGATGTGTTTCACCGAGACGTGGTTGAATGAGAATACATCGGACTATGTAATCTCCCTGGACGGATTCACCCTGAGCCGCGCGGAACGTACTGCCGTGGGGAGCGGCAAGAAAAAGGGAGGCGGACTGGCGGTGTATGTGAGCGAGCGCTGGTGCCACCCGGCACACGTGCACGTGAAACAATAGCTGTGCACCCCGGACCTAGAGCATCCGCGCGCCCTGCTCCTGATCAACGGGGACTTCAATCACACCTCTCTATCCGCCACTCTCCCCACATTCACGCAGTACGTTACGTGTCCCACACGGGACAATAGGACTCTTGACCTGCAGTATGCAAATACAAAGGACGCATACACCTCTGTCCCCCTCCCCCCGCTCGGACGATCGGATCATAACATCGTCTATCTGCTCCCCCAATACACACCAAAGGTGCGAAGAAGGTGTCAGTGAAGCGGTGGACTGAAGAGGCCAGTGAGAGTCTGAGGGACTGTTTCCAGACCACAGACTGGAACATGTTCAGCAGCTCTTATGGAGAGGACATCGATGGCCTGACCCACTGCATCACAGACTAAATCAACTTCTGTGTGGAGAGCACTGTGCCAACACAGACAACACTGACAAACCAGAAGGCAGCCATCTTGGATTGATATAAAAAACATGCTGAGTCAGCAAGGCACTTCACCCACAGGGGTCAAAATTGGCGTACATCAACTAGAGAAGTGGGGCATCAAACGATAGCTGAATTTTTTTGATAACTGTCACAGTTTACGTGCGGCGAAGCTGCAAAATTTGTTCAGATTTTTTGCAATTTTCAAATGTCAAAATTTGCTCCCGTTCGGCCATACAAAGTCCGATTCGGCTCAAATTTTAATCACTTGTAAAACTTTCATGCCAAAGCCGACTAATTGTGACACGAGCAAAAATGGTGTGATAGCGCCCCCTGCAGGACACAACAAAATTTTGCATGGAGGGCCAAATTTTAGTTTCTCTAAAATGTACCAAAATTACTTTGGGCCATCTCAATCAAAAAAGCCAATGTAAACCATATGGTATTTTTAACCGTGTTGCCATGGTGATGCCCAAAATCTCCAATGTTATCCTCATGGGAAATATCAAATAAATTCCCATTCATTAAAAATATTTTACTTTCACAGAATAGTCTCAAATTTGGCACAATGACTCTTCATGTTATCCCGATCAAAAAAGTCAATAACAACCATATGGAATTTTTGACCGTGTTACCATGGTGATGCACGAATTCTCCAATGTTATCCTAATGGGAAAATTTCTACAATTTCTTACATTTCAAAGTGATATTACGGCTTAATAGTTTTATTGAAGAACGTGAAATTTGGCACAGTGATTCTTCAGGTCAGCCCGAACAAAAAAGTCTGGGGGGCCAAAGTTGTATTTTGCACGGTGTTGCCATGGCGATGTCCCAAAATGTCCATATTCCTCAATATTAGCACATCAGCATTTCCAGTGTCTGTGGACTTTGTGTTTAGTGACAAGTTCAGCCCAAAGCCACAAACACACAGAGACAAGAGGCTCTTCAGCGCCACCCAGGGGAGTGTCAGCGCCACCCGGGGGGAGCGCTGAGTGCGAAGCGCGGCCACCAATGGCCATTCGATGCCACTTGCAATGTTGACAAAAGTAGCGCGAAGCGCTCCTGTCCCCAAAACACACTCCTTACATCAAGCGTGATTCAAGCCCCCATGCCGAAGGCATGGGCCATATTTACACCTGCTAAAATGAATGGAAACCAATGGGAGTGAATGGGCGACCCCTACAAGATGGTGAATGACGAGCGCGTAAGCGCTCATGTTATCCTACTGACAAAAATGTCTTAATTTCATTACATTTCGGCTGAGTAATACACCTGTCAATTTATTAACCACCAAAAAAAAATGTATGTATGAACATTGCACCTTTAAATTAAGACCGTTTTGTCACTCAGCAGAAGAACCTATAGTTATTAGAGTGCAAAACATTTATAAAGCTTATTTACTGGGATATAATTGGGTATTTCGAACCTAATTACAGCAGATATCTTCTGAATTATGCATCAGTGCATTTAATTGAAATATTGTCCTCTGTATTGAACCAATCTTCACCAAGTTTCCGTTTAAATGTTATACATGCTAAAACATAGTCTTTGTAAATGTTTTAACTTTTCAGCTAATTAATTACCTAAAATATTTGTACATACACATTTATAATTACATTTTCTATTAAATAAACAGAAAGATTCAATCAAGACTTTTTATTTAAGTTGCCTCTCCGGATAAACTTGACTAAGACCATTTACAATGTTAAAAAGACCATTGGGCAAATGAAAAACAGTTGGACACTGATGAACACATTTCTTTTGCTATTCAGTCTTTATATACAATAGCACAGCATGTTATTAAAGCAAACCTAAAACATAACCAAGTGTCATCACAAATAAACTATACATTACAATTATTATGATTTATTATATTATTATTAAGTACACAAAGAAGAATCATTTAGCGCAGCATGTTGTTTTAGAAAACCAAAAGCATAACCAATAGCCATTATACATGAACACTGTATTACAACACATGGCAATATAAATAAATAAAAACACATCTTTAAACATTATTGTACAACACAATTTACAGTTTTCATATTATTTGGGCAAATCTGAACCACTCTTAGTCTGACCCATCACCTTGAACCTGTTTGTCTTAGGACCGAACCAGGAGCAGAAAGCCCCTCACAAAACAGCTCCGGATCATCTGGGCACGCAAACCTCTCCACCGCGATAAGGTGGTGGTTCAAGGAGAGGGCCGCCCCTCCCCCTGAGTAGAGCTGGGGGAGAGGAGGTCTCCCCCCTCCTCCCCTCTCCCCTCTTTGAACTCCTGCCCCTGGATGGGATAACAGGAGAAAGGGAGGTGGGGTGGGGAGGAGGGAGAAAGAGAGGAGAGGACAGAAAGAGGGAAGGGAGAGAGGACAGAAAGAGGGGAGAGAACAGAAAGAGGGGCGAGAGAGAAAGAACAGAAAGCAGGGAGGGAGAGAACAGAAAGAGGAGAGAAGGAGAGAGCTGGAGGGAAAGTAGATGAAGGGTGACACAGGGAGAGATGAGGGAGCTGACAGAGGAAAAGATATGTAGGAGGGTGAGAGATGGGAGGGAGACAGAGGGGTGACAGAGAACAGGAGGGGCTGGAGAGACAGAGAAGGGAGAGAGAAGGGAGAGAGGGGAAGGGAGAGGAGGAGAAGTGGAAGAGGGGAGACAGAGGTCGGAGGGGGGAGGGAGAGGAGAGACAGAGGAGAGAAGAGGGACAAGAGGGAGACGGGAAGATGAGGAGGGAGAGGAGAGTAGCGGGAGAAGAGGTAGAGAGGGGAGGGTGAGGAGAGAGGGAGCGGAGAGGGAGGAGAGCGGAGGGAGAGATGGAAGACAAAGATGTAGGGAGAGAGCTGGAGGGGAAGTAGAGAGATGGAGGGAGGCAGAAGAAGAGAGATGTAGGGAGGGAGAAAGACAGAGGGAGGGACAGGTAGAGAGATAGAGAGGGAAGAGAGGAAGAAAGATGGAGGAAGGGACACATATGTAGGTGGGAGAGAGAGGTAGAAAGTGATGGAGAAACAGAGAGAACCAGTCAACTTGGACAAAGGACACAAAACATTTGAGCTGCAAAACATACAGTATGTGTGCACTCATCACTGTATGTAATATTAACTACAAATACATATAAACTATGACTAACATGTATAAACTATAGTATGAAAGTGGTGTGTGCGTGATTGTTGGTGGTGGTCGGAGGGGCCGATGGCGCAGATTGGCAGCCTCGCTTCCGTCAGTCTGCCCCAGGGCAGCTGTAGCTACAATAGTAGTTTACCACCACCGGGTCTGGAGTGAATGAATAATGCTCTGTAAAGCGTCTTTGAGTGTCCAGAAAAGCGCTGTATAAAACTGATGCATTATTTATTATAAAAGCTACAAACTACCAACACGCACTTAAAAACCCTACAAATACATATGTACAATAAACTACCACTAACATGTATATGAACCACAAACAACCAACACACAATTAAAAACCCTACAAATACATATGTACAATAAACTACCACTAACATGTATATGAACCAGAAACAACCAACACACAATTAAAAACCCTACAAATACCCGCCTGTTAATTTATACACAAATAACTGCTACAACTGAATACAAAAAAACTATAACCGCATGATTAAAAATGCAACACACGCATTTAAATGTGATGAGTTGTCAATAAGCAACAACTGTCCATTTAGAACAAACTAAAATAATTTGATTAATTAATACCAATTTATTCTAACATCGTGGCCTCTGTACATTTAAAAGAAAATGCGATCCCCTCATGGTCGCTGAAGTAAGTTGGCGCTACTACAGAGTCTATGTCATACTCTGTAGATTTCACATATAAATGATCAATTAAAGTCCCCCTCTCAGTTGTGGGAGATTTGACATATTGAACATAACCTCTTTCTGTCATAAAATTGCAGAGACTTGTAGATTTCAATATGTCATCATTAAAATCTTCCACCACCACCACAGTGGCACAATGTGAATTCAGCCAATTCAGTAATCTATCCAAATTATATTTAAACCGAGACATGGGACATGACGGTGGACGATAAACAGCTGCAACTATAATTTTCTGCTCTGCAAAATAATTCACTAAACATTCTAAACTGAAATCCTGTACTGTGATTTCATAGTTAAGGTTTTCTTCACAGTACATGCCAACACCACCGTGCTGTTGGCCCAGTAAACTAGTCAGAGCTGAGTGATGAGTCTGCTGATGGGATAAACTACGGGGACGACTATGGAAATTATACCCTTCAATGTGACTAGTTTGAAAAGTTGAATCTACAGTTAACCATGTCTCTACCACAGCAATACAGTTAGGCTGCCAATGCTGTGTGCATGAGGCCAAATCTGACACATGTCACACTAAACCCTGAATATTCATAAAAAAGTGCCTCTTGTAAGTGCCAGGGCGCACTCGCCACTATGAAGGGAGGCATGTTCTCAAGCGCCGCTCTAATACCATCGTTACAATAAATGGCATTTGCATCAAAGTCTTGAATAATAAGACCCTCTAAACTCCTCACGCGACTAAGGGCCACATACGCCTGACCCGCTGTAAAAACCTGTTTAAGGGACACCACTGCTTGATCTACGGTTACGCCCTGTACTTTATGAACTGTACACGCCCATGTGAGTTTAAGCGGAAACTGACGACGCTTCTCCCCTCGTTTATTTGCTTGCTCTTCTTCTGGTTCTATGCGGGTAGAACCAGTCAGGTCTGCAGGGGTACGTGTTTGCCTCCTCCTCTGTGCGCCTACTCGATCGTCGTCAAATTTAACATAAATTGCTAAAGGAGGCAGGTTTTTCAGCGAATTTCCAACTATATATGTAATTATACCACATACCCCATTTACTAGACCGTCAGCCAAATCTACATTTTTACAGAGCATAACACGCGCATTTACACCTAAGACTAACGTCTCCTCCAAACTGGCTTGTTTGGATTTATGGAGATGGCCTTGTATTTCTGTTAACTTACCGGTGTTTTTGTCATATCCAAAATCACGCGCATGAACTGTAATTTTTTCAGGACAGATTTTATTCAGTATCTTTAAATTATAATTTGCAGGGGTGCACATAACTGGTACGCTGGTACGCATGCGCAGCAAAAAATAACGAATGTGTAATGCCACTTCAGTTACTGAGCGCCTTTGCGTAGCCCACTTGACTTGACCGATCGTGTCATATCAATCTTACACATGTCCAAGTCCAACTACTGTCAAAGATGTCTAAAAAACAACAGACATTAAGCAGCTTCTTTGGCGTTTCCCCGCCTACAAAGAAACACCAACCGGAGCCAGAGCCGAAGAAAAGACTTTTTTCGGAAAAGTGGCTTCAAGATGTGCAGTTGAAGCTAACGATGAACGCACTGAAATGTGGTGTAAGCTTTGCCGCTCACATCCACACCTAGAAGATAAAACAGGTGCGTTTTATAAAGGTTCAAAGAATTTCAACCATCCTTTATTTGACAAGCACGAAAAGAGCAAAGAGCATACGAATGTGGTGCAAGCCATTGCTAATAAACAAGCTAGCCGAGAAGAACTGTCCAGTCGCCCACTTAGCAGATGGCGAGATAAACTGAATGAGGAACAGCGACAAGCTGAGCTGTGGATGGAGACAGCTAATCGCAGGCTCAACCAAAGACAAAGAGGTGCATCTGCAGCATCTTCATCATCTACCATGCAGGGAGCGGAAGCAGTGGAGAGTGGGGGCGAAACAGAGGAGGACAGTGGGAGTGACACGGAGGACAGTGGGGGCGACATGGAGGACAGTGAGGAAGATGGCACTTTTTAAGACCTCGCTACATAATGAGTGAGTACCAAACTCCATCTCCTGGTACTCACCTGAGTAACTCACTGAAAAAGTTATGTGCACCCCTGATAATTTGTAACAAAGCTGTTCTTTGTAAAAATATGTAAAACATCAGGATCTTCACCTGTTTCACATCGTTTTAATATATCAATATCATCATCAAGCATTGGTGTCCCTCTGGAGCGCACTCTAAGCCGGTTCAATAACTCTGCAAAAGTATTATCTTTTTGTCTAACTATAGTTTTTAACTCCGCAATTTGGAATAAATCTGTAAATAGATTAACGCCTACAACTTCTTTGTAGAGAGCCTGACCCATGACCGGCGATAATTGAAAGAAATCCCCAACAGCGATAATAGAGAAATTTCCAAATGGAGAAAAGTCACCGGACTGTTTAATTTGACGCAATCGACCGTGAATATAAGTAAATAACTTTTTATCAACCATGGATATTTCGTCAATGATTACAATTTGTAAATCCATGTACTTAACGCACAGTGTATTAATCTTTTCCTCTCCTAGTGGACTGTAAGGGAGGGAAACATTAGTGCCGATACTAAACGTGGTGTGGATAGTAGCCGCCTGTAAGTTATACGCTGCTATCCCTGTCGGAGCCGTTAGTAAAACACTAACACTATCGGGACTATGACAAACAGGAGCAAACAATCGTGACGCCTCGTACTGAATCGCCCTGATGAGGTGATTTTTCCCAGTGCCTGCCCCACCTGTGATAAACACATGCCATGGCTCTGGGTTGTTACCAGCTACTTTCTCTAAACACCATTGCCGTATTTTGTAAAAAATGGACAGTTGTTGCTCATTCAGAGTTTTCACAAGTAAAAGACCCTCTTGACAACTCATGACATTTCTCTTCTCTATGTGACAAACCTGTTCGTTTCTTACAGCCAAGTCTGGAATAGCCTCTTGCTCATGCTCAGAACTCACACCCTGCAACATCTCTCTGAACTCCTCCCTCGCCTCTAACCTCTCCACTTCCTGTTCTGAGCCCCTCTTGCTCACCTTCCCAGCCGTTGCCTTGACCGCTCCCTGGGGCTGGCGTTTAAGGGCAACAGCTTTGCGACGTCTTGGTTCAGACATCTTTCAAAAAGAAAAGGGTGGTTTCTTTACAAATTGCAAAATCAAAAACTGAGTCTTTTATACTTAACTCAATTTGACAGTAAAAATACCCTCTTTCCCTTAGGAAAAGAGCTCAGGTTGGATGGAGAGATCTTGTCCATCTCAACCAACATGGCGGGGCTGAACACCAAAGGCGAGAAGTGTGTGGAGAAAGCAGGCTCCACCTGTGCATATATCAAAAGTTTTCATATTATGGTCTGTATCATTGGATCAGAACTATGTGACTAGTGTCATGTCACAAACTCACCTCAACCAGTCCTGTCTGGACTCCCACAGGAGAGCTCTGGTTCTTCTGTGAAAAATCAAATCAATAAAGCATGAATAATCTCTCATAAGAAGTTTTCATACAATGTCATAGCATTCTAAATTTAATTCTAAAATGCAGACATAAACCCATATATTGTTTGGCTGATATATTGAGCCAATATTTACTTGTTTTCATTAATTGGCTATCCGCCCTAAATCTCTATCTCTATGCATAAAGAATAAATATAAAATGCTTAAATTGAACACTTTAGTGTGCTTATAACTGTACAAAATATGTATTAATTGCTCTCTTATAAGGTTATGATTACAAAATTAGGTATGAGTGAGTTTCATGGACAATAATCAAAATCAGTCCTATATATCTGTCACTGGTTTCTCTGAAGTCTAAACCATCGGTAACACTATCAGCCATTAAAAAACTCAAATATTTATCTATGTAATTTACATGGAGACAAGCAGTTTACATTATCAGACCAGTTTCTTTGGCTATAAAACACTCAGAATAGAATAAATGAAAATTGGATCAGATTATACTGAAGACACCGGGGCAGCGGGATCCGGTGTCTGTAGCTGCGTGTAGCAAGCCTGCCACAGCAGCTGGGCATAGATCCCCATTCCATGGCTGTCGCTCAGATGGACCTGAAACATTAAGAATATAAGCAAACATCCATTAAAAATTAGTAAGGGTAAACTAACTTTGCACTGCACTACAGCACTGTAAATCAACCATTCAACAATAATATAAACTCAGATTTAAGATTGTGTTTTAACCCATTAGGGAGGAGATAGAGAAGTTTAATCTCATCTTAATTAGAAAATGTGCTGAATGTGACCCTGTTAAAGCTGGCACACAGGGGGCAGTGCAGAGCCAAACACAAATGAACAAATAAGAACACTGAACTTACGCCGTCCCAGCTCCACAGCTCCAGGCGATCCATCGGAAACTGCTCAGCCACAGGGAAAAAGCGGATTCCTTTGAAAACATAAGCACATCACTAAACTATTGTATTAAATATAAAGGGGACACATGCAACACTGTTCAAAAGAAAGTGTTCTAAAGTATTGAACAAACATTGCAAACATTATTATACCCATGCGCGCTGAGACCCGGTGGTACTCCTGTCTCAGGAGGGTCTGGACTTCCAAATCATCAGCCAAAAAATATTAATAATTAAAAAATATACCCTCTGCCAGCGGCTGCAGACATAGGCCAGGAGTCGGTTGAACTCAGCTGCAGCCTCATCAACAGTGCGGCTCGAGTGAAGGTTGTTGCACGGGGAGAGCAGGCAGACCAGAGCAGGCTCTATGAAAATCAAGAACTTTAATGCCCAAGAAATCATTTAAACACATGGACATTGAGATAATCAACAAAATGGCAATTCACATGTTTTGTTGTACCAATAAATTAAGATCATTTGTTTAAATTATCTTCTTAAATATGCTGAATCAAAGCTTTTTTATTTTTTTTTGAAAGAAATTGTCAGGATCCGCTCCTGGTCTTTGCCTTATCCTCCTCTCTTCTCCTCCCCTCCCTCCTGTGTCTCCTGAGTCTCCTCCTCCTCTGGGCGTTTCCCTCCTGCTGGCAGAGCGCACACCTGCATCCCATCAACTCATTACCTGCAGTACAAGAACCCCAGCTCTCCAACCAGTCCTCGCCAGTTTGTTGTCTACTCTACGTTAGTGAAACCTTGGCTCTAGATTTGTGTGAATACCCTTGCCTTGTATTTCTTGGACTTACCTCTTCCTGTGTCCAAGTGCCTGCCTCCCAGTAGGGATGGGCAAAATGAGGTCGCATGAGATGATGAGACCTCACAGCCAAGTGATTCAAAATGTGATTCAGTAATGAGATCTCACTTCGCTGCCACCTGCTGTTACTTTGCACACATTACAACCAAATTGTGCTGTGTTTTTCGTCTACATTGTTTGAACTCACACATTGGTTATTTGTAAAGGACTGTATAAAAAAAATAAACTATGTCACACAAATATCTCTTTCATTGATTTTTATTTAGAAATACAATTTTTTCCAGGGTTTTAGGGCCGAGGCGGTTTCTTTTTTTTGAAAGAATGTCTCCAGCCTTGGAGAATACTCTCTCACATGGGACTGAGGATGCCGGGGAGCACAGGAAACTTTTGGCCAGTTTATAAAGGGTCGGGTACAACATTTTTGTTTTGGTCCAGTACATTAGTGGGTCTTCATTTCTTGGAATGTGAACCTCAGCTAGATATCGGTCTACTTCAACTGTGGCATCTGCCACAAAGCTGCTGGTTCTTCTGCTGTTGCTGATATTAGAATCTAGCACATGCCAAATGTCATCTAAAAAAACAGAAACAGTTAAGATCTATGTTGCAAAAAAGAAAAAAACATTCATACAAATTATTGAACACACTCACTTGAATTTGAAGACAGATCTAGAGGAGTAGGTTGAGGCTGTGGCTCATGGGGATTTGCAGCATCTCTCAGAAGAAGCACACATTCATTTTTTAGCCTGTTTACAGCCTCCTGAGCTTTGGTTTGGCTCAAAAATCCCATCATCTTGAAGCGAGGATCGAGCAGGGTTGGCAAGGTAAGCATACTTACGGTTTCTAATCTACTATTATGCTCTTGCATCCTCCGCAACATGTTCTCTCCAAGCTGTTTGGCAATGGGGTGGTTCACACTGACAACTCTAGAAGCCAGAGCATGGTGCACCATGTTCATCATTGGAATAACCTTTGATGCAGAAACTCTCTTTTCTGCTGATAACTCCTCAGTTGCCTGGTGGAATGGTGCAAGTATACACAAAGCATCCTTAATAAGTTCATGTTCACATGAGGTTAAGGGGGCAATGTCTGTATTGAGGGATGCCAAGGCTGCACCTACTGGCTCCCTCAACTCATAGGCTCTCTCCAGCATATGAAACGTACTGTTCCATCGTGTGTCCACTTCAATTATCATTTTCAAAGGCTGCTTGCCCATCTGCTCTTGTAATGCCGTTAAGCGATCCTTGGCAGATGTACTGGTGCGAAAGTACGTTGCCAACTTCCTTGACTTCTGCCTCAGGTCATTCATTCCAGCTGTATCATCAAATGATTTTCTAACCAGCAAGTTCATAGCATGAGCTATGCAAATGGTATGCCTGACATTTAAAAGCCTCGCACAAGCAAGCATGTTTGCTGCCCCATCAGTGATGAGGCATCTAACCCTGTCTCTTATGCCCCACTCTTCCATCAGCCTCACATGCTCGTCCGCCAGATGTTCAGCCGTGTGGGACATAGGAAAATGATGCATACCGAGGAGTGTGGTGTTTAATTCATTGAATTCATCAATAAAGTGGCATGTCACAGCCAGATAGGAGTCCATTGACACTGATGTCCACATGTCAGATGTAAGACTCACGGCCACAGCCTTCTGCACCTTTGCCTTATTTTCCTCTTTGGCCTTCTGGTATTTTGCCTCCACCATTGCTTTTAAAGTCTGTTGAAAAACACAAAAGACATAATTATAGACATGCACTCATAATTAAAGATGAACAAAAAGGGAAAAAATGGCAGCACACCTTTCTGCTTGGGAGAGTGTATGTAGGAGCAACTATGGTCATTAATTCCCGGAATCCCACATCTTCCACAATGGAAAATGGACGAGAATCTTTTATGACCATGTTTATTATTCCACCATCAATTCTTGCATGCAGGGAACCTATGATAAGGCACAAGAAAAATATATAAAATAATATGATATCATATTGCAATGTGTTATATTATTTTTGTCCTCTTTATATCCATGTTTTTCTATCAGTGTGCCAGGAATCACTAGTGTGCCTTGAGATGTCTTCAGATGTGCTTAAAAACTGTCCAAAAACCAGGACTAAACCAACGTTTCAGAAGGATAAGACCAGGTCGAAACAATGACTAAGCCAGGTCTAAACTAGGAATAAACCAAGATTTCACCTGGACTAAATAAGTGGTGTGCCATGAAATATATATAAAATAAAAGTGGCTTTACACAAAGAAGGTTGAAAAACACTGGTCTATACATACTGCCATCACTGGAGGCTGCCTCTCTTGTGGGTTCAGATGGTGCAGAAGTCGGTGCAGAAGTCGATGCAGAACTTAGATGCACAGCCCTGTAGTGGCGGAGCATTGGGGTAGTGCTCCCTGCAAATGCCAGCTCTTTATCACAGATTCTGCACCTAACCTTAATCAGAATCAGAATAATAAAGTGATTCAGTGTCCATAGTCCATATTATTATATATTATATATTATATATGTGACAGTTACAGGTTAGGTGGTGGTTCATATAAACATAAATGAAATAGGTTAAAGAAATAAAGATTTTAAGACCAGCTGTTTAAACATGAATTTCCTAACGTTTAGTATGTGGTCTTAAGTTAGCGTCTACTAAAACACTCGTTTTCCGGTAGCTGTTATATTTTGAAAAATCATAGCTAAAACTTCTGTGCAATTCCAATTGGTAGCTTTATTCTGAAAGTTTCATACTTCCGGTAAACAACACAAAATGTCTTACATGACGGAAATGCGTGGCACACACGCCATGTCATGGGCTGATGTAATTACTCTATGCGATTGTTGTAATAGGCTTTTGAATAAATATGTAGCTTTTGAGTGCTTTGGTCTTTTTCTATTTTGTAAGATTGTTATGAAAGCCATTAATTTATTTCATTCACACCTTATTATGGCCAGACACTACAAAGTGTTCCCACATGGTGGAGGATTTACTTCTTGATGGCTCCATCTGTAAACGGATTTGATTTATTGGCACACTAAATTGTATTGAAAATAGCAAGGTACTCATCTCAAGAGTGCAGAGTTCAATATGTGAGTTGTAACAAAAAACACTTTAGTCCAACCCAGACCCCAAGTGCACTTTGAATATTTAAACATTTACTATTGCTTACGTCTCAAGGCAATCAAGACCGTTCTTGTTTCTACTACTACCACTAACTTTCTAACTCGCTGACTCACTGACTCGCTAACTCCTACAAATGCCGACAACACCACAAGTGCCGCCGCAAATTGAAAGTGCTTATAAGCGCTGGAGGTGGGTGAACCACTCTGACGTCACCACCTCTGAATGAGATCTCATCACGTGACTGCCTTGTTCATGATGCACGCCTCATTTTGAGACCTTAATGGGAACGCCCATTTTTGTTCGGTGCAGACCTCAAGATCTCATTTCATTTCGCCCATCCCTACCTCCCAGCCTCCCTGTCCGCCCGCCTGTCTGCCTGCCTTGTGTATTATTTCCATAATCTTGTAATAAATCACTTTCACGTTTACCAGTCGTGGTTCGTGATTTTGGGTCTTAGCTAAACCGTGACAGAAACACTATGTAACATTTGTGGTGGAGGGGATGCCTCCGCTTGTCTCCATGGAGATGTTTTTGTTTTGTCTGGATGGCCCTCTCTTTCCTTGGACACAGGCAACATCACCAGGTACAAATCAGATGTACTTCTGTGCAATAAAAATGTAAGATGAATGAGCTTAATGCCATATGGTGGGACATTCCAAGAAACGCAAGAATATCTCCGTGAAGACAAGCAGGTTTCTTAACCTGCACCAAAAAAGTTACATAGGGCACCTTTACAAATTTGGATTCAGCAAATTCAAACTATTTCAGGACATTATCAAAACAATTATCTAATTTGTAGGTTCAAAAACACAATATTTTCATTACTAGCTCACCTCTGGTCAGCGCGGTCGCGGCCAGCTCCCGGTAGATGTCACGTGCAGAACCTCCAGGGGTCGAACTGAAGCCAAAGGAAAGACATCCCTCTGGCATTGGCACGAACCCATCCACGATAGCTCGTAGATGAGAGTGCCCGACAATCAGAACGAACTAGAGACAACAAAACAAAAAAAGTGCACTCTGTAATCCTTCTGTTGGAAAGTCTATTACCTAAACTGTACATATGCTTTAGTCATAAATAATGTAATTAAAGGTTGCTTTTTTTCTTCCTTTTTTGCTATAGTCTACAGTATGATATAAAGCATTTCTGACCTTTCTAACAGGGCAAGTGTCTGGAGAGGCCACCCCTCTCCCAGTAAGAATGCATGCATTTAAAATTGATTTTAAACATGAATTTTTCTTCTTTACTAATTCACCCCTAATTATATAAATGCAAAATAGGCACGTTTACTGCTACACTGTGGAACATTGCAGACAAAGCAAGACAGACAGGCATGTGCCCCCTTCCAGAAAAACAGTGCACCTTTAATATTCCACAACAAATGCTTTTCGCTCATTCTTAGTGAATGTCTGTGGTAGCATGAAATCTCATTTTAGAATACAAAAACCGCCAATTTATATGAAAACAAACCTTCTTATCGGGACACTCTGGCGGAATGAACAACTTGTAAGGCCTTCCGGTGTCGGGGGAAGTCTTCCAGTTCTGCTTCCGCACAGAATGCCGAGAACAAGTACCATGGCCTACAAAGGAATTAACAAAACACAAGCTTGTAGAGGCGGGCCAAATGTATAGAATAAAATATAAACATACGAATGATGGGCTCAGGGCTGGGGGAGAGACGAAGGAGGGCAGCAGCCGCGAGCTGGTCCTCTCGCCTCTTCCTCGACGCAATGGACTTAAGGTGTCCCTTTCGACGAGGCATCTGAAAACATACATAAAATGTTAAAAGCAAGAGTCACTGGTATACACATTAGTCACAATAAAGGACTAAGACTAAATATTGCAACCTTTAGCTACACAACTTAATGATCTAACTAAACCAGAACTAAGTCAGGAATGAATGAAAATACTGAATATTATAATAAAGCAGGAGGAAATGAGAACCAAGAAGCCAGGACTAGTATTACAACTAATTAGGACTAAATGAAAACTAAACTAGGACTACAACAAGAAAAAAAAAAATAAAATACAAGGTTATACCAGGAGTAGAATGGGCGTCACCTAAACTGGATTGGACTGGATTGTCGGTTACGTCATTTCCGGTGAGTGAATTCTGTTTTGCAGCACTGTTACTAGCGTCTCTCTGCTGAATCTGTTAATCCACGAATCCAACATCTAAACTAGTGCCTGAGGACTTCGTCAAACCATCGAAGTTTATTCAGCATCTAGTGTTCTGTAATTCGTGGTCTAAGCCTCTCTCTCTCTGTAGTTTCAGCCTGTAGTTTCAGCCTGATCTAGCCTAGCCTAGCATCATGGCTAAAACTCTCGCTCTGTCCTGTTCTAGTTGCCACATGTGGAGTGAGAACCCTGGCTTATTTGATAGTGACAGGGATAGTTGCGCTAAGTGCAGCGTAGTGGCCGTCCTCGAGGCCAGGGTTACAGAGTTAGAAACGCGGATCCGCTCATTGGAGGCGCTGAAGCCGAGTTATAGTCAGGCAGTAGCAGGGACCGCGGACCGCATTAGCATGAGCGCAGCTAGCAAGAGCAGCCCCCCGGCACATCCCGTGCAGCCGGGACCAGACCAGGACAGTTTTGTGACAGTTAGAAGCAGGCGCAGGGCTAAGACTAGGACTGCAGATCAGGGACACAGGGCTGAGAGTAGGACTGCAGGAGACCAGGGACACAGGGCTGAGTGTAGGACTGCAGGAGACCAGGGACACAGGGCTGAGTGTAGGACTGCAGGAGACCAGGGACATAGGGCTGAGTGTAGGACTGCAGGAGACCAGGGACACAGGGCTGAGTGTAGGACTGCAGGAGACCAGGGACACAGGGCTGAGTGTAGGACTGCAGGAGACCAGGGACACAGGGCTGAGTGTAGGACTGCAGGAGACCAGGGACACAGGGCTGAGTGTAGGACTGCAGGAGACCAGGGACATAGGGCTGAGTGTAGGACTGCAGGAGACCAGGGACACAGGGCTGAGAGTAGGACTGCAGGAGACCAGGGACACAGGGCTGAGTGTAGGACTGCAGGAGACCAGGGACATAGGGCTGAGTGTAGGACTGCAGGAGACCAGGGACACAGGGATGAGAGTAGGACTGCAGGAGACCAGGGACATAGGGCTGAGTGTAGGACTGCAGGAGACCAGGGACACAGGGCTGAGTGTAGGACTGCAGGAGACCAGGGACACAGGGCTGAGTGTAGGACTGCAGGAGACCAGGGACATAGGGCTGAGTGTAGGACTGCAGGAGACCAGGGACACAGTGCTGAGAGTAGGACTGCAGGAGACCAGGGACACAGGGCTGAGAGTAGAACTGCAGGAGATCAGGGACACAGGGCTGAGAGTAGGACTGCAGGAGACCAGGGACACAGGGCTGAGTGTAGGACTGCAGGAGACCAGGGACATAGGGCTGAGTGTAGGACTGCAGGAGACCAGGGACACAGGGCTGAGTGTAGGACTGAAGGAGACCAGGGACACAGGGCTGAGAGTAGAACTGCAGGAGATCAGGGACACAGGGCTGAGAGTAGGACTGCAGGAGACCAGGGACACAGGGCTGAGTGTAGGACTGCAGGAGACCAGGAACACAGGGCTGAGAGTAGGACTGCAGGAGACCAGGGACACAGGGCTGAGAGTAGAACTGCAGGAGATCAGGGACACAGGGCTGAGAGTAGGACTGCAGGAGACCAGGGACATAGGGCTGAGTGTAGGACTGCAGACCAGGGACACAGGGCTGAGAGTAGGACTGCAGGAGACCAGGGACACAGGGCTGAGAGTAGGACTGCAGGAGACCAGGGACATAGGGCTGAGTGTAGGACTGCAGACCAGGGACACAGGGCTGAGTGTAGGACTGCAGGAGACCAGTAGGGAGCTTCCCATCCAGAACAGGTTCGCCCCCCTGAGCTGGACGCGGGACACTCTAGTCATAGGGAGCTCCATAGTCAGGGACGTGGAACTGCCTGCAGCTTCCACACGGTGTTACCCTGGAGCCAGACTGGGCGACATCGAGGGGAATCTGAGGCTTTTAAAGAGAAGTAAGAACAGGTACCGCCAGATCGTTATACACGCGGGGGGTAACGATACTCGGCGCGGTCAGTCAGAGGTGCTGAAGTTGCAGATAGCGGCAGTTTGTGATTTGGCTAAGTCGATGTCGGAGTCCGTGTACTTCTCTGGCCCCCTTCCAAATTATGCCAATTGTGAAATGTTCAGCCGCTTTTCAGCTGTCAACCAGTGGTTGTCCAATTGGTGCCCGCAGAATGGTGTTGTCTTCATAGACAACTGGAGGGCATTTGAGGGGAAGCCCAGGCTTATACGTAGCGACGGCATTCATCCCACAGCGGCTGGCTCCTCCCTCTTAGCTCAGAATATGATTGCTAGTCTTAGATGACCATCAGGTAAGACTAGCACACAGAATAGCTCAGGGAGTGTCAGTGACGCTAGGGAGCAGAGTAGACCAGTGAGGCACTGCTCTGTTAGCAAGAACAGCTCCAAACAGGCTGAGACTGTGTGTGCCCCACGTACAGGGGGCTCCTCTGAGCCCCACGTACAGGGGCCTCCTCTGGCCCCACGTACAGGGGCCTCCTTTGAGCCACCCTGCATGAACAATTCTCCCAGACTGGCTGAGGTTGTGTATGTCCCACGCACAAAAAGCACAAACAAAACATACCTAAACTCTGATAGGAAAGGTATCAGATCTCCTAACTTAATAAAAATAAATACATGCATCGCAAATAAACAAAATAAATGTATAAAAAGCACAAATAAAATACAGCTAAACTCTGATAGGAAAGGCGTCAGGTTTCATAACTTAATAAAAATAAATACATGTGTCGCAAATAAACAAAATGATAAGTGTGTAAAATGTGGACTGCTAAACATCAGGTCCCTCTCCTCTAAATCTCTTTTAATAAATGAATTAATTGGCGACTTTAATATTGATCTTCTAGCTCTAACTGAAACATGGCTTCAGGAAAATGATGATGTTAGACTAAACGAATCTACTCCTCCAAGTCACATGAACTTTCAAAGTGCCAGGAGCACTGGTCGAGGTGGCGGTGTGGCCGTCATTTCTCACTCCAGCCTAATTCTCAGCCTCAAATCTAATTATACATTCCGCTCCTTTGAAAGCCTCGCACTATCTATTACGTGCACCAACTGGAAAAACCAAAAAGCTGTTATATTCATAACAATCTACCGACCTTCTGGTCCTTATGCCGAGTTTCTGACAAAGTTTTCTGACTTTATTTCAAGTTTAGTTTTGGAATGGGAAAGGATTGTTATAGTTGGAGATTTCAACATTCATGTTGATAACAGCAGTGAGTGCCTCAGCAGTGCTTTTGGTGCTCTCCTGGATGGGGTCGGTTTTACCCAGAGTGTGAACAAGCCGACTCACTGTCACAATCACACTCTCGATCTCGTCCTAACTTATGGTATTGAGATTAATGATTTAACTGTAATTCCTCAAAACCCTAAACTCTCTGACCATTTTTAATTACCTTTCAATTCGTACTAAAAGACTATCCAGCTCTGCAGGAGAAAACTATAATGAAAAGAACAATATCAGAAAAATCGGTAGCCGAGTTCAAAGAAATAATCGAGCCAGTATTAAATGATATGCCATGTGACAATGAGAACAACTTTAACCCAATTATCATGGATCAGTTTGTTGATAGGACAATGCTCACCTTAAAATCTGCTCTCGATGTTGCAGCTCCGCTAAAACAGAAAAGCATTAAACCAAGACCTCCGGCTCCTTGGTTTACTCCAGAACTGAGATCACTCAAACAACACGTAAGACGCACAGAGAAGCTCTGGCGCCGCTCGCGCTCCGAGCAGTCTCTGAAGGCATGGAAGCTCTGCCTGCTCTCTTATAAGGCCGCTCTGCCAAAAGCACAAACCAGATACTATTCAAACCTAATAGAAGTAAACAAAAGCAACCCCAGATTTCTGTTCAGCACTGTAGCCAGGCTGACAAACTCACACACTGCCCCTGAGTCTCTTCTCCCCTCAAAGTTCAGTTGTGACTTTCTTGAATTCTTCGATTACAAAATTACAACCATTAGAGACAAGATCAACGAAGCCACTCCAAAAATCAGCCCCGAGCAAATCCAGCAAATCCAGTCAGTAACACCAATATCCCACATAAATCCTCTAACAGAATTAGACAAATTTACTCCTGTGGATGAGGCGGAGATTACCTCAGTCATCATGTCGTCCAAACCATCAACTTGTTTGCTCGACCCTATTCCAGTCAAACTCCTCAAAGAAGCTCTCCACCTAATAATAGGTTCCATCCATAACATAATAAATATGTCATTAGAAAATGGCTATGTTCCTCAGTCTTTTAAATATGCTGTAATTAAACCTCTTTTGAAAAAACCTAGCTTAAATCCTGATGAACTAGCCAACTACAGACCTATTTCAAATTTTCCATTTCTCTCAAAGATTCTGGAACGAGCTGTTTTGAAACAGCTTTGTCACCATCTGCAGGACAATAATTTATTTGAAAAATTTCAGTCTGGTTTCAGAGCTCACCACAGCACAGAAACTGCTCTGCTTAAAGTGACAAATGATTTGCTACTAGCTGCTGATAACGGGCTGGCTTCAGTCCTGGTCCTACTGGACCTCAGTGCAGCGTTTGACACCATTGATCACAACATTCTACTGCAGAGGTTAGAATGTGACATAGGTGTCAGAGGGACCGCCCTCAAATGGTTTAAATCCTCTCTATCAGATAGGTACCAGTTTGTTAGTGTAAACCAGTGCACCTCTCCCTGCTCTAAAGTAGCTTGCGGAGTTCCACAAGGATCTGTGCTTGGTCCAATCCTGTTTACTCTGTATATGTTGTCATTAGGTAACATTATCAGAAAACATGGCATTATTTTCCACTGCTATGCTGATGACACTCAGCTGTACTTATCAATGAAACCTAATCAGACCGATCAAATCGATAAGCTCAGTGCCTGTGTGAAGGACATCAAAACCTGGATGACCCTGAATTACCTGCTCTTAAATCCTGAAAAAACAGAGGTCATTGTTGTCGGTCCTAAAGGTCAGAGAGATTCTCTGTCAGACCAGATAATCTCACTTGACAATGTGAGTATAGCCTCCAGCTCTACTGTAAAAAACCTTGGAGTCGTATTTGACCAAAATCTCTCATTCACAGCTCATATAAACCAAGCTTGTAAAACTGCATATTTTCACCTGCGAAACATAACTAAAATCAGAAATATTTTGCCTAAAAATGATGCCGAAAAACTTATCCATGCATTTGTCACATCCAGACTAGATTACTGTAATTCTCTGCTCACCGTCTGCGCTAAAGGTACTTTAAGAAGCTTCCAGTTGGTCCAAAATGCAGCAGCCAGAGTCCTAACAGGAACTAAAAGACGTGATCACATCAGTCCTGTGTTAAAATCACTGCACTGGCTTCCTGTCGAGTTTAGAATTAAATTCAAAGTTCTCCTCCTGACATACAAAGCCTTAAACAATATGGCCCCATCATATCTTCAGGATGCCATTGTCCCCTATCAGCCAAATAGAGCACTTCGCTCTCAGAATGCAGGATTATTAGTGGTTCCTAAAGTGTCTAAAAGTACAGTGGGGGGGAGAGCCTTCAGTTACCAAGCTCCTGTGTTATGGAATCAACTCCCTGTTGATGTTAAACAGGCTCCACAGTCTCTTTATTTAAGACCAGGCTTAAAACCTTCCTCTTCGGAATAGCTTATGACCAGGTTACTTAGTTGATGTCACTAAGATAAGCTGCTGCAGGAGATAACAAGCTGGGGGAAGTGTGGCAACCTGAGCACTGTCCTCTGTTTCCTCCTATTTTCTCATCAGCATCACTTACTATGTTCTCATCTGTAGTTTGTTCATTGCTATTCACATGTTGTCCCCTGTCCCACTCCCCCTGTGGAGTGGAACTCTTTCAGACGCCTGATGGCAGCTGGACCTCTCTCCTCCTCCTCGCCCGGCTCCTCCTCTTCGCCCGGCCTCCCCTCCTCGCCCGGTCTCCTCCTCTTGCCCGGCCTCCTCCTCCTCCTCCTCGCCCGGCTCCTTCCCCACCTGGGTAGCTGTGGTCATACTGAACTGGCCCACGGGCCTGGACATCTATAGCCTGTCCGTCCATGGGAGTGGATCCCTCCTTCACTGTAGTTCTCCCCGAGGTTTCTTCTTTTTCCCAGGACCCTGGGTTTTTTGGAGTTTTTCCTTGCTGAGAAGGAGGGTTTAATGACAGGGGATGACTGGACGATATTTCATTTGCTGCTTTACATGAATGTTGTTTATTCCTGTTTTGATATGTCTGTGTGTATGTTTTGCTCATCCAAATCTTGGAACGTCCTTAGAGGCAACTGTTGTTGTGATTTTGGGCACTACAAAAATAAATTGAATTGAATTGAATTGAATCACAACTTCAAAAACAGGACTGAACTACATGCAGAAAACATCCGAGACCAAATAAGATTGCACTTTGCACAGCACATACACAAAAATAAAGCAACAACTAAACGAGAACTAAACAAGTTGCAAACCAGGAGTAAACTAGGAGGAAATTTAAACCAGGAATAAACAAGGAGAACAGGTCAAACACAGGAGTACATTACCTCACTTACTGTCTTTTCCTTTTTAACAATCCACATCAATATTACGTACTTATGAGAAAAACAGAGCACCTTTAAAAGCCAAAAAAGTCTGTGTGAAAATAAACCACGATCAAAGTAGGACCTTTTGGACACGTTCTTATTTATTTATTATTATATTTATTAGTGGGCTCCAGCTCATTCTCTCCCTTTTTCCCATTGACTTACATTGAGATCTTATTGTCCCTCTCTCTATACCTGCTGCTAGTGGGGCAGATAAGTGAAACAATCGTTCATTTGATGATACAAGCATGAAATTTGGCATAATTATTTATTTTGCATTAGATTTTGAAAAAAAAGTGCTAGCCTCTTGAAATTCCAATATGGCGGCCATTTTCCAAGATGGCCGCCATATGGTCCTTTTTAAGGCAGAATATTGCAGTACTACGTGCCATTAAAGTTAAAGTAGTTGCTCTAATTGGCTCTTGTATAGTGCAGCTAGATCAGCCAGCCTAAATACAACTGGTGTTGCTTCTGTATTGGTCACTTTGCTATCCATGATGTAGATGACAAGTTCTGAGAATGCTACAGGATATGATTCGTTTCCTCGTCTGTTGCCTTCCTCCTTTTGCTTCATTGCATTGAGATATGCTCTCTCCATATTGTATAACTCCACCAAGCATCGTGGGTGATACATCATCTCTTGAGCAACGACGTCACCGGCACTTAACTTTGCAAGGAGCTTTCCATGGTTTAGTGTCTTGGCACATTGGTTCAGTCTTTCATTTAGCTGCATCGTCATTGCTTGTCTTAAATTTGATATTTGGTCTTCTTCTTCACATAAGAAACATTGTACTTTAGGAGGGTCTGAGGTCCTCTGTCTCTTGCCACAGTACTCACCTGCACCACCTGATGTGCTTGGGGTAATCTTCCTCCTCTTCTGTGCTCTTTCTAGTTTAGTGTTATTGAATAACAGTCTACAGCTATTGTGATACATTGCTTTATTTTGTATCAGCGTGGCTTCTATGCCATCACCTCCGTCCAGTCTTGCTGGACTAAACACTATTGGCATATCGTTTATGGCATGAAACTGTGGTACATTTTGTGCAATGTTACTGTATCCAGCACAGTCTTGTTTCCTATGGAATGTACTAAGTGGTGAAATAAGCGTTTCATTGCTTTTGTCTTCCTGACAAAGGCAACATTTACTCCAGTCAGTCTTCCGCCTGGATCCTGCATCCATCATATAAACTTCAAATTTGCTATAGGCCGAGGGTTTATCCTTTTACCACCTTTTCACCACTTTGCTGTATGGGATACAGTTAGGTTCGTGCTATTGCCCTACACCTAACCCGATCGTTCATCCAATATCATTAGTCCCGTCCGATCTGTACACCATCCGGATAACACTGAATGCCCCTGCTATCCTTGGCTCGGCTCTCCCGCGCTGGCACAACCTGTCAATTCAGGTGCGGCTATCTAATGTCTCTGGGGCTTTATTAGATAGCATTTGGGATACTAAACCTGAGGTTTAGCTGATATTGAACCCCATGCTGAGTTGCACAGCAGTGTCTGTCACCAGTGTGCCCTGGTAGTGTGCGACATACACTCTTTTACTTGGCTTGAACCAATTATTTTTCTAGGCTAGGTTTATTTTCGGAGTTATCCTTCTCTTTGATGAATTGCCTTTGCTCGGCTTTTGAGCTTCATCTACCCAGAGCTAAATGGTTTTTAGGCGCCATCACCCGCCTTACACACCACCACTATCTGCGATATCACCCCTGCCACGAGAAGGCTAGGGTGGGACTTGACTGCCAGAGGCTTTGTGGTTCACAAGCCGTTGGGGTATTTTTTAGATCAAAAGAGCTCATCCTTTTTACCACCCCGGCATTAGCAGTCCTTTTAAGGGGCAACAATGAATTATTTATCTACTATTTATTATTATTATACTTTATTAATTTATCATTTTTACTAACATTTATTAATCTTCTACTCTATTTATCAACTGAGGACTTATAGGCAGAAAGCAATGGTATTTATGACTGTTTATTAATGCTTCTTGATGCTGTAAGGGTATAAATAGTATTTATTTGTGCAGGAAATCTACCTTATTCACCAGAGATGCACCAAAGAAGGCAAATATATCAATAATTTTGCACCAAGATGTGAAACATTGAGCGCTTTTATGGTTTAACATTGTTTTTCCATTAACTGGCGGCCATCTTGGAAATAATGGCCGCCATCTTGGAATTCTTGATGGCTAGCACTTTTTTCTTAAAACATGACCTACATAGCACATTCACACCAAATTTCATGCTTGTATCACCAAATGAATGATTCTAGTCAAAATCACACTTTGGCTGCTCCACTATGCACTGAGCCTCGTCATTTTGGTCTTCAAATGTTCATATGAACCCGTTTGAACACATGATTCAGATTTATTTATTTTTTTCGCTATTTTGTCCATATAAAAAAAATAAAAAATTATTCATAACCTGGCTCCAGATTCACTCCTGTAACCGTTAGCATCACAAGACTCATCTGAGCGGCGCTGAACGCTGTGGGTGACGTCACACTCACTTAATCCACTCATATTTACGGTCTGTGAGTACAACAGGTCAGACAGTCCAGTAAATTATAAAAAAGATCATATTTTAATCATGTCTACTTCAAACCACTTCAACGCCAGGATTTGACTGAAAAAGGACTACACCAGAGTCATGTACAGCCAACTAAACAAACACACAGCAGGTCTAAACCAGATCAGGATCAGATCTAAACCAGGTCTAGTCCAACTCCAGACCCAGACTAGATCTACCTACACTCGGACTAGACCCAGAGCAGGACTACCCAGGTCTACACCAGAACCATTTAAGACATGGCCTAGACCTGGACTTAATCAGAACATAAGTAAAACTGTTGGTGATCCTCTCTGTTCTCAGACACACAAAACCAAGGACACTAAAACAAAATTTACTGCCCCCAGAAACTGCATAGCAACAGTTTCCCGCTTTTGCCAAACTGTTTTCTGATTGGTCAAGCCAGACATACATACGCACGCACGCACGCACACACACACCCGCACACACACTACACACACACACACCCGCACACACACTAGCAGCAGGGATGCAAAGATTCCCCCCCAAATATTTAAGCAAATACCACATGCACGAGCTTAGTCTGGTCATGCTGAAAATTGAATCACTGATCTGTGATCTCGGCCTGAATATAATACACTATAAAGCATATGAAAAATTACACTATAGCGCCCCCTAACATAGATGTGAAACGCCAACATTACTAGATTTGGACCAAATTTGCCACTTAAATTCTGTGAATAGCTATAAGCAAAAACATATATTACTGACATGGGACATTTTTCACGGTTGGCCAGCAGGGGCGCAAAGACTCCTAAAAGAATAAATGAATAAAGGTGCACTATGAACTTTTTCTGGTGCTGGGCATGGCATTTGCTAGGGGTGGCGTTTATTGGGCGCAATGTGCTGGACTCAGTGTGTGGGGCGGGGCGGGCGAGGGCCATTTGATGCCGCATGCGGTTTTAATTTCTTCTTTCTTCTGCTCTTTGAGCTCTAATTTAACCCGCTGAACACGCTCAAAAACTCACCAAATTTTGCCCAAAAATCAGAAGTGGTGAAAAATTTGATAAAATATATTTTGCATGTATGGGCATAAAAAACTGGTGCGACAGCGCCACCTGCAAAAGTCAAAATACACTGCGCCTATGGGTCACGACATAAAGTTTGTCGTACAGTCACAAAATTCAGTACAGACATTCCTCATGTGAAAACAGAAAAAAAATAAAAGTGAATTGAAATAAAAAATAAAACACAACTCCAGATCTGTTTGTGACGAGGAAACATTATAACATATAGATCTGTGGAACATTCCAGGCAAAGCAATATTATCTCTATGGAAACAAGCAACTGGCAGACCCTCAGAAATGTTGCATATATAATTTTTAAACACGTTTCAAGATTATGAGTGGCAACACTCAGGCCTCACAGCAAGAAGGTTGCGGGTTCAATGCCCGGGTTGCCCGGGCCTTTCTGTGTGCGTAATCCAGTTGGGTCGCGGGTGCAGCCCAGCTGGATTAAGCGGGAGAAGATGGATGGATGGTTTCAAGATTACATAATACAGTTCTTTCAATTCTGTGTACCCCTTTAATACTGCTACTGGTCTTATCAATATACAAAAATACTGTTTTAATCTTTTAAAATACTTCTGAAATTACATTTTCAGTGTTGCCATGACAAAATCAAACACTGAGACTGTACCATAGTTATAGTTCTTTATTAAAAGGAGAGATTTAAACCATGTTCTAATGCTGTTACCTTGTCAAAAAAAGACCTGGTGTTGTGTTTCATTCACACGTTTGAGTAATCCTTTATTATTATAGTCGGTCTCCAAAATAGTCTCATCTCCAAAGCTCAAAATGCTCTGTTCCACCTCGTGATGTCATAAAGTGCTATTTTTCAACTTAAAAGCTACCTTTTTGCTTTCAGTTCAGTAGAGATTGGCCATTTCAAGGACTGAACTCACCCAAATGATTCTAGTGAAGGTGCGTGGAGTTTAAAGACACAGTGCAGCACTTTTATTACCACATGACATCACAAGGTGGAACTGGCCGTTTTCCGTTTGAGAGAAGAACCCAGGGTAAATGTGCAGGGTTCATGTGTTAAACATGTGCGAGTGAAACAATGAAACAAAACACAACTCCAGGTCTGTTTGTGACAAGGAAGCAACATCATAATGAACGATTTAATTCTGACGTATTTTGTGTCAGCTAACCAAAAACTATAAATGTCTCTCTTGGTGCTGTTTATTCTGAGAAACACCGTTCATTTCTGTAAAGCGCTGGTGTGAAAGGGGAAGTTAAGGCGTGACTGTTGCCCCACCACAGTTTACAGAAGTGAGAGCGGAAATGCACACAAAATAAGCCTGCATTTGTATATAGAGACAATGAGGCCCCATTCGAAACAATACAACACTTTATTATTGCTAAAGACTTTTAAAGATTACAATTGTTTTTACAAGCAAAAGAGAGGGGAAACTAAGCTTACATTAATGGTGCATTGTGCAACTTTGTGGTCGGGGCTCCGTCACCTGCTTGTTTGCATGGATATGTAATTTCTCTGCCTAGAATGTTCCGTAGTATGACACTAAACAGCTCTAATTTATATGTGTTCAATTATAGGTGGTTTTGGAGCTCAAAAAGAGCTAGAAAATAAGACGTTGTGACTGTGAGCGGGGTCACCTCTCCACAGATCTGACCTGTAGCTTGGTGTGGTTTGATTTCCATGAACATAGAAAGGTTAAATGCTTTAATGCACACTATGGAACATTCCAGACCAAGCAATAAGATCTCCATGGAGAAAAGTATTTGACAAACTCTCCACCAGAAAAGTTACACAATGCACCTTTAAACCAATAGTAGTCAACTTGCAGAGGCGGGTGGAGTAAGAGTCGGAGTCAGTAAAAGAGTCAGAGTAATGTTACTTCAGAATAATATTGCTCAAGTAGAAGTGTAAAGTAGTGGTCAAAGAAATTATCTAAGGAAGAATATAAAAAATATTAGTCTGTCAGGACCCAACTTCTGAGTTACAATTTGAAGTCAGTGTAATCTGGAGCACAAAACATTAAATAATGCACAAAATCTGGTTTTTCCCAAAGAATAAACACAAAAATGTGACAAACTGAATCATACAGTAGAAAGAAACACAACTGTCCAAATTATTTCATATTGTCACATGAAGCTTTTGTCATGTCAGACTTACAGTGAGAAGAGGAAGCACATTTTTTACTCAAGTAAGAGTACTGTTACTTCAACAAAATAATACGAGTTTGAGTAAATGCACGCTGCTAAAATGTACTCCAGTGACTCTGAGTACTACTTACCTCTGATAACCTGGTGTATTTACATAAAGTTAAAAGTACCAATGTTCACTCAAAGTTTATAAGTTTATAAAATGGACTCTTGTGAGCTGTAAGTTATTATAATGTTGTTACCGCCTCAAAAACAGACCTGGAGTTGTGTTTTGTTTCCTTCACATGTTTGAATAATCCTTCTTAGTTTGTGTAAAGCTCAAAATGCTCCATTCCGCATGACTCTAGTGAAGGTGTATGGAGTTTAAAAACACAGTGGAGCACTTCCCATATTACCACATGACATGACAATGTGGAACAGAGTATTTTCTGTTCAGTTTGTGTGTTAAACATGTGTGAACAAAACACAGCTCCAGGTATATGTCACAGTTTGATAAGGACGGGTCTATAACTTGTATCCAAGACCATTTCGACTGATGTGGCAGAACAGAGTCATGGCGAAGCACATCCCCAAAACCTGGGAAAAAACAAAAAAAAAGTTAAAATAAATAAAATACAATACTTTTTTAGTGTGCGTGTGTCTGCAATTTTATAATCTTTGACACCTGTGGATCATTATGTTAGAATTTGGACTTTTTAAGTCGCAATATTCATCTAAAACAAGAAAGAACTCTGCTGACTTCTACATTAGAAAACTGAAGTATCCAGTGGGACATTTCTGTGAACACAGTTGTGGAAGAAATACTCAATTTTGTTACTTAAGTAAGGCTACGTTCAGATTGAAGCCAAATCAGATTTTTTTTGCCCTTATGCGACTTCTATCTGATCTTTTAATGACAGTCTGAACGAAACAGATCTGATTTTTTTCAAATGTGACCCAGGCCACTTGGATCTGTGCTCCTAAAACCGACACATATCCGATCTTTTGCCATGTGACTTCAGTCTGAACGGCCAGGTCACATTCATCCGACCTACACGTCATCAACAAGCGAGAGTTTGGCTCTTGTGCGTTAAAAGCTCCTGTTGTGAGCCAATACAGCTCAACGGCGACACGTCTGTTCACTGAAACAGGCCGAAGACGTGTTTCCTCCTGCGAGACAATGGTACAACGGCAACTTTAAACTCTCCAGGTGCTCCATGCTCCATGTTTAGGCGACTTCCATAAACACGGAGCACGCTCGCTGCTGTGACGTCATCGTGTCCTCCGATGCTCATGTGGGGCACTTTGGAGGCGTTTACAGTTCACACTGGAGATCACACACAAGTCGCATTTAATTGGAAATATGAACGACCTCACAAAAAAAAAAAAAGAAAAGTGAGTTCACAAAAAATCTGAATTAAGCATTAAGCCCTGCAAGTCTGAACGTAGCCTAAAAGTACAGATACCAGAGGTGTATTGTGTAATGTTTCTGGTGGAGGGTCTGTCAAATGCTTTTCTCTATGGAGATATTATTGCTTTGTCTAGAATGTTTCACAGTGTAGTATTAAACTCTTCTATCTCCATGGAAACCAAACCAGACCAGGAGGAGACCACATTCACAGTGAGAATGCCTGATTTTCTAGATACTTTGGAGCTATAAGACCTCCTATAATGATAAAGATGTTTAATGTCCTACTGCGGCAGAGCAATGACATCACCATGGAAACAAGCAGGTGACGGACCCCACAAAGTTACATCGTGCACCTTTAACGAAAAGGGAACAAAAAAGTAAAAGTAAAACTGTCACATGAAAGAATCTAGTAAGTAAAAGTATTAAAGTCTATGCTTAAAAATGTACTTAAAGAGTAAAAAGTAAAAGTATTTTGCGCATGTTTTGAGATTAATAAAATTTTCAAGTGATTTTGGTAAAGATGTATTTACTTTTTAGGCCTGAGCCCCTACAGGGCGTAGGGCCTATTGCTTTCACAACGATGATGCCTGGTCAACTAGAGAAGTGGGGCATCAAACGATAGCTGAATTTTTTAAATAACTGTCACGGTTTACGCGCAGCGAAGCTGCAAATTTGGTTCAGATTTTTAAAAATTTTCCAATGTCTAAATTTGCTCCCGTTCGGCCATACAAAGTCCGATTGGGCTCAAATTTGAATCACTTCTAAAACTTTTGTGCCAAAGCCGACTAATTGTGACACGAGCAAAAATAGTGTGATAGCGCCTCCTGCAGGACACACCAAATTTTGCATGGAGGGTCAAAATTTTAGTTTTTCTAAAATGTACCATGTTTGGCCCGAAATTACTTTGGGCCATCTCAATCAAAAAAGCCAATGTAAACCATATGGTATTTTTAACCGTGTTGCCATGGTGATGCGCGATCGCTCCAATGTTATCCTAATGGGAAAGATCAGATAAATTCCCATTCATTAAAAATATTTTACTTTCACAGAATATTCTCAAATTTGCGACAATTACTCTTCATGTCATCCCAATCAAAAAAGTCTATGACAACCATATGGTATATTTCACTTGGTTGCCGTGGCAATGCTCCAAAGCCTCCATGTTATCTTAATGGGAAAATTTCTACAATTTCTTACATTTCAAAGTGATATAACATCTTAGTAGTTTCATTGAAGAACGTGAAATTTGGCACAGTGATTCTTCAGTTCAGTTTGATCAAAAAAGTTTAGGGGCCAAAGTTGTATTTTGCACAGTGTTGCCATGGTGATGTTCTAAAATGTCCATGTTTGTCTGTGTTAGCACAACATCTCCAGTGTGTGTGGACTTTATGTGTTTAGTGACAAGTTCAGCCCAAAGCCACAAACACACAGAGACAAGAGGCTCATCAGCGCCACACGGGGGAGCGTCAGCGCCACCCGGGGGAACGTCAGCGCCACCCGGGGGAGCGTCAGCACCACCCGGGGGAGCAACGGCTCAGCCGAGTGCGAAGCGCGGCCCGCGAGGGCCGTTCGATGCCGCGTGCCGGCCGCAAGCTCTTTGAGCTCTAATTTGACCCCCTGAACACGCTCAAAAACTCACCAAATTTTGCCCAAAATTTAGAAGTGGCGAAAAATTGTATAAAATATATATTGCATGTATGGGTATAAAAAAGTGGCGCGACAGCGCCACCTACAAAAGTCAAAATACATTGCGCCTATGGGAGACGTCCCGACGTAAAGTTTGTCGTACAGTCACGAAATTCGGTACAGACATTCCTCATGTGAAGACAGAAAAAAAATATTATTATGGCCACGCCCTCTGACAAACCAGAAGGCGGCCATCTTGGATTGAAATAAAAAACATGCTGAGTCAGCATTTTCGCTCACGTTGCATTTGAACAAACTCCTCTGAAGGCGCTTCACCCACAGGGGTGAAAATTTCCGTACATAATCTAGAGAAGTGGGGCATCAAACGATAGCTGAAATTTTTTGATAACTGTCACGGTTTGCGTGCGACGAACCTGCAAAATTTGTTCAGATTTTTTGCAATTTTCCAATGTCAAAATTTCCCCCCGTTCGGCCATACAAAGTCCGATTCGGCTCAAATTTGAATCCGTTGTAAAACTTTTGTGCCAAAGCCGACTAATTGTGACATGAGCAAAAATGGTGTGATAGCGCCCCCTGCAGGACACAATTAATGCATGCAATTGCATGGACGGTCAAAATTTTAGTTTTTCTAAAATGTACCAAATTTTGTACAAAATTACTTTGGGCCATCTCAATCAAAAAAGCAAATGTAAACCATATGATATTTTTAACCGTGTTGCCATGGTGATGCGTGAAAGCTCCAATGTTATCCTAATGGGAAAATTCCTACAATTTCTTACATTTCAAAGTGATATAACGGCTTAATGGTTTTATTGAAGAACGTGAAATTTGGCACAGTGATTCTTCAAGTCAGCCCGAACAAAAAAGTCCGGGGGGCCAGAGTTGTATTTTGGACGGTGTTGCCATGGCGATGTCCCAAAATGCTCATATTCGTCAATGTTAACACATCAGCATCTCCAGTGTGTGTGGACTTTATGTTTAGTGACAAGTTCAGCCCAAAGCCACAAACACACAGAGACAAAAGGCTCATCAGCGCCACCCGGGGGAGCGTCAGCGCCACCCGGGGGAGCACCGGGTCGGCCGAGTGCAACAAGTGCCCGCGAGGGCCGTTCAATGCCGCTTGCGGCTTTAATTGTATATTTGTGTTTGCTCATATTATGAATGTGTTCAAAATAAACCCTCAGCCTTTTCAGTAGGTCTCAAACTGTAATAAAAATCAGGGATCCTGCGGTGTCTTAGTTATAGGGCTCATATGATATTATTTTCTGAGCTTTTTTAATGTCGTTTCCTCACCACAAACAGAACTGGAGTTGTGTTTTGTGTCATTCACACGTGTTTAACCCTCCAATTTCTGGCTGAGTTTTTCTCTCAAAGACAAAAGTGGAAAACACTCTGTTCCACCTTGTGATGTCATGCCATAAATGTAAAAAAAAAATCCTTGCATTTTTCATTCTCACTGTTTATTTTGTATAATCTTAAATGATTTGTCCCTTCATCATTATTATTAGTTTGTGCAACCATAAACGAACAGAAAAAAAATCCTTACATTTTGGATTCTCATTACTCTCTTATTATTTATTTTGTACGATCATAAACAGTAAACGTATTAAAACTCCACACATGTTCACTAGAATCATTTGGATGATTTCAAACTTGGAGTTGCCAATCTCTAAAAAACTAAAGGTAAAAGAATCTGTTAACTTACAGCTTCATGACATCACAAGGTGGAATAGAGCATTTTGACCTCTGAAAATGTAGAAGGGTCACTCAAACATGTGTGAATGAAACAAAACACAACTCCAGGGATGTTCTTGAGAAAGTAACAATGTTCTAACCTGGCTTAAAGCTCACAAGAGTCAATTTTGTGTCATAAACAACATTAGAACATAGATCAGAGAACAGTGTCATGTGAGTGCTTTAAAGAGTCATTTAGTCATAGGAACAAAATATATTTACCTCAGCAATGCAGAAAATAATGACGGTGATTCCACTGGTCAGAAAATACTCCTCAAAAAGCACCTTTGCTTTCTCAAAACAGCCCTGAAATGTAACACACGGTCATTTCAACAACAGTGATTTAAAACTGAAATACAAAACATGTCTGTGTTTTGTTGGTACCTTTTTGTAGTAGTTTGCTCTCTGTGAGTCACAGGGGCCAATGCAACAAGACTTCGGGACGTTCTCCCCCCAATCGGACTGATTATTAACTCCACAACACTCCAGCTAAAATCACAATTAAAACATAAATCAACACACCAAATATAGAAGGAATCTGAGCAAATATTTACTGATGCTCCATTAAAGAACTGTTTGGAGCCTGAACTTTGCTCCTGTTTAAAAAGGGTCACAGTACTTTTACCTTTTTTAATAGAAACACACAAAGTTCAGTTCCTGCAGAGATTTGGTGTTGAGCTTCCACCACCTAAGTGACAGTGGACTCCAATATTGTGTGCACTCTTCCAGTCTCAGGCCACATCATGTGTTTGTGTATTTGCTCTTTTTTCCTGGTGTGTGCTCTAGGTTGGGTTTGTTCTGATTCTGCTGCTGTTTGTCACTGATGCCTAAACCTAAAACAACTGGATTTCCGCATTGAAACTGGAAACCCAAAGAAGAGACACAATTTTTGAAATGTACAAATTGCTCCTATTTGCTCAAACAAACTCTGATTTCAATTAAATTTGATACACTTCTTAAAGTCTTTACCCTAAAGCTGCTGAATGTGAAAAAATGTTATTTGATGTATTAGCGCGCCCTACAGATTTAAATAAAATGTGACCCCCAAACACGTTCAAAATCTCACCAAACTTTGCCAAACGTTCAGAAATGATGAGACATTCGAGAAAATATAGGTTTCATGTGTGGGGATCAAAAAATGGAGATAATTCACCACCTCGAATATTAGGCTCCGCCCACTCCTATGGAAGCCAACCCAGCTCAACTTTGTCGTAGAGTCACAAAATTCGGTACACTCATTCATCACGTGAAGACAAACAAAAAATTATTATTATGGCCACGCCCCCTGACAAAGCAGAAGGCGGCCATCTTGGATTGAAATCTTCAAAATGAAGAGTCAGCATTTTCACTCATGTTGTGCTTGAACGAACTCCTCTGAAGGAGCTTCACCCACAGGGCTGAAAATCACCGCACATCATCTAGAGAAGTGCACATTCAAACGTTGCATCCATTTTTTTGAAAACTGTCACGGTTTATGTGCAGCGAAACCACAAAGTTCAATCAAAATTTAGACAATATTCAATGTGAAGATTTGCTCCCGTTGACACAGACTTAGTCCGATCGTCCTGAAATTTGAGTCACTGATGCTGATCTCGGCCTGAATATAAAACACTATAAAACATATGGAAAATGACACTATAGCGCCCCCTAGACATGAAACACCAACATTATCGGATTTGTACCAAATTTGGCAATTAAGTCTTGTGCATGACTACGAGCAAAAAACATATTACGGACATGGAGAATTTTTCACTGTTGGCCAGGAAAGACTTGTGAAAAATCATTTAAAGGTGCACTACGTAATTTTTCTGATGGAGGATGTGTTGGCCTCGGAAATTTGAATCACTAATGCGTGATGTTGGCCTGAATATAACACACCGTAAAGCAGATGAAAAGTGTGGTTGGGGTTTACGGTTATTAGGGTTAGTGTGGGCCATGGTGTTTGCTGGGCACAGCGTAGGCACACGCGAGGGCCGATCATCGCCGCTTGTGGCTATATTTATTATTATTATTATTATTATTATTATTATTATTATTATTATTATTATTATTATTATTATTTGGGACATTTCAAATAATTCACATTTTCATGTTGTGCTTATTTATACTTATAGTCTCCTCACCTTCACCTGAATCGAGTCCCAAAAGGTGGGAACTGTAGAATTGCCCATATTATTTTTGGCTTCATTCAAGCTGTCTGTCAGTTCATTTTCGAGCCACTTGGAAATCTGTAAAAACAACACAGCATAGTACAAAAATAGTAGTTGCTGCAGCAATAAAGTAAAATAAAATAAAAGTTAAAGGTCCCATATTACGCTGTTATAGAGTTCTCTCAAATAGAAAATACTAGAAAACACCACTTTATGATGTCATGTGGTAATACAGGAAGTGCTCCATACCACCTTCACTAGAATCATTTGAATGCTTTTTAAACCCTGAAATTGGCAATCTCTACTAAACTAAAAGTCAAATGAGCAGTTAACTTGAAAACTACTACTACATGTCATCACAAGTTGGAACAAAGTATTTTAACCTTACAGATGTAGACACACTTTCTTCTGCATTTTTATTGATATCTGTTTTCAATACTGATACTTTTGTAAACACAGGGTAATTAGCAGTAATAAAGCTAAGAGAAATAAGTCCTCAGAATGCCGTCTGTAACACAAAAAAGTAGTTTTAGCTGAAGACACAATACAATTTGCGGTCATATTTTTGTACAGTTCTGGAAACAGCCTGAGCCCTACTAATACATCACAAGGATATGGAGAAAAGACATCAGGTGTCTTGCCCTATGGCTCAGAGGCCGAACTGAATTGATCCACCAACTTTTTAAACTGGTCTTACCGGATTCTCATAGAGCAGAAGCAGACAGGCGGCAGTTAGCTCGGCCAGCATCAAGATGAAGAGGATCAAGAAGAACTGAATGAAAAAAAAGGAAGATATTTGAATGAAACAAAACACAATTCAAGGTCTGTTTTTGAGGAGGTAATAAACATGAGAACATGGTTTCACAAGAGTCCATTTTGCATAATAAAGGACTTTTCAACTCTTAATTTTATGATAATTCTTTCAAAGATTCTAAAATTTTTTCTACTATAGGCTCCAGGATCGGCCTTAAATCTCAATATTTTGTTTGGGCCGACCAGCTGGATAAAGAATAGATACAAAACTTGATTTGGACAGATGAGTGCAGAAAGGGCACTGTGAAAATGTGACTCCACTGTTCTGTTATACTGCCCTACAAAGACAGAGAAAAGGGCTTTAAAGTTTTGACGTCATCCCTGATTTGACCTTTGACCTCTGAGTGTACAGTTAAAGGGTCAAATTGTTAATGCAAATTCAACATGGCATCATAGACATGCAGTTTGTAGCATAACTGATTTGATGCTGGGATGACATGGTTAACGTTCGCCTCTCATGAGTTCCACATATGCAAGAAGCTGTTTACTTGACCAACACAGCAGTTTTTAGCAGCTTTTTGGAACTGTAACTTCCGCGTAGTCAGCGAAAGTTTGTTGCACTGGGAGACAAGAATCCACTATTAGTTCGCCGCCAAAGAAAGTAAGTTTTTGAGGTCGCTGAAAGAAGAAGAGATGGGAAAAAGGAGTGAAGCCAAACTAAGGTGATTCTTGGAGATTCCTTCCAGTAATGGCGCACATTGAAGCAGACGAAGGGCCTAAAGACTGACGTGTTGGTCAATAAATGACTTCTGGACAGGAAACTTCAACATTCGTGCACCAGCTGTAAACAAGCATGATTACTCATGTAAGGAGGACACGGGAGGAGGTTCTTCTACTTAGTGAGCTGCAGAGGAGGGGGGGTGGTGTCACGCATGTGCAACATTTGAGAAAAGAACAAATAGTCGCTGTATTTCTCTTTCCTTGAAAAACATGAGAAAACATCTTTTACTGCCAAAAATGTTAAGCCTGTAAGTCTGTATTTTGTCCCATTTCAGAATCACACTTCAAAACATGTCACAGTATCTTTGAGTCGTATGTATAGTGGCTCCCTAAACCACCCGTATAGCCACTCGGGAAGATCAGAGTGGGTCCTGGAGTCGTAGCTTTTGTAAACAAAAACACTGAGATCCAGAATATGTTTTGGATATGTATTAACTACGGAACCTGGAGGGCTCAAAACAAATGCAAACACCACAAGAAATACAAACGCCACAAGACATCAAAAAACCCACAACAGAAGTGGCAGTGGGCCTCTATTTTCCGACAGATCAAGTGAGGGGGATCCAGAAAAATAAAGGAACAGAAAAGTGAACGAATTTGGACAGGTAAGTAAAAGTACTTTGTTTTGTGGCCAGGATCGGTGTCACTGTCTGACCATCGTAATTTCCCGATTTCCCTTGGTCCTCCTTGCTTGTATAGTTTTAGAATAAAGTTATGTTTAACTTTTTGGTATTTCTACCTTTTCTTTTTGAAAAGGTTTGTTGTAGAACTGATTTGTTTTTGAAAAGGATTTTTGGATTTTGCTACAAAGGCAGAAAAAAAGCATGAAACTCCCAAACATCAAGTCCCCAAATACAAGTTCTACCTTAAAACAGTCCATGTGATTCTGAATGTTTGTAATTCCTGTTTAAATCATTGACACTGACTGTTGACATTGACAGTAAATAAGATACACTGTCATCACTTTCTGCATTTACTGATGTTGCTTTATAAAGTTTTGCGGTTCAAAATCGACTTTCTGTTCTGTATTTTTTCTACGGCTATTCAATAAAACCAGCGGATGGTAAAAGTAAAAGGAGTGATCTCAAATGTGGGGTCTGTGTATCTCTAAAGGATTCTATATTTAAATGTGATTTAAAAAATCAGTATAATGATCCAAATGATTCACTTTAGTTTTCTGTGAGCTGGTCCAGTAGTTTATAATAAGGATATTAAAGTGCCTGTACCTGATTATAAAGTGCCAATGTTACACTATTTTAAGATCTATGTTATAATGTTGTTTTCTCATTGCAAACAGACCAGGAGTTCTGTTTTGTTTCATTCACACACGTTTAACAAACACTGCATATTTAGGAACCATTTGGATCATTTTAGTTGTGGAATTGCCCATCTCTACTGAATTAAAAGCGAAATGTAGCTGCTGACTTGAAAAATACCACTACATGACATCACAAGTTGGACATTTTGAGCTTTGGAGATGTAGACAGATTTCTGTAAGTCGCCTTTCTGGTGGAGGATCCATCAAATGCTTTTCTCCTTTGTCTGAAATGTTTCACAGTATGACATTAAAAGGTTCTACCTTCATGGAGACCAAACCAGACAAAGTTACAGGCCAGATCTGTGGAGAGGCGACCCCGCTCACAGTCTGAATGCCTGTTTTTCTAGGTATTTTTGAGCTATAAAATCAGCGGTAATTGAATAAATGTAAGATAGAGCTGTGTAATGTCACACTGTTCCAGCCAGAGAACCTTTAAATATAATGAGAATATATCATCTTAACTGTCTTTTAGTCTAATGAGTCAGGGGTGGAAGGAAAGTACAAAAGTAACAAACAATTTTGAGGTATCTGTACTTTTTCAAGTATTTTTTTTACAATGGATACTTTTAATTCACTACATTTTACATCTGGACTGAAAAGTAAAAAGTACTTTTCTTTACGGTATGAGACTTATTTTTAACTCATTTAATATGAGTTAACTTCCCGACTTTGAGCAAACTAAACAGACAAAAACACAAACACAGCAAGAAAAAAAAAGGAAAAAAAACTCAAACGAATTACTGAAAAATATCTTCAATTTGATGCTTTAATTGTTCTAAAAATCTCGGCAAAATACTTTTACTTTTTACGCTTAAAGTACATTTTTAAACAAGTTCTTCAGTAGTTTTACTTAAGGAGATATTTTTCATGTGATACTTTTATTAGTCATTTGCCCCTTTATTTGTACTTTTAACAAAATACTTCATGGATCACTGAAAAGAGTAGGCGAGAGTAGGCGATTCCAGGTGATTCTTTTAATTTTATTTGAGTAATCGTTTGCCCCTGTATCTGTACTAGGGATGTTAACCGGTCACCATTTGACCAGTGGTTGACCGAATCAATGTTAACCGGTCAACCACCATGTGATACTATTACTTTTGTAATTGTTTGCCCCTGCATCTGTACTTTTACTTAACAAAAGAGAGTACTTTATCCATCACTGAAATGAGTAGGCTAACCTACATAACATAACAATAGTTTTACTTAAGAAGATTTTTTCATGTGAGTAACAAAGTCCAAGTGTGTGACATTACCGTGAGCAGCAGGCAGCGGTTCTCTCTGAGCGCGCCCAGAAAGCCCAGGAAGGACACGCAGGTGATGATGATCCCCGTGATGATCAGAATGTGGGCCAGCTGCAGGCTCGCTAGAGTGGGAGCGATGATGGCCACCTTGCTCATGGTCATGTAGCTGCCCAAAGCCAACACACCGATGCCAGAGAGCTGAAACCGTCACACGAGATGGTCAACGGTCACATTTTTATACAGTGCTTTTCCTCCTTCAAGCAACTTTATACCAGGAGTTGTGTTGTGTTTCATTCACACATGTTTAACACACAAACCCTGCATATTTAGGAGTTCTAGCTGATATGGGAGGTGGATTGGGGATTGGTTGATTGATCGGCAATTCCAGGGCTAAATGGATTTTAAAAACACTCTGTTCCAACTTGTGATGTCATGTGGTAATACAAGAAGTGTTCCATCCTGTTTTTAAAATCCATTTAGCCCTGGAATTGCCGATCAATCAACCAATCCCCAATCCACCTCCCATATCAGCTATAGTCTCGGCCCTCTCACTCTCCACATCAGCCCTGCTGCCAGAAACGGCATCATTTTCTAATCTCATTTCAACTTCCACCTTCATCCAAGTCACCCAATCCTGTTTTCCCCACCTCTGCACAATTAGGAAAGTCAAAACTATCCTCTCCCGCCTTGATCTTGAAAAGGTCATCTTCTCCCGCCTAGACTATTGAAACTCCCTCCTCTCCCTCTTGACTCCAAATCCATCTCCTGCCTCCAGCTGGTTCAGAACTCAGCAGCTTGGCTCCTCACTGGTTTTAACAGACATCAACACATTACCCCTGTTTTAGCTTCCCTTCACTGGAACTTTTAACCCATACGAGCCTTAGATCCTCAGGCAGGATCTAAGGCTGTTAGCTGTTCCAAAGTCCAGGGTCCAGACGAAGGGCAATCGAGCCTTTTCAGTCCGGGTGCCTCGGCTTTGGAACAACCTGCCTAAGGAGATAAGGCTGCATCAGTATCATCTTTTAAATCCCATTCTTATCAGTTGGCCTTCCTTTAACTGGTTTTAGTTCTTGTAATTTCCTACTTCTTTTTATTCTATCTCTTTTATTTATTAGAATTAATCTGATTTGATGCATCATTGACTCTTTTGTGTGTGTGTGTGTGTGTGTGTGTGTTTTGTCCATTGCTGCCTGTATACAGCACTTTGTAAACCTTGTTTTTAAAAGTGTTTTATAAATAAAGATTTATTATTATTTACATAACATCACAAGGTGGAACAGAGCATTTTGAGCTTTGGAGATGTAGACAGACTAATAATAAAGGAGTACTCAAAGAGTTTTACATCAAGGAACCGCTCACCCATTCATATACACATTCATACACCAGTGCACATGGACAGTGGGGGCGAGGTGGGTTTAATGTCTTGCAAAAGGACACAACAACAATTACAGCCAGAATCGCACTGCCAACCTGTGGGCCAGTGGATCTTGACCGCTCAGTGATGTTTTATGTCGAGAGTGGGATTCCAACCGCCAACCTATGGATCAGTGGGCAAATAAAGGTAATGCCCCTTAGCGACACTGTCAATCAATACACCTGCACATCACTTCGGTCACCAGTGGTTGTTTTAAATG
>CM068363.1:80000-205000 GCA_034769755.1 Odontamblyopus lacepedii | reverse complement strand
CCAACGACTCTCTCTCCCTTCGACCCTTTGACATGAGAGATTATGAATATGCAGTATTATGTTGATGAAGTTCCACCAGCTTCTTCACTGCTTCTCTGTCCCATATGTGGATGTCTCATCCCATCTTTGACCTGGTACCTCCCTCCTCCTCGATGCATGGGGCCCACATTCCAGAGACCCCTGTAAGTCTTCTCGCTGTCAAACAGTGCACACAGTATTGCAATGCATAGAAATCCTACATATGGTTAAAGATACAACATAACTACAATTTAAGTGAACATATTATCATGCATATTTAAGTTTACCTTGTTTCATAATAACATAAGCATGTGCATATAACTTAAAACTTTATTAATTTTTGTCACGGTTTGAGTGTGGTTGAGGACCCCAAAGCAGAGACATAGGCGCAGGTAGATGTTTAACAGGTTTATTGCCGGGAATGAAGGATGTGGTGATGGAAACTGGCTGGAGACATAGACGGAGGGAAGACACTGGGGTAGACTCACGGGTAGACAGACTGGACAACAAGGTCAGGCAGGACGACGTGGACAAGCAGGAGATGGACGTGGACAAGGGATAGAGAAGGAATGAACTGACAAAAGAACAAAGGATGAGGACAGAACTAAATAGTGGGGCTGATTAGACAATTAGCTGCAGGTGAACCACCGAGCAGGTGCTCCACACTGCAGCATTAGCCCAGCCACACCCCGAGAGGAGCAGACAGACACAGAAGGGAGGGGGAACACATAACAGACACCAAACCCTGACAAATTTTGACTTTTTTCTTCATTTCCCCCTTTTGACCTCTACTGGTCATCACTTCCAACAAAGTTGACTGGTGTGGTTTCTCGTCATCCATAACAGCCTTAATCATTATCTGACTATATTGTCCTTTAGGATCCAAGCAAACAGCACTGTTGATGACCTTTCCATTTACCCAATAAATCATGACATGTTAGACATGTGCAGTCCAGGGCTTTAGTCATCAATCCATCAGGATCTGTGTTATTAGGAATGAAAGTACAACAGAAATCTTGAATAAATTCAACATGCAATCATACCTCTAGGGATCACCTGGATGTATTGCAACAAAATATGTCTTCAGTGTTGATCTGGCTGCAGAACACACTACACAGTCTGTAAAATTATTAGCGCAAACTATTTCCCACAACTGTAGTACAGTCCAATCACTCACCAAGTTCACCACCACCTCAGATTTTTCTGTTTTGTCGCTTGTCTTTTGTCTGTGAACATTTGTACATCCTTGTAAGTCCTTGGACTTTGATTGACTGAGGACATCCCGTGATCCTTTGTCTTTTTGTCAATTGAAGACCGCCTGGGATCTCCGGCTCAAGGTAGGATCATGAGTTTTTTACTTTACACTGCTGGTTAAATCAAATGTGTGGTAAAGTAAAGCTGCTTTGTTAATGGAATTTAGCTGCATTGACAATGAATTGTATATTGTCTGAAAGATCTGCTGCAGTCTGTCAGAAAGCAGTATGCCAGGGGCGGGAAACTGTTGCTAGGCAGTTTAGACCTCGTCTAGACCTGGTCTAGTTTTGTGCGTGCGCATGAGTATGTATGTGGGGAATGTATTTTTACTCTGTGTAATGGTGATCGATTTCAATCTCATACAATAAGCGATCTTGTAAAAATACATGTACGAGCGCCCAGAGCATCGCGGCTGCTCACGGGTCACCGCTGCAACTCATGGGGCACCGGCCTGTGGCGAACAGCGCGGCTCACGGGACCCGCGGCTGCTCACGGGGCACCGCGGCCGTAACGCCCGGAGCTCGTCAGTACAGGGTGTGTGGCTCGGTTAACTGTGTGTAGCTGGAGTGTCAGAGCAGTTTGGCTCTTGTGAGAACAGAACAGAACCTGAGTTCTTGATGGCAGGAGCCTCGTTGCCTGTGCGTTTTTTTCCGCCCAGAGGCAGAGGAGGTTCTTAGTTCTGCTAAATAATTTAATTTTGTTAAATAATTCTGTGTCTGGTTGAGACCTTATCTAGACCTGGTCCAGTTTTGCGTGTGTGCTGTGTGTGCGTGCATTTATGTATGTGCGTGTATATGTATGTGTGTGTATATAAGTGTGTATGTGTGTGTGTAGTGTGTGCGTGCGTGTGTATGTATGTATGTGCGTGTATATGTATGTGTGTGTATATAAGTGTGTAAGTGTGTGTGTGTGTGTGTAGTGTGTGCGTGCGTGTGTATGTATGTATGTCTGGCTTGACCAATCAAAAAACAGTTTGGCAAAAGCAGGAAACTGTGGCTATGCAGTTTCTGGGGGCAGTAAGTTTTGTTTTAGTGTCCTTGGTTTTGTGCGTCTGAGAACAGAGAGGATCACCAACAGTTTTACTTATGTTCTGATTAAGGCCATGTACACACGTAGCCGGGTATTTTTAAAACCGAACATTTCCCCCCATTTATAAAAATTGTTTTATCCACACCACCTCGTCTTCGAAAAAAATACCTTCCACACATAACCGAACATCTGCGTTAGAGGCGTTGAAGACAATAAAACTTGCAGGCCAAGACATTCCAATTTCTCATTTGTGTTGATCAGTTCACATTTATATTTTTCTCTAATATAGATTAGAACGCCCCCACCCCTTCCTTGATCCCTATCTCTCCTAAAGCATTTGTATCCTGGTACATCGATCAAGTCTGTAGGAATATGTTTGTTCAGCCAACTTTCAGAAACACACAGTCTAAATTTGAGTCTGTTAATAAGTTATGTTTTTGGTCTATTTTGGGCAGTATGCTTCTTATGTTAATATGTCCTCCCAACATTCCCTTTAGTTTTGTTTTAGGATTCCAGATAACTTGCGCATGTTTTACAGGTTGGAAAAACTTGAGCTGCCTCTGCTTTAGCAAAGTGCTGTTTGATGTTTTGTCCCTTGTGGGGCGCCGTCTTTGTTTACGTTCAACAGCTGTGGATGATAGGCCGTGGCCCACGTGCACACTCTTGTTTTCAGCTATTTGGTAGCAGCATGGTTCACGATTCACAGAAGTGGACAAAGTAGAGTCACATGATGTTATTAACGGTTCCGATTCTGGCGGAGTACGGAGCGCTGGACAAAACATCCCGATATTTGAATCAGCATTCGACGTTTGGGACTGGAACTCCAGCATGGGACTGCTTTGTTGCCCGGTGACGCCACAGATGGATATATGGGATGATTTTACTTCATCAGACACCGAAGTGACCTGCACATGATTGTCCACTTGCGGAGCTCCTCTCCTGCTCACCCCGTCCACCTTAGAGAACTCAGCAGCCGGAGAATCGCCATGACTACCAATGATACAAGGACAGTCACCGTCTTTCAAAAACATCGCTTGGGTGAGTTTTTGAGGCGCTGGTGTTTGAGTGGACGAATGAGGTAGTGCCAGTGTTGTTTCAATTACTGTCGGGCCCCTTACTGTACTATTAGCTCCGGTCCAGGATGAAAAGGTCCGGGATTAAGGATGTTATCTGACAATAGTGGTAGCAGCAGTAGTGTTTGAGCAATTATCCGTGGATGCTGGTGGTTTGTAACTTTGTGTTTACTCAGCGTACAGAAATCTGCTCTTTTGATGGTCACAACATGGGAGAGGATAGCAGCATAGCCAAGTCCAAAGTAGTTTGACTTTCTCATGCAGAATGCCCAGAGGATCCTCCGCCCAGTCGTTATTGTTAATCTTTGTTGTAATAGCACTTGCAGATGTTGCACAAGTGAGGAAAAAAGGTGCCATGACACAGCATGTGATGGCCAGATTAGGCAGGCAAGGGGCTAACACATTTTGTCCACATTTACCACAGCCCTTTTGTTTGATGCCACAGCCCTTTTGTTTGATGCCACAGCCCTTTTGTTTGATGCCACAGCCCTTTTGTTTGATGTTACATTTTGTGACATCAAGCCGTGTCTTGTGAAAAAACTGTAAAAGTCCATTCATTAAAAAGTGAAATATAAAAGTAGCAATACTTACCACTTACGGCAGCCATCTTTCATCCAGGTTTTTTGGCATTATATTTTCAAATGTTTTAATTTATATTGCTGTATAAGTATACAATTTGCATTATATCTTAAACTATATAGTTTTCCAAAGGATAGAAGAGGTAGGAACCACTTGTAAATAGGCTTAGTGGTCATGTACCCATAATGAACTCAGATAGAAGAACATGATTCAGATTGATCTGCCATATCCACTTACTCCCTTCCTTACATTACAAACCACACTTTTGAACAACTTTTTAGGACACTCACATGCAGCAAAATGCCTTTAACATGCATCTGAGAGGATTTCATGTTTTGAAAAATGATGACTTAGTTTGGATAGATACAAGTTGGTAATGTGGTAAACCTGGTTTGTGTGAATTATTGATTGCAGTGTTAGATAATTTAAGTGGTGGTTTGTAGAAAAGTACAAAATACAGGAAGTAGTGGTGAGTTCTGAAACAGAATCCCTCCACTTATGTCATCAACAGGGAAAATTCTAACCAGTCAGGGGCATTTGTCTGACAGTTTCACATTCATTTAAAAATGTGTTTTCATCTATCTTAATTCGTTTCAACATAACTATTTTGCCATTTATTTGTTCATTTATATTTTGGCCCTTGTTAATATGGTATCTATGGATGGATCTATGGACTTCTATGGATGATGTATCTGCTCCCCAAGTTCAACCAAGAAGTTAAATTCTGACCTTGATTTTAGTTAAAGGTCCTATATTGCACAAAATTGACTCTTGTGAGTTTTAAGCCATGTTAGAATGTGGCTACCTCCTCCTTGAGTTGTGTTTTGTTTCATTCACACATGTTTGAGTAATCCTTTATTATTAGTCTATATACCAAACCAAACCTCAAAATGCTCTGTTCCACCTTGTGATGTCATGAAGCGATAGTTTTAACACTAACAGCTACCTTTTACCATTTGTTCAATAAAGATTGCCAATTCTAGGGCTCCCATTATACAAATCATTTTAGAGAAGGTGTCTGGAGTTTCAAAACACAGTACTGAGTATAAATATGCAGGGTTTATGTGTTAAACATGTGTGAACAACAAAACACAACTCCATTATAACTTCATAACATCAGAAAATAGCATTAATTTAAAATATAATTCTGTTAACTATGTTTTAGTGAAATGAGTAGTTTTGTAAATATAAAGAGAGCAAGGAGTAAATGCCACTTTTCTAGAAGATACAATACATTTCATTTTTACACACTTTCACATTCAAAGCACTCAAACAACTTTACAACAAGAAACCACTCAGCCAACCACACACACACCACCGTACACAATCGCTGGGGGCGAGGTGGGTTAAGTGTCTTGCCCATGGACACAATGACAGCATCTGAAAGCTGGAATAACACCGCTCAACCAACAGGCCACATTCATGAAGCTGCCTGGCTCGTCCCGCCCCTTCCTACTCCGGTCATTGTGTATTGGGAATTAGCTAAGTTGTGTTAAAATAAATCTATATTTAAATATCAGCCAGAGGACAGCAGGTTTTAGATAAATAATCACAGACAGCGTGTTCAGACATTTGCTACGATGTAAATATCTCACCAGAGGATGCTTCTGTGTGTAAAAGTAGGTATTTGAAATCAAGTATCTGTAAGAAAAATATTCCTCACATGGATTACACTAAAATATGTAGTGTTTTCATGTGGGTTCTTCTTTAAGTATAGGATGGTTCCTATACTTAAAGAATGTGGTAATTGAATTGGATTGATTGGAATTTGATTATTCTGAGCTCAGCAGCACCACGTGGCCTTTGTGGCTCTGACTTTACTAGAATTAAGATTTTTGGGCACCACGCAACTAGCGTTTGAGAAAATATTACCAATACAATATAATCAATTACCTATTTTAATTAATAATTAATTAAGCATTTTGATCTGAAGGTTGGTTAAGTTCTTTTACATGACAGAGACCAGAATCTGAAGTAAAACATCACATTGATCGAGTAAAACTGTGGTTTATGAATATTTATTGACCAAGTTAAACAGCATTTAAATATGAAATTATGCAAATGAGTTTAAAATGAGTAAAATGAGGCTGATGTGGACAAAGGAACTGTACAAAAGTCTTAGGAATTATTTAAAACTGTGTGTTGAGTCTGCATTGATAAGCCTTTCTGTGACGTGCGCATACGACCAGTAGAGGAGATGTCCGTTCGTTTGGTCCTTCGGGCGGTTTCTCTGTAGTTCGAAGTCCTCAGGGCGTTGGAACTGAAGAATCAAACTTCTTGAGATGGAGGCCACAGAACGAGACAGTCTGAAACGCTTTATCCTCGGAAGAGGAGCAGGGACACTTAGTGTCTGTGAGGTCTGAGTAGCGCTGACAGAAATAAGGCAATGAGTCAAAAATGTGTTGACTATAAAATGCAGTTATTCGGATTTTGGAAAAATGGTCAGATTAAGCTACAGCTGTAAAAACACGTCAAAAAGACGGGCAGAACTTAGAGGAGAACTAAGCGTTGTCCTCTTTGGAGAAGTCGGAGAAGACCCTGGGGAGAAGTAGGCGTTGTCCCCTGGCAGCTGCTTTGTCTGAAAGGAGGAGAGAACTTTAGCGTTGTCGCTCCTTGGAGCTGGAGAAGACTCTGGAGAAGTGCAGTCTACCTGCTGATAACAGTCTGTTCTTTCCCTTCCCCCTTTGACTCTTGGCAGGACTGATGTGTTACCTTCTCATGCTACACATGAACCATTAACACAGATGAAGTATTCACATTTACAAACTGATATTAGAACACAATCAGTGATTCAGAATATCTGAACAGCTCACAGAATGTTCAAATTAATTCCATCTTTCATTGACTTGAAATGTAGAGAAGTTCAATAGACAAACAAAAGTGTCTTTTTATTTGTCTCAGTTATTTGTTTAATATATTTTATTTGAATTACTTCAGTGTGATTTCTTTGGAAAAGGGAATGTAGAAGTCTTTTGAGTCTCTTGTCTCTTGTCTTCGGGTCAGTTTGGACAGAAAATGTCCCGTGTTTGTAGAGCACAGGGAATTTGTCTTAATTTCTGACAGGTCCCAGGTCCAGGCTAGAGGAATCTTAGCCTAGAGTGGGGGTTTGCTCTGGTCAGCGGGGCCTCCCAAATTCCAAAGGGAGATAACAGTGGCCAGTCTTTAGTTGCCTTAATGCAAATGGTCACCTTCAACATTGTAGAAATGGCAGATTCATAGGACAATCTTCCTACATATCCAAGGATCGTGTGTTCATTGAGAGACTGAGGATGGGACAATGTGTTTGCTGATGTCTATGTCAGATTATGTTTACATGTTTTTCACTGTGAAGCCCATTGGGGCAACTCTCGTTGTGATTCTAGCAATATAAATGGGCTATATAAATGAAATTGAATTCAATTGAATTGAAAAAAAGGAATTGCTAATGTTAAAATAGCATTACATTTGAAATGATCTTGGTCAGGACAACAATGGGCTTGTAACGGTATGTTAATCACATCGTACCGTAGCGTTGCAATATTCATTTCATAATATATTTATTGTAATATTGTGAAGATGCTAACAGAATTGAATAATATTTCTTGTTTAAAAGCCTTGACGAATAGGGCCGTGCAAAAATATCAAACTATTGATATAATTTAATGTGATGATACAGTATCGATATTGTGGGCTGCTGTATCGATATATCACCAAGAGTATTTTTTTGGTATATCTTATAAATTATTTTGTTATAGTGCTACAGTTTTGTGGCTTGTTTAGAGGAAGGAAACTCATTTATGAAACACATCTGAGGTATTCACTGTTTTGAGGGTTGGAATGGGTGTTTCATATTCACTTTGCACAACAAAGACTTTTAGAATCCATGTATCATTTGTTCATTCGTTTTTCAATATTAAACCACAAATAAATAAAAAAATTTGTCTCCAAAACCAAAATGAAAAAAACGGATAACGATTCGTTTTTTCAGTTTTCGATTTTGTGTTTAAATGAACTTTACTCGGAGCACAGACACACGTATATGAGGAGGGTGCGCAAAACAAACCTAATGGCCGCTGGACTTGAGGATCATTATCAGATGATTAAACAGCTTATTGAGGATGAAAAAACGCACGCTGAGATTTCTAACACGCTGCGACAGTTTGGTATTAAGAGATCCTAGGAAATGTCGGTGAGAAGATTCTGTATTCAACACCAACTCCGGCATAAAAAGACATTTTCCATGATTGCGAAAAATGGAAGGAAAACGCGGAATCGTCAGCATGAAGCGGAATTAGCTCATACATTTCTTAAATTTTTAACAAAAATTTACCTGAATTCTTTAAAAAATAATAAATTAAAAGCCACTTAAAACTGATAATCCATGTGTAGCAGACATCTTTTTCCGGTTTTGGCTACTTATAGATGGGTACGCTGTGTGTGTATTGCATCTGCAATTTCTTAATGATACCCAGCCCTATTGACAAGCCAATTAGTGTCACAGTCCAAATAATTCAGTAATGTCTTCACATTTTCTGCACTTAAATAGAATAAATCACGGTCTATGTAATTTCCTATGCAATTTGTTTTAGCTGCTGCTACAATAAATAATAATAATTCAATGCCAGGCATGGGACGATATTGAAATTTGGTGTCACGATTATCATGGCCAAAATAATTGAGATTAACGATGATATAATAACAATTATTAAAACTTCTAACAGTTAAAAAATGCTAAGGATATGAATCATTATAATTTTAAAAGTTCCATATTTAAACGGCTTTTATATAACTACTTTGTTGTAAGTGAAAGCAACCACAATCTAGCAGAGATCATCATCATTTTTCGACACATTTTGGTGATAAAATCTCCCCCTCACTTGTGAACAAGACCTCGAGATACTTGAACTCTTCCACTTAAGGTAGGGATTCTCCAGCCACCTGCAGAGGGCAAGCCACCTTTTTCCGGTCAAGAACCATGGAGATTGAAAGGTGGGTTGGTGCAGCATATGCATTTACTGATTTATCAGTCAATGTACGTTCCCACCCTCACTTATGCTCATGCGTTTTGGGTAATGACTGAAAGAACAAGATCACAGATACAAATGGTCATAATTAGTTTCAGTTTCCAGGGTAGCTGGGCGCTTCCTTAGAGATAGGGTGATGAGCTCAGTCACACATGAGGAATTCAACTTAGAGCCATTGCTCCTCCATGTCAAGAGGAGCCAGCTAAAGTGGCTTGGGCATCTGTTCCAGATGCCTCCTCCACGCCTCCCTGGGGAGATGTTCCAGGCATGTTCCACCAGAAGGAGGCTCCAGGGAAGACCAGCCCAGAGACATAGTCCCTCCAGCGTGGGTCTGACTTGGGAACGCCTCGGGATACTACTGCCCTTGCCCGGCCCGGGATAAAGAGAAAGAAAATGGATGGATTTTGATGATAAATGGCGATTTTCTTGTTGGTGATTATCATGATTATATAAAATATGTCAGGGTTTGGTGTTTATGTGTTCCCCCTCTCTTCTGTGTCTGTCTGCTCCTCTCGGGGGTGTGGCTGGACTAATGCTGCAGTGTGGATCACCTGCTCAGTGGCTCACCTGCAGCTCATTGTCTAATCAGCCCCAGTATTTAGTTCTGTCCTTGTCCTTTGTTCTGTGTCAGTTCATTTCTCGTCAATCCCTTGTCTACGTCCTCATCCTGCCTGCCCTTGTTGTCCAGTCTGTCTACCCATGAGTCTCACCCAGTGTCTTCCCTCTGTCTATGTCTCCAGCCAGCTCCTATCACCACATCCTGCAATCCCGGCAATAAACCTGTTTAACAGCTACCTGCGCCTCTGTCTCTGCTTTGGGATCCTCTACCACACTCAACTCATGACAAAATGTCCCACAAACGATTACTGTCTATCCTTTTTATCGTGATAAATTATATTATTGTTTATTGTCCGATCCCTATTCCCATTGTGACAGACAACAAAATTATTGTGAGAACTTTGATGGCACAATACCACAATATTTTGCTTATTGCTCCATCCCTACTTGTCAATAGATGTTTTTTCAAAGAGTTGTTTTATGTTCCAGTTTGAGATTTAGATTAGGGCAGCATTAGCATTCCGCTACACCTTTTATACACACTACCTCCAGTGAAGTATTTACATTGTAGCAAAGCACAACTCAGCTCATTCCCAATACACAAGGAGTGGAGTAGGAAGTACCTAATGATGTTTATGTCAAGAGTGGAATGCGCCCAGGTAACATTCGGACATTCAGTGGACAACCACTACCAGCAGAGCTACTGTCACCCATGTACAAGATCTTTAAGGTAGTAGTCCGTCATTCTTCAGTGTTCACGTTCCGATTTCAGTATTATGCCTGATCCGGCGTAGCAGCTCAGTTGAACCTTCATCTTGTCTAGCTCGGAGAAGGTCTTGCTGTACTCCTCATAGACCTGCGTGAGCGAGTCTGCAGAGGCGGACGTTCTGAGACCTTCTGTGAGGACGAACATCTCCAGAGCGCTCTGCTCCAGCCTCATGAGGTTCACTTTGTCTGGACCTCCGAGAACAGACCAGGACCTTCTACGCATCTCCTCGCACACGCTCTTCACCTTCTCCAACTTAACATTCAGCAGTGAGACTTTCCTCTTAAAGTCTCGGATAGACACGTTCGCAGTGCGGATGATTTTAATGTTTTCTATCTGTGTTATAATGAAGAAAACTGCAGAAGGAGCAGCTAATATAAGCAACATGACCAGATCTATTGGAATGGGCTGTCCCTGCATCTCCTCAGATATTCCACTATAAAAATATAAATATAACTTAAGCGATTTATGATGTATTGGGTGTAAAAACATAGCAGTTGCAACGATAGCTGTCAATACTCCAAGAAGAACACTGAAACAGGCTTTGAGGGTGTACTGATGTTGTTTTATTCTTTCACTCATCCTTCTGTAGTCTTGGACACTTTGGAGCATGCTCTGGTGATGCTGATTGAAAAGTATAATATATTCTGATGCATTCATATTCAGTTGATTTATGGACTCTTTAGCACGATTTCCAGGAGAAGGAGGAAGATCATTTCTTCCAAACAGTTTCTCCCGGATCCCAAAGTTGAACATGGAGGTAGAGTTGGAGAAAGTTGCGGTGGTATCTGCAAGCATAAAACATTATTTTATTTGCATGTTGTTCTTTGAAACAAGTCTCATGTGGAATTGCTAAGAAATTAGAACTAATAATGTTTTTAGAACTGCCTTCTGCCCTGAATTAGTTACACAAAGCATAGTCAGAACACCGCTGCACTGAGCTCTGACAGGCTCAGTGATCTATGTGTATTATCTTGTTTCCTCATCACAAACAGACTTGGAGTTGTGTTTTGTTTCATTCACGCATGTTTAGGCTATTTAGGAATTCTTCTCTCAAACATGTTATCAAACATAACACACTTTCGAATAATGTGGATAATTTTATATGGAGTGACATAGCTGTCAGAACTATTTGTATAAGTAGGAATTAAATCCGTGCATATTTGAGAAATCCGTGCATATTTGGCTGTAGTTGTGCGTAAAATAAATATTCGTAAACTCTCAAATGAGTCCAGTCGTACAGAAACTGTGTTGTGTTTTTTTTTTCCATCAGAATACGAATTGAAAAGTTACAACATCAAGAATTACAATTACAAAATGAAAAGTTACGATTACGCTTTCTTCAATATGAATATGAATTCATACATGGGACTTTACTGTCAGAAATACATCATCACGTCACACAGCTATGAACAGTAGATGTTGCGTTCAGCCTCTTGGCGTTAATACCGCCGCCATCTTGGTACAGGGCTTCCCTGATCTAAGTTTCACTGACCGTCATTTGACCAAAGCTTTTTCACAGTGTAAGTGAGCGGAGATGCCGGACTTATGCCCCGCACATGGACTGAACCAGGACTAAACCAGGACTAAACATCTTATTATACATCCATGGGACTAAACCAGGGCTATCCATCATCCATCTTCCACTTTATCCGTCTGGGTTGTGGGGGCAGCGGGTCGCCGCCCAGAACTCTGCGCACCTGACCCTCTATGAACCCCTCTGAGGGTGGTGAGCCCACAGGAGGGTGGAAGCACATCCTCCTTACAGACTGAGGTGTCATGTGGTTGCGCTCGCACTGGGCAGGCGCGCATGTAGAAAGTTTAACTTGACATGTTACGTCTGTGCGCATCTCTCCTTATTGTGGCTGCAGAAGCACTCGCACAGATGCCCCTGTTTTGTTTTCCATGTTCACACACCGAAATATTTGCCTGCAAATGCAAGTGAACTGTAGAGCCCTGGTCCTAGTCTTGGTTTAGTCCTGGTTTAGATCTAGTCCTGGTTTAGTCTGTGGCCAGCTCCGAGCCTCGCGCAGGAGCTCGGGGCACAAAAGCGAGGAGGCGGAGGCGAGCGCGGCACAGAGAAGGCAAAACAAGCGAACCGGCGAAACCAGAAGTAAACGTAAGCATTATGACGATATATGAATATGTCAGAATTCATATCGAGTTTCAAAAATATCTCGATATATTTTAAATATCGAGATATCGCCCATCCCTATGTGGAATATGTTTCTGTGACAGAGGATGTGATGAGGCCGGTGAGTCTGTTCTGTGCATATGTCGCGTTGGAGATGCTGCGTATATACACAAAACCGGGATAGGCTACTCAAGGAAAAAAAAAACTATCATAACCGGGATACTGATGTGCAGGTAACCGCACTCATGGGGGAATGTAATAATCTCCAAGGAGCCAGAGCCGAGACGTGGGACTGTGGGGCCCCAACTCCAGTGTTTGCGCTGTGAGATGCAGCCTCGACTCCTTACGCTTGCGCACAGCAACCTACATTCGGTTTGTCCATTAAAATGAACATGAACGATCAATTAATGATCAATTATACATTAATTGACTAATCATGCCCATCCCTAGTTTCTATCACTCAAAATCACAATACATCCTTCTGTAAATAGGGGAGACTCTCCATAGATCTGAATTGTAATGTTGGATGGTTCTGTAACCTGCTTTTCTTCCTTATGATAGATATGTTTAATCTATACTGTGGAACATTCTAAACAAAGCAATAACATTTTAGTCGAGACAAGGTGGCTAGAAATATTACACAGTGCACCTTTAAGCCATGTTATAATGTTACTTTGTTAGAAACAAACAGGAGTTGTGTTTTGTTTCATTCACACATGTTTGAGTAATGCTTTTTTATTAATCTATCTACATCTCCAAAGTTCACAATGCTCTGTTCCACCTTGTGATGTCATGAAGTGGTAGTTTTCAAGTAAATCATCTAAATGACTCTAGTGAAGATGTTTACTCAGTGGGTCACTTCCTGTTTTACCACATGATATCACAAGGTGGAACAGTGTGTTTTCTGTTTTAGAGAAGAACTCTAAATCTGCAGGATTTGTGTGTTAAATGTGTGAATGAAACAAAACACAACTCCTGGTATGTTTGTGATGAAGAAAACAGTAATATGAGCCCTTTAGAGGGGCATTGTGTAACTTTTCTGGTGGAGGGTCCATCAAATGCTTTTCTCCATGGAGATGTTATTGATTTGCGTGGAATGTTTCACAGTATGGCATTAAACCTTTCTCTCTTAATGCAGACAAAACCATACCAAATTACAGGTCAGATCTGTGGAGAGACGACCCTGTCCACAGTCAGAATGCCCTTTTTTTTTAGGTATTTTTGAGCTATAAAACCACCTGTAAAGTAGAGCTGTTTAATGTCACACTGTGGAACATTCCAGGCAGAGCAATGATGTATCGATAGAAACAAGGAGACAGAATCCCAACCAAGTTACACAGTGCACATTCATATCAACACTTGTAAAGAGACTTCATAACAACACAATTTTCATTTTTTTTTTGCCCACTTCACACATGAGAGACCAGTCAAAGGGTCAAAGCCGTCCTCTTCAGCGGTACCATTTGTCCACTCTGTCAGCGTGTGAGACTGTAGAGTAGGGGTCAGGAGGGCGGTGCACCTCTCAGGATGTTGGCTTTAAAGCTAAAGAAGTGGACTTCCTGTGGAGGAAACGATCAGAGAACTGACAAGGAGCCAGCCAGACACAGTGGTCCCAGCCTTGGTCAGAGATGTAGGGGAGAGGGTCCGACTGGGAGTTGTTATTCTGAAAAACAACTTAGGAAGGTAAGTGAATTTTCCATACTGCAAAAACGCTTAGGTATAAACACTTATCTATCAGAAAATGACTTAAATGTAGTGAAATTATCTTGCTGCATGGACAGATAATTTTACTTGACACATTATCTTAAAATAAACTACATCTAGACTAGTATTAAGCAATCTCAGTAGTAATTAGATAATAGTGAATGATCAATAACCTGATATAAGTCTTGAAATCTTGGGCAGAGAAATTTGCAGTGTGTGTATGCTGCAAAAAATCTACATCTAGGTAAGATAAAAGTAAGAACTTGTTGTATTATTTGAGTAAATTCAACTAAATACATAAAATTCTGCAAATGTAATATGTTTTTCTTAATTCAAGCAACATCTGATTTTGTCTTGTATTTTAAGCGCGAAGAGTTTATTTTATTTAATTTTTTCTTATCTTAAACTGTCACTTGTTATGGGTATGACATTGCTCTGCCTGGAATGTTCCACATTATTAAACAGCTCTACCTTAAATTTATTCAATTTCAGGTGATTTTATAGCTCAAAAATATCTAGACAAAAACGGCATTCTGACTGAGCGGGGTCGCCTCTCCACAGATCTGATCTGTAACTTGGTCTGGTTTAGTCTTGATGAAGAGAGAAAATTTAACGCCAGACAAAGCAATAACATCTCCACAGATAACAGCACATGATGGACCCTGCACCGGAAAAGTTTCACAATGCGCCTTTAAGTGTAGCAAGATGTATTTTCATATTTTATGTACAAAAAGGCTTGGTCGATCATTTTAACCTGTAATCAAATCTATTCAAATCATGATAAAACTGTGTTAATGCAAGTCATGTTAACTTAATTTTAGTGTTACTCATTTGTGATTAATTAGCATTGCACTTACTGGGAAGTCCTTTTGGGGTCATAATGAAACGTAACACTTTTGGTGAACTATGCACCCATACAATAATAATAACAATTAAAGCCGCAAGCGGCATCGAACGGCCCTCGCGGGCCGCGCATCGCACTCAGCCGACCCGACGCTCCCCCGGGTGGCGCCGACGCTCCCCCGGGTGGCGCTGATGAGCCTCTTGTCTCTGTGTGTTTGTGGCTTTGGGCTGAACTTGCCACCAAACACATAAAGTCCACACACACTGGAGATCCTGATGTGTTAACATAGACGAATATGGGCATTTTTGGGACATCGCCATGGCAACACCGTCCAAAATACAACTTTGGCCCCTCGGACTTTTTTGTTCAGGCTGACTTGAAGAATCACTGTGCCAAATTTCATGTTCTTCAATAAACCTATTAAGCCGTTATATCACTTTGAAAAGTAAGAAATTGTTGAAATTTTCCCATAAGGATAACATGGAGGCTTTGGCGCATTGCCATGGCAACCCAGTGAAATATACCATATGGTTGTCATTGACTTTTTTGATTGGGATGACATGAAGAGTCATTGTGCCAAATTTGAGAATATTCTGTGAAAGTAAAATATTTTTCATGAATGGGAATTTATCTGATATTTTCCATTAGGATAACATTGGAGCTTCTGCGCATCACCATGGCAACACGGTTAAAAATACCATATGGTTTACATTGGCTTTTTTGATTGAGATGGCCCAAAGTAATTTTGTACAAAATTTGGTACATTTTAGAAAAACTAAAATTTTGACCGTCCATGCAAAATTTTATTCTGTCCTGCAGGGGGCGCTATCACACCATTTTTGCTCGTGTCACAATTATTCGGCTTTGGCACAAAAGTTTTACAAGTGATTCAAATTTGAGCCAAATCGGACTTTTTATGGCAGAACGGGAGCAAATTTTGACGTTAGAAAATTGGCAAAAATCTGAACAAATTTTGCAGCTTCGCCGCGCGTAAACCGTGACAGTTATTTTAAAAATTCAGCTATCGTTTAATGCCCCACTTCTCTAGTTGATGTACGCCGATTGTGACCCCTGTGGGTGAAGCGCCTTCAGAGGAGTTCGTTCAAATGCGACGTGAGCGAAAATGCTGACTCTGCAACTTTTTTATTTCAATCCAAGATGGCCGCCTTCTGGTTTGTCAGGGGGCGTGGCCATAATAATATTTTTTTTCTGTTTTCATATGAAGAATGTCTGTACCGAATTTCGTGACTGTACGACAAACTTTACGTCGGGACATCTCCCATAGGCGCAATGTATTTTGACTTTTGCAGGTGGCGCTATCGCGCCACTTTTTTATGCCCATACATGCCACATATATTTTATCAAATTTTTCGCCACTTCTGAATTTTGGGCAAAATTTGGTGAGTTTTTGAGCGTGTTCAGGGGGTCAAATTAGAGCTCAAAGAGCAGGAGAAAAAAGAATTAAAGCCGCAAGCGGCATCGAACGGCCCTCGCGGGCCGCGCATCGCACTCGGCCGACCCGACACTCCCCCGGGTGGCGCTGACGCTCCCCCGGGTGGCGCTGATGAGCCTCTTGTCTCTGTGTTTGTGGCTTTGGGCTGAACTTGTCACTAAACACATAAAGTCCACACACACTGGAGATGCTGATGTGTTAACATTGACGAACATGGGAACTTTGGGACATCGCCATGGCAACACCGTGCAAAATACAACTTTGGCCCCTCGGACTTTTTTGTTTGGACTGACCTGAAGAATCACTGTGCCAAATTTCATGTTCTTCAATAAAACTATTAAGCCGTTCTATGACTTTGAAATGTAAGAAATTGTAGAAATTTTCCCATAAGGATAACATGGAGGCTTTGGCGCATCGCCATGGCAACCCAGTGAAATGTACCATATGGTTGTCATTGACTTTTTTGATCGGGATGACATGAAGAGTCATTGTGCCAAATTTGAGAATATTCTGTGAAAGTAAAATATTTTTCATGAATGGGAATTTATCTGATATTTCACATTAGGATAACATTGGAGCTTCCGCGCATCACCATGGCAACACGGTTAAAAATACCATATGGTTTACATTGGCTTTTTTGATTGAGATGGCCCAAAGTAATTTTGTACAAAATTTGGTACATTTTAGAAAAACTAAAATTTTGACCGTCCATGCAAAATTTTATTCTGTCCTGCAGGGGGCGCTATCACACCAATTTTGCTCGTGTCACAATTAGTCGGCTTTGGCACAAAAGTTTTACAAGTGATTAAAATTTGAGCCAAATCGGACTTTTTATGGCCGAACGGGAGCAAATTTTGACGTTAGAAAATTGCCAAAAATCTGAACAAATTTTGCAGCTTCGCCGCACGTAAACCGAGACAGGTATTTTAAAAATTCAGCTATCGTTCGATGCCCCACTTCTCTAGTTGATGTACGCCGATTTTGACCCCTGTGGGTGAAGCGCCTTCAGAGGAGTTCGTTCAAATGCGACGTGAGCGAAAATGCTGACTCCGGAACTTTTTTATTTCAATCCAAGATGGCCGCCTTCTGGTTTGTCAGGGGGCGTGGCCATAATAATATTTTTTTTCTGTCTTGACATGAGGAATGTCTGTACCAAATTTCGTGACTGTACGACAAACTTTACGTCGCGACATCTCCCATAGGCGCAATGTATTTTGACTTTTGCAGGTGGCGCTGTCGCGCCACTTTTTTATGCCCACATATGCAACATATATTTTATCAAATTTTTCGCCACTTCTGAATTTTGGGCAAAATTTGGTGAGTTTTTGAGCGTGTTCAGGGGGTCAAATTAGAGCTCAAAGAGCAGAAGAAAAAAGAATAAATAAACAAACAAACAAATAATAAAAATAATTAAAGCCGCAAGCGGCATCGAACGGCCCTCGCGGGCCGCGCATCGCACTCGGCCGACCCGACGCTCCCCCGGGTGGCGCTGGCGCTCCCCCGGGTGGCGCTGATGAGCCTCTTGTCTCTGTGTGTTTGTGGCTTTGGGCTGAACTAAACACAAAGTCCACACACACTGGAGATACTGATGTGTTAACAGTGACAAATATGGGCACTTTGGGACATCGCCATGGCAACACCGTGCAAAATACAACTTTGGCCCCCTGGACTTTTTTGTTCGGACTGACCTGAAGAATCACTGTGCCAAAATTCACATTCTTGAATGAAACTAATAAGACGTTATATCACTTTGAAAAGTAAGAAATTGTTGAAATTTTCCCATAAGGATAACATGGAGGATTTGGTGCATCGCCATGGCAACCCAGTGAAATATACAATATGGTTGTCATTGACTTTTTTGATCAAGATGACATGAAGAGTCATTGTGCCAAATATGAGAATATTCTGTGAAAGTAAAATATTTTTCATGAATGGGAATTTATCTGATCTTTTCCATTAGGATAACATTGGAGTTTTCGTGCATCACCATGGCAACACGGTTAAAAATACCATATGGTTTACATTGGCTTTTTTGATTGAGATGACCTAAAGTAATTTTGGGGCAAATTTGGTACATTTTCGAAAAACTAAAATTTGGCCCTCCATGCAAAATTTTGTGGTGTTCTGTAGGGGGCGCTATCACACCATTTTCGCTCGTGTCACAATTAGTGGGCTTTGGCACAAAAGTTTTACAAGTGATTAAAATTTGAGTTGAATCGGACTTTGTATGGCCGAACGGGAGCAAATTTTGACGTTAGAAAATTGCAAAAAATCTGAACAAATTTTGCAGCTTCGCCGCGCGTAAACCGTGAGAGTTATTTTGAAAATTCAGCTATCGTTTGATGCCCCACTTCTCTAGTTGATGTACGCCGATTTTGACCCCTGTGGGTGAAGCGCCTTCAGAGGAGTTCGTTCAAATGCGACGTGAGCGAAAATGCTGACTCGGCAACTTTTTTATTTCAATCCAAGATGGCTGCCTTCTGGTTTGTCAGGGGGCGTGGCCATAATAATATTTTTTTTCTGTCTTGACATGAAGAATGTCTGTACCGAATTTCGTGACTGTACGACAAACTTTACGTCGGGACATCTCCCATAGGCGCAATGTATTTTGACTTTTGCAGGTGGCGCTGTCGCGCCACTTTTTTATGCCCACATATACAACATATATTTTATCAAATTTTTCGCCACTTCTGAATTTTGGGCAAAATTTGGTGAGTTTTTGAGCGTGTTCAGGGGGTCAAATTAGAGCTCAAAGAGCAGGAGAAAAAAGAATAAATAAATAAAAAAAATAATAATAATTTTAGCAAAAACAATATATCCTTTTACATAGGAAAGACATATTATACATTTTTTGAAAGCTCTCGAGATTCCCCACGTCACCGTGGGGTCATTGGTGAATGACGGGCGCTTACGCGCCCGTCATTCACCATCTCGTCGGACTCTCTCATTGACCCCCATTGATTTCCATTCATTTTAGCAGCTATAAATATGGGCCATGCCTTCGGCATGGGGGCTTGGATACAGCTTGATGTCAGGAGTGTCTTTGGGGGACAGGAGGCGCTTCGCGCTACTTTTGTCAACATTGAGTGAATGGGCTTCGCCCATTCACTCAATGTTGACGATGACTTGTTAGCAAGAACAAATATGCATGTCCCATGCCTTCGGCATGGGTTGCTAGGATACTGCTGTTCACGGTGAGTGCGATCGAGGGACGAAGTTCAGCGCTTCGCGCTGAACTTCGTAAGACAGTTAGCAACGATGATGCCTGGGCTTCGCCCAGGCATCATCGTTGCGGAAGCAATAGGCCCTACGCCCTGTAGGGGCTCGGGCCTAATTAAAGCCGCAAGCGGCATCGAACGGCCCTCGCGGGCCGCGCATCGCACTCGGCCGACCCGACGCTCCCCCGGGTGGCGCTGACGCTCCCCCGGGTGGCGCTGATGAGCCTCTTGTCTCTGTGTGTTTGTGGCTTTGGGCTGAACTTGTCACTAAACACAAAGTCCACACACACTGGAGATGCTGATGTGCCAACATAGACAAACATGGGCACTTTGGGACATCGCCATGGGAACACCGTGCAAAATACAACTTTGGCCCCCCGGACTTTTTTGTTCGGACTGACCTGAAGAATCACTGTGCCAAATTTCACGTTCTTGAATGAAACTAATAAGACGCTATATCACTGTGAAAAGTAAGAAATTGTTGAAATGTTCCCATAAGGATAACATGGAGGCTTTGGCGCATTGCCATGGCAACCTTGTCAAATATACCATATGGTTGTCATTGACTTTTTTGATCGGGATGACATGAAGAGTCATTGTGCCAAATTTGAGAATATTCTGTGAAAGTAAAATATTTTTCATGAATGGGAATTTATCTCATCTTTCCCATTAGGATAACATTGGAGCTTTCGTGCATCACCATGGCAACACGGTTAAAAATAGGATATGGTTTACATTGGCTTTTTTGATTGAGATGACCTAAAGTAATTTTGGGGCAAATTTGGTACATTTTCGAAAAACTAAAATTTGGCCCTCCATGCAAAATTTCGTGGTGTTCTGTAGGGGGCGCTATCACACCATTTTCGCTCGTGTCACAATTAGTGGGCTTTGGCACAAAAGTTTTACAAGTGATTAAAATTTGAGTTGAATCGGACTTTGTATGGCCGAACGGGAGCAAATTTTGACGTTAGAAAATTGCCAAAAATCTGAACAAATTTTGCAGCTTCGCCGCGCGTAAACCGTGACAGTTATTTTGAAAATTCAGCTATCGTTTGATGCCCCACTTCTCTAGTTTATGTACGCCGATTTTGACCCCTGTGGGTGAAGCGCCTTCAAAGGAGTTCGTTCAAATGCGACGTGAGCGAAAATGCTGACTCGGCAACTTTTTTATTTCAATCCAAGATGGCTGCCTTCTGGTTTGTCAGGGGGCGTGGCTATAATAATATTTTTTTTCTGTCTTGACATGAGGAATGTCTGTACCGAATTTCGTGACTGTACGACAAACTTTACGTCGGGACATCTCCCATAGGCGCAATGTATTTTGACTTTTGCAGGTGGCGCTATCGCGCCACTTTTTTATACCCATACATGCAATATATATTTTATCAAATTTTTCGCCACTTCTGAATTTTGGGCAAAATTTGGTGAGTTTTTGAGCGTGTTCAGGGGGTCAAATTAGAGCTCAAAGAGCAGAAGAAAAAAGAATAAATAAAAATTAAAGCCGCAAGCGGCATCGAACGGCCCTCGCGGGCCGCGCATCGCACTCGGCCGACCTCGGGTGGCGCCGACGCTCCCCCGGTTGGCGCTGATGAGCCTCTTGTCTCTGTGTGTTTGTGGCTTTGGGCTGAACTTGTCACTAAACACATAAAGTCCACACACACTGGAGATGCTGATGTGTTAACATTGACAAATATGGGCAATTTGGGACATCGCCATGGCAACACCGTGCAAAATACAACTTTGGCCCCTCGGACTTTTTTGTTCGGACTGACCTGAAGAATCACTGTGCCAAATTTCACGTTCTTGAATGATACTAATAAGACGTTATATCACTTTGAAAAGTCAGAAATTGTTGAAATTTTCCCATAAGGATAACATGGAGGATTTGGCGCATCGCCATGGCAACCTAATGAAATATACCACATGGTTGTCATTGACTTTTTTGATTAGGATGACATGAAGAGTCATTGAGCCAAATATGAGAATATTCTGTGAAAGTAAAATATTTTTCATGAATGGGAATTTATCTGATATTTCTCATTAGGATAACATTGGAGCTTTCGCGCATCACCATGGCAACACGGTTCAAAATACAATATGGTTTACATTGGCTTTTTTGATTGAGATGGCCCAAAGTAATTTTGTACAAAATTTGGTACATTTTAGAAAAACTAAAATTTTGACCGTCCATGCAAAATTTTATTGTGTCCTGCAGGGGGCGCTATCACACCATTTTTGCTCGTGTCACAATTAGTCGGCTTTGGCACAAAAGTTTTACAAGTGATTCAAATTTGAGCCCAATCGGACTTTGTATGGCCGAACGGGATCAAATTTTGACGTTAGAAAATTGCAAAAAATCTGAACAAATTTTGCAGCTTCGCCGCACGTAAACCGTGACAGTTATTTTAAAAATTCAGCTATCGTTTGATGCCCCACTTCTCTAGTTGATGTACGCCGATTTTGACCCCTGTGGGTGAAGCGCCTTCAGAGGAGTTCGTTCAAATGTGACGTGAGCGAAAATGCTGACTCAGCATGTTTTGTATTTCAATCCAAGATGGCCGCCTTCTGGTTTGTCAGGGGGCGTGGCCATAATAATATTTTTTTTCTGTCTTGACATGAGGAATGTCTGTACCGAATTTCGTGACTGTACGACAAACTTTACGTCGGGACGTCTCCCATAGGCGCAATGTATTTTGACTTTTGCAGGTGGCGCTGTCGCGCCACTTTTTTATACCCATACATGCAATATATATTTTATCAAATTTTTCGCCACTTTTGAATTTTGGGCAAAATTTGGTGAGTTTTTGAGCGTGTTCAGGGGGTCAAATTAGAGCTCAAAGAGCAGAAGAAAAAAGAATAAATAAAAATAAATAAAAATAATAATAATTTTAGCAAAAACAATATATCCTTTTACATAGGAAAGACATATTATACATTTTTTGAAAGCTCTCGAGCTTCCCCACGTCACCGTGGGGTCATTGGTGAATGACGGCGCTTACCGCCGTCATTCACCATCTCGTCGGGGTCCGCCATTGACCCCCATTGATTTCCCTTCATTTTGGCAGCTGTAAATATGGCCCATGCCTTCGGCATGGGGGCTTGGATACAGCTTGATGTCAGGAGTCTGTTTTGGGGACAGGAGGCGCCACGCTACTTTTGTCAACAGTGAGTGAATGGGCTTCGCCCATTCACTCAATGTTGACGATGACTTGTTAGCAAGAACAAATATGCATGTCCCATGCCTTCGGCATGGGTTGCTAGGATACTGCTGTTCACGGAGAGAGCGAGGAGTGGTTCAGCGCTTCGCGCTGAACTTCGTGAAGATAGTTAGTTAACGATGATGCCTGGGCCGCCAGGCATCATCGCTATGAGCAATAGGCCCTACGCCCTGTAGGGGCTCGGGCCTAATTAAAGCCGCAAGCGGCATCGAACGGCCCTCGCGGGCCGCGCATCGCACTCGGCCGACCCGCCGCTCCCCCGGGTGGCGCTGACGCTCCCCCGGGTGGCGCTGATGAGCCTCTTGTCTCTGTGTGTTTGTGGCTTTAGGCTGAACTTCTCACTAAACACATAAAGTCCACAGACACTGGAGATCCTGATGTGTTAACATTGACGAATATGGGCAATTTGGGACATCGCCATGGCAACACCGTGCAAAATACAACTTTGGCCCCTCGGACTTTTTTGTTTGGACTGACCTGAAGAATCACTGTGCCAAATTTCACATTCTTCAATTAAACTATTAAGCCGTTATATCACTTTGAAAAGTAAGAAATTGTTGAAATTTTCCCATAAGGATAACATGGAGGATTTGGTGCATCGCCAAGGCAACCCAGTGAAATATACAATATGGTTGTCATTGACTTTTTGATCAGGATGACATGAAGAGTCATTGTGCCAAATTTGAGAATATTCTGTGAAAGTAAAATATTTTTCATGAATGGGAATTTATCTGACATTTCCCATTAGGATAACATTGGAGCTTCCGCGCATCACCATGGCAACACGGTTAAAAATACCATATGGTTTACATTGGCTTTTTTGATTGAGATGGCCCAAAGTAATTTTGTACAAAATTTGGTACATTTTGGAAAAACTAAAATTTTGACCGTCCATGCAAAATTTTATTGTGTCCTGCAGGGGGCACTATCACACCAATTTTGCTCGTGTCACAATTAGTCGGCTTTGGCACAAAAGTTTTACAAGTGATTAAAATTTGAGTTGAATCGGACTTTGTATGGCCGAACGGGACCAAATTTTGTCATTACAAAATTGGCAAAAATCTGAACAAATTTTGCAGCTTCGCCGCACGTAAACCGTGATAGTTATTTTTAAAATTCAGCTACCGTTCGATGCCCCACTTCTCTAGTTGATGTACGCCGATTTTGACCCCTGTGGGTGAAGCGCCTTCAGAGGAGTTCGTTCAAATGCGACGTGAGCAAAAATGCTGACTCAGCAACTTTTTTATTTCAATCCAAGATGGCCGCCTTCTGGTTTGTCAGGGGGCGTGGCCATAATAATATTTTTTTTCTGTCTTGACATGAGGAATGTCTGTACCGAATTTCGTGACTGTACGACAAACTTTACGTCGGGACGTCTCCCATAGGCGCAATGTATTTTGACTTTTGCAGGTGGCGCTGTCGCGCCACTTTTTATACCCATACATGCAATATATATTTTATCAAATTTTTCGCCACTTCTGAATTTTGGGCAAAATTTGGTGAGTTTTTGAGCGTGTTCAGGGGTCAAATTAGAGCTCAAAGAGCAGAAGAAAAAGAACAACAAAAAAAAATAAATAAAAATAATAATAATTTTAGCAAAACAATATATCCTTTTACATAGGAAAGACATATTATACATTTTTGAAAGCTCTCGAGCTTCCCCACGTCACCGTGGGGTCATTGAGTGAATGACGGCGCTTACGCTCGTCATTCACCATCTCGCCGGGTCCGCCATTGACCCCCATTGATTTCCATTCATTTTGGCAGCTGTAAATATGGCCCATGCCTTCGGCATGGGGGCTTGGATACAGCTTGATGTCAGGAGTGTGTTTTGGGAACAGGAGGCGCTTCGCGCTACTTTTGTCAACATTGAGTGAATGGGCTTCGCCCATTCACTCAATGTTGACGATGACTTGTTAGCAAGAACAAATATGGATGTCCCATGCCTTCGGCATGGGTTGCTAGGATACTGCTGTTCACGGTGAGAGCGAGGGAGTGACGAAGTTGAGCGCTTAGCTGAACCGTAAGACAGTTAACAGCGATGATGCCTGGGCTTAAGCCCAGGCATCATCGTTCTGAGCTAACAGGCCCCTACGCCTGTAGAGAGCTCGGGCCAAAAAATAATTTTAGCAAAAACAATATATCCTTTTACATAGTAAAGACATATTATACATTTTTGTAAAGCTCTCGAGCTTCCCCACGTCACCGTGGGGTCATTGGTGAATGACGGGCGCTTACGCGCCCGTCATTCACCATCTCGTCGGGGTCCGCCATTGACCCCCCATTGATTTCCATTCATTTTGGCAGCTGTAAATATGGCCCATGCCTTCGGCATGGGGGCTTGGATACAGCTTGATGTCAGGAGTGTGTTTTGGGGACAGGAGGCGCTTCGCGCTACTTTTGTCAACATTGAGTGAATGGGCTTCGCCCATTCACTCAATGTTGACGATGACTTGTTAGCAAGAACAAATATGCATGTCCCATGCCTTCGGCATGGGTTGCTAGGATACTGCTGTTCACGGAGAGAGCGAGGGAGTGACGAAGTTCAGCGCTTCGCGCTGAACTTCGTAAGACAGTTAGCAACGATGATGCCTGGGCTTCGCCCAGGCATCATCGTTGCGGAAGCAATAGGCCCTACGCCCTGTAGGGGCTCGGGCCTAAATATAGCCGCAAGCGATGATGATCAGCCCTCGTGTGCGCCTACGCTGCACCCTGCCAAAGGCGCGCCCAGCAAATGCAATGCCCCACACTCATCCTAATAATTTCAATTCAATTCAATTCAATTTATTTTGTAGCGCCCAAAATCGCAACAACAGTTTCCTCTAAGGGCGTTCCAAGATATGGATGAGTAAAACATACACACAGACATATCAAAACAGGAATAAACAACATTCATGTAAAGCAGCAAATGAAACATTGTCCAGTCATCCCCTGTCCTTAGACCCTCCTTCTCAGCAAGGAAAAACTCCAAAAAACCCAGGGTCCTGGGAAAAAGAAGAAACCTCAGGGAGAACTACAGTGAAGGAGGGATCCACTCCCATGGACGGACAGGCTATAGATGTCCAGGCCCGTGGGCCAGTTCAGTATGACCACAGCTACCCAGGTGGGGAAGGAGCCGGGCGAGGAGGAGGAGAAGAGGGCGAGGAGGAGGAGCCGGGCGAGGAGGAGGAGAAGAGGGCGAGGAGGAGGAGCCGGGCGAGGAGGAGGAGCCAGGCGAGGAGGAGGAGCCAGGCGAAGAGGAGGAGCGAGGTCCAGCTGCCATCAGGCGTCTGAAAGAGTTCCACTCCACAGGGGGAGTGGGACAGGGGACAACATGTGAATAGCAATGAACAAACTACAGATGAGAACATAGTGAGTGATGCTGATGAGAAAAAAGGAGGAAACAGAGGACAGTGCTCAGGTTGCCACACTTCCCCCAGCTTGTTATCTCCTGCGGCAGCTTATCTTAGTGACATCAACTAAGTAACCTGGTCATAAGCTATTCCGAAGAGGAAGGTTTTAAGCCTGGTCTTAAATAAAGAGACTGTGGGTGCCTGTTTAACATCAACAGGGAGTTGATTCCATAACACAGGAGCTTGGTAACTGAAGGCTCTCCCCCCCACTGTACTTTTAGACACTCTAGGAACCACTAATAATCCTGCATTCTGAGAGCGAAGTGCTCTATTTGGCTGATAGGGGACAATGGCATCCTGAAGATATGATGGGGCCATATTGTTTAAGGCTTTGTATGTCAGGAGGAGAACTTTGAATCTAATTCTAAACTCGACAGGAAGCCAGTGAAGTGATTTTAACACAGGACTGATGTGATCACGCCTTTTAGTTCCTGTTAGGACTCTGGCCGCTGCATTTTGGACCAACTGGAAGCTTCTTAAAGTACCTTTAGTGCAGACGGTGAGCAGAGAATTACAGTAATCTAGTCTGGATGTAACAAATGCATGGATAAGTTTTTCAGCATCATTTTTAGGCAAAATTTTTCTGATTTTAGTTATGTTTCGCAGGTGAAAATATGCAGTTTTACAAGCTTGGTTTATATGAGCTGTGAATGAGAGATTTTGGTCAAATCGACTCCAAGGTTTTTACAGTAGAGCTAGAGGCTATACTTACATTGTCAAGTGAGATTATCTGGTCTGACAGAGAATCTCTCTGACCTTAGGACCGACAACAATGACCTCTGTTTTTCAGGGTTTAAAAGGAGGTAATTCAGGGTCATCCAGGTTTTGATGTCCTTCACACAGGCACTGAGCTTATCGATTTGATCGGTCTGATTAGGTTTCATTGATAAGTACAGCTGAGTGTCATCAGCATAGCAGTGGAAATTAATGCCATGTTTTCTGATAATGTTACCTAATGGCAACATATACAGAGTAAACAGGATTGGACCAAGCACAGATCCTTGTGGAACACCGCAAGCTACTTTAGAGCAGGGAGAGGTGCACTGGTTTACACTAACAAACTGGTACCTATCTGATAGATAGGATTTAAACCATTTGAGGGCGGTCCCTCTGACACCTATGTCACATTCTAACCTCTGCAGTAGAATGTTGTGATCAATGGTGTCAAACGCTGCACTGAGGTCCAGTAGGACCAGGACTGAAGCCAGCCCGTTATCAGCAGCTAGTAGCAAATCATTTGTCACTTTAAGCAGAGCAGTTTCTGTGCTGTGGTGAGCTCTGAAACCAGACTGAAATTTTTCATATAAATTATTGCCCTGCAGATGGTGACAAAGCTGTTTCACCACAACTCGTTCCAGAATCTTTGAGAGAAATGGAAGATTCGAGATAGGTCTGTAGTTGGCTAGTTCATCAGGATTTAAGCTAGGTTTTTTCAAAAGCGGTTTAATTACAGCATATTTAAAGGACTGAGGAACATAGCCATTTTCTAATGACATATTTATTATGTTATGGATGGAACCTATTATTAAGTGGAGAGCTTCTTTGAGGAGTTTGACTGGAATAGGGTCGAGCAAACAAGTTGATGGTTTGGACGACATGATGACTGAGGTAATCTCCGCCTCATCGACAGGAGTAAATTTGTCTAATTCTATTAGAGGATTTATGTGGGATATTGGTGTTACAGACTGGATTTGCTGAATTTGCTCGGGGCTGATTTTTGGAGTGGCTTCGTTGATCTTGTCTCTAATGGTTATAATTTTGTAATCGAAGAATTCAAGAAAGTCATCACAACTGAACTTCGAAGGGAGAAGAGACTCAGGGGCAGTATGCGAGTTTGTCAGCCTGGCTACAGTGCTGAACAGAAATCTGGGGTTGCTTTTGTTTACTTCTATTAGGTTTGAATAGTATCTGGTTTGTGCTTTTCGCAGAGCGGCCTTATAAGAGAGCAGGCAGAGCTTCCATGCCTTCAGAGACTGCTCGGAGCGCGAGCGGCGCCAGAGCTTCTCTGTGCGTCTCACGTGTTGTTTGAGTGATCGCAGTTCTGGAGTAAACCAAGGAGCCGGAGGTCTTGGTTTAATGCTTTTCTGTTTTAGCGGAGCTGCAACATCGAGAGCAGATTTTAAGGTGAGCATTGTCCTATCCACAAACTGATCCATGATAATTGGATTAAAGTTGTTCTCAATGTCACATGGCATATCATTTAATACTGGCTCGATTATTTCTTTGAACTCGGCTACCGATTTTTCTGATATTGTTCTTTTCATTATAGTTTTCTCCTGCTGAGCTGGATAGTCTTTTAGTACGAATTGAAAGGTTATTAAAAAATGGTCAGAGAGTATAGGGTTTTGAGGAATTACAAGTAAATCACTAATCTCAATACCATAAGTTAGGACGAGATCGAGAGTGTGATTGTGACAGTGAGTCGGCTTGTTCACACTCTGGGTAAAACCGATCCCATCCAGGAGAGCACCAAAAGCACTGCTGAGGCACTCACTGCTGTTATCAACATGAATGTTGAAATCTCCAACTATAACAATCCTTTCCCATTCCAAAACTAAACTTGAAATAAAGTCAGAAAACTCTGTCAGAAACTCGGCATAAGGACCAGGAGGTCGGTAGATTGTTATAAATATAACAGCTTTTTGGTTTTTCCAGTTGGTGCACGTAATCGATAGTGCGAGGCTTTCAAAGGAGCGGAATGTATAATTAGATTTGAGGCTGAGAATTAGGCTGGAGTGAGAAATGACGGCCACACCGCCACCTCGACCAGTGCTCCTGGCACTTTGAAAGTTCACGTGACTTGGAGGTGTAGATTCGTTTAGTCTAACATAATCATTTTCCTGAAGCCATGTTTCAGTTAAAGCTAGAAGATCAATATTAAAGTCGCCAATTAATTCATTTATTAAAAGAGATTTAGAAGAGAGGGACCTGATGTTTAGCAGTCCACATTTTACACACTTATCATTTTGTTTATTTGCGACACATGTATTTATTTTTATTAAGTTATGAGATCTGACGCCTTTCCTATCAGAGTTCAGTTGACTTTTATTTGTGCTTTTTACATGCTTAAATTGTTTGTTTGCAACACAATTATTTATTTTTATTAAGTTATGAAACCTGACGCCTTTCCTATCAGACTTTAGTTGAGTTTTATTTGTGCTTTTATACATTTATTTTGTTTATTTGCGATGCATGTATTTATTTCTATTGAGTTAGGAGATCTGATATCTTTCCTATCAGAGTTTAGGTATGTTTTGTTTGTGCTTTTTGTGCGTGGGACATACACAACCTCAGCCAGTCTGGGAGAATTGTTCATGCAGGGTGGCTCAGAGGAGCCCCTGTGCGTGGCGCACACACAGTCTCAGCCTGTTTGGAGCTGTTCTCGCTAACAGAGCAGTGCCTCACTAGTCTACTCTGCTCCCTAGCGTCACTGACACTCCCTGAGCTAGTCTGTGTGCTAGTCTTACCTGATGGTCATCTAAGACTAACCATAATATTCTGCACTAGGAGGGAGGACCCAGCCGCGGTGGGATGAATGCCGTCACTACGTATAAGCCTGGGCTTCCCCTCAAATGCCCTCCAGTTATCTATGAAGACGACACCATTCTGCGGGCACCAATTGGACAACCACTGGTTGACAGCTGAAAAGCGGCTGAACATTTCACAATTGGCATAATTTGGAAGGGGCCAGAGAAGTACACGGACTCCGACATCGACTTAGCCAAATCACAAACTGCCGCTATCTGCAACTTCACCACCTCTGACTGACCGCGCCGAGTATCGTTACCCCCCGCGTGTATAACGATCCGGCGGTACCTGTTCTTACTTCTCTTTAAAAGCCTAAGATTCCCCTCGATGTCGCCCAGTCTGGCTCCAGGGTAACACCGTGTGGAAGCTGCAGGCAGTTCCACGTCCCTGACTATAGAGCTCCCTATCACTAGAGTGTCCCGCGTCCAGCTCAAGGGGGCGAACCTGTTCCGGACGGGGAGCGCCCTGCTCTCAGCCCTGTGTCCCTGGTCTCCTGGAGTCCTGCACTCAGCTATGTGTCCCTGATCTGCAGTCCTGGTCTTAGCCCTGCGCCTGCGTCTAACTGTCACAAAACTGTCCTGGTCTGGTCCCGGCTGCACGGGATGCGCCGGGGGGCTACTCTCGCTAGCTACGCTCAAGCTAATGCGGTCCGCGGTCCCTGCTACTGCTTGACTATAACTCGGCTTCAGCGCCTCCAAAGAGCGGATCCGCGTTTCTAACTCTGTAACCCTGGCCTCGAGGACTGCCACTACGCTGCACTTAGCGCAACTGTCCCTGTCACTATCAAATAAGCCAGGGTTCTCACTCCACATGTTGCAACTAGAGCAGGAAAGGGGGGCGAGAGTTTTAGCCATGATGCTAGGCTAGGCTAGATCAGGCTGAAACTACAAGCTGAAACTACAGAGAGGGAGAGGCTTAGACCACGAATTACGGAGCACTAGGTGCTGAATAAACTTCGATGGTTTGACGAAGTACTCAGGCACTAGTTTAGATGGATTCGTGGATTAACAGATTCAGTAGAGAGATGCTAGTAAGAGTGCTCGCAAAACAGCTCGCAAACAGAATTCGCAAACAGAATTCACTCACCCGGAAGTGACGTCACCGGAGATAATAACCATAAACCCCAACCAAACTTTTCATATGCTTTATAGTGTATTATATTCAGGCAGAGATCACACATTAATGATTCAAATTTTCCAGGCCAACACATCCTCCATCTGAAAAATTACATAGTGCACCTTTAAATGATTTTTGAGTCTTTGTGCCCCTGGTGGCCAACAGTGAAAAATTCACCATGTCCGTAATATGTTTTTTTGCTCGTAGTCATGCACAGAACTTAATTCCCAAATGTGGTACAAATCCGATAATTTTCATGTTTCATGTCTAGGGGGCACTATAGTGTAATTTTCCATATGCTTTATAGTGTTTTATATTCAGGCCGAGATCAGCATCAGTGATTCAAATTTCAGCACGATCGGACTAAGTCTGTGCCAACGGGAGCAAAGCTTCACATTGAATATTGTCTAAATTTTGATTGAATTTTGGTGCTTCGCCGCATGTAAACCGTGAGTTACCAAAAAAATTGAGGTACCTTTTGGAGCTGCACTTCTCTAGATGATCTACAGTGATTTTCAGCACTTTTCTAGATGATGTACGGTGATTTTCAGCCCTGTGGGTGAAGCGCCTTCAGACTAGTGCATTCAAACACAACATGAGTGAAAAGCCCGACTCTGGATTTTGAAGATTTCAATCCAAGATGGCCGCCTTCTGCTTTGTCAGGGGGCGTGGCCATAATAATAGCTTTTGTTTGTCTTCAAGTGATGAATGTGTGTGCCGAATTTCGTGGCTCTACGACAAAGTTGAGCTGGTATGGCCAGGCCCGGCCCTAGGCAAGATGTCAGGTGGTGCCCCTTGGATTGCAAAAAAAAAAAAATACTGCCAATAGATGTTTCTGAAAAGCTCATTATATTATTAATTAATATACTGTATATACTGTATTAGTAGGCTTATTATATCATTACAGTGGAGCTGAAATAATCAATACGGATCCTAGAGTAAAGAGAAAGAGTTCAGTATTGTTAGTACATCCATATAGTAAAGCTTATTGCATGAGTGCACTGATAGAAAGTTTAACACAACAAAAACACACAGTAATGTTTAGCTAACCAGGGGTCAAATACAGAACAACAGAACAAGTGGCACCTGGTGAATAATCTAGATCTACAGTATTGCTATAGACCTTTTTACCTGAGGAAGCTCAGGAGGAGGCAGTTACATTATTCGTTTCCGTTATCGCTTTGCCGTTCTATCAAAGTCAGTCTGATACTGCTATAAAAAAGTCGCTGCTTCTATAAACTGATGCAGTTAAGGCTATTTACTGACTGGCTTATATGACATGCTAATAGTCAATGACTCTCAAATTTAATATTCTTTCTGCAACAGGAAAACAATCAGGGCCTCATCTTTACTGGAACATTACCTCTGTCTTTGTTGCGTTTTTCCTCCTCATCTTTCCTTTTTTTCCTGCCCTGAGCACCAGACAGTTTGGGACGTTTTGACATAGTCCAACAAGTGACGTTGTTTCAGCTCCTCGCTCCAGCTACAGCTTTTTGTATTATTTTTTTTAACCTTTATTTACCCAGGAAAGTCCCATTGAGACACTAATCTCTTTTTCAAGGGAGTCCTGCCTTGCACACATCACTTTCACACTAGGCAATGTGGGTGAAGTGTCTTGCCTAAGGACACAACACCAGTTTTTTGTGACTGGCGCCCCACTGTGGCACCTGGAATTCCCAGTGGTCTCCCATCCAAGTACTAACCAGGCCCGGCCCTGCTGAGCTTCTGAGATCTGACGGGATCAGGCTTTGACGAGCCGGTGTGTCCAGCTTGGCTGTTTGAAGCATGTCCAGCAACAACAACAAAAAACATGACCAAACTTCAAAGGGGCAATGCAGAATTTTTAAATGACAAGTTTAACACATAAACTCTTTAACAGTGCAGGGGGCGCCGAATGAGGCGCTGTTTACTGGGTTTACTGCTGATTTACTTTCATTCTGTTCATAGTGACGATGTTTTAGACAGTGGAGGATTTTATCCCCCATCGCCGATTTTTGCGCTCGGCGCCCCCTAGTGGAGCGGCGGCGCCCTTAGCATTTGCCTAAGTTGCCTAATGGGGTGGCCGGCCCTGGGTATGGTTCCCATCGGAGTGGTTGGAGCCTAATATTCAAGGTGGCGTATTATCTCCATTTTTTGATCCCCACGCATGAAATCTAAATTTTCTCGAATGTCTCATCATTTCTGAACTTTTGGCAAAGTTTGGTGAGTTTTTGAATGTATTTGCAGGGTCATGTTTTATTTCAATCTGTAGGGGGCACTAATGCACCAAATTAAACATTTTCACATTCAGTCGCTTTAGGGCAGAAATTTTAAGAAGTGTGTTAAATTTCATTGAAATCAGAGTTTGTTTGAGCAAATGGGAGCAATTTGTAAACATTCAAAACTTGAGTTCATTTTTTGTCACTTCACTGCTCAGAGACCGTCAGACGGATTTGGGAGCTGTGGATAACGTTTGATGTTCCCATCCTGGAGATTATGTGGACTAAATCTGAGGCCGTTTGGGTGAGCGCCTTCGGAGTTGTGTGTTTCATCTTCGCAAATTTTAATCTAAGATGGCTGCCTTCTGCCCCTCCTCGAACCGCCACCTTAACGTGGTGGAGGGGTTTGAGTACCCGAATGATCCCAGGAGCCGTGTTGTTGGGGGCTTTATGCCCCTGGTAGGGTCACCCAAGGCAAACGGGTCCGGGGGGACGGGTCAGATGAAGTGCAGTTCAGAAGACCCTTATGATGATGAACATTCAAAGGCCAGTTACGTCGCCTGGAATGGCGACACCGGGGCCCCACCCTGGAGCCAGGCCTGGGGTGGGTGCACGCCGGCGAGCGCCTGGTGGCCGGGCCAGGCCCAGCCCGAAGAAGCGACGTGGGACCGCCCTCCCCTGGACCCACCACCTGCAAGAGGAGCCATAGGGGTCGGGTGCAAAGAGATCTGGGCGGCAGTCGAAGGCGGGGGCCTCGGCGACCGGATCTCCGGACATGGAGACTAGCTCTGGGGACATGGAATGTCACCTCGGTGGGGGGGAAGGAGCCTGAGCTTGTGCGGGAGGTCGAGCGTTACCGGCTAAATATAGTCAGCCTCACCTCCACGCACAGCTTGGGCTCTGGAACCCAACTCCTTGAAAGGGGCTGGACTCTCCATTTCTCTGGCGTCGGCCGTGGGGAGCGGCGGCGAGCTGATGTGGGCCTGCTTATTGCTCCACAGCTCAGCCGCTGCGTGTTGGAGTTCACCCCGGTGAACGAGAGGGTCGCGTTCCTGCGCCTTTCGGGTCGGGGACAGGTCTCTCACTGTGGTGTCGGCCTATGGGCCGAACAGCAGTGCAGAGTACACGGCCTTCTTGGAGTCTCTGGGAGGGGTACTGGACAGTGCACCAACCGGGGACTCCGTTGTTCTACTGGGGGACTTCAACGCCCACGTGGGCAACGACAGTGACACTTGGAGAGGGGTGATTGGGAGGAACGGCCTCCCTGATCTGAACCCGAGCGGTGTTCTGTTATTGGACTTCTGTGCTAGTCACAGTTTGTCCATAACGAACACCATGTTCGAGCACAAGGGGGTCCATCGGTGCACGTGGCACCAGGACTCCCTAGGCCGGAGGTCGATGATCGACTTTGTTGTTGTGTCATCTGACCTCCGGCCGTGTGTCTTGGACACTCGGGTGAAGAGAGGGGCAGAGCTGTCAACTGATCACCACCTGGTGGTGAGTTGGGTCCGCTGGTGGAGGAGGAAGCCGGAAAGACCTGGCAGGCCCAAGCATATTGTGAGGGTCTGTTGGGAACGTCTGGCAGAACCTTCTGTCAGTGCGGCCTTCAACTCACACCTCCGGGAGAGCTTCTCCCGTATCCCGGGGGAGGCTGGGGACATGGAGCCCGAGTGGGCTTCGTTCTCGGCCTCCATTGTCGATGCGGCTGCTCGTAGCTGTGGCCGTAAGGTCTGTGGTGCCTGTCGCGGCAGCAATCCCCGAACCCAGTGGTGGACACTGGAAGTAAGGGATGCCGTCAAGCTGAAGAAGGAGTCCTACCGGGCCTTACTGGCTCGGTGGACTCCTGAAGCAGCTGACAGGTACCGGCGGGCCAAGCGTGCTGCAGCCGGGCGGTGGCAGAGGCAAAAACTCGGGTCTGGGAGGAGTTCGGGGAGGCCATGGAGGAGGACTATCGGACGGCCCCAAGGAAATTCTGGCAAACCGTCCGGCGCCTCAGGAGGGGGAAGCAGTTCTTCACCAACACTGTTTACAGTGCGGGGGGAGAGCTGCTGACCTCGACTGGGGATGTTGTCGGGCGGTGGAAGGAATACTTTGGGGATCTCCTCAATCCCACCGTCATGTCCTCCGAAGAGGAGGCCGAGGCTGGGGACCCAGAGGCGGACTCGCCCATCACCCTGGCCGAAGTCACTGAGGTGGTCGGAAAGCTCCTCGGTGGCAAGGCTCCGGGGGTGGATGAGATCTGTCCTGAGTACCTTAAGTCTCTGGGTGTTGTGGGGCTGTCTTGGCTGACATGCCTCTGCAACATCGCGTGGCGGTCGGGAACAGTACCTCTGGACTGGCAGACCGGGGTGGTGGTCCCTCTGTATAAGAAGGGGGACCGGAGGGTGTGTTCCAACTACAGGGGAATCACACTCCTCAGCCTCCCCGGTAAAGTCTATGCCAGGGGACTGGAGAGGAGAGTTCGTCCGATAGTCGAACCTCGGATTCAAGAGGAGCAGTGTGGTTTTCGGCCTGGTTGTGGAACACTGGACCAGCTCTACACCCTCCATCGGGTGCTCGAGGGTTCATGGGAGTTTGCCCAACCAGTCCACATGTGCTTTGTGGACCTGGAGAAGGCATTCGACCGTGTCCCTCGTGGTGCCCTGTGGGGGGTGCTCCGGGAGTATGGGGTCCGGGGCCCTTTGCTAAGGGCTGTCCGGTCCCTGTATGACCGGAGCAGGAGCTGTGTTCGCATTGCCGGCAGTAAGTCAGACCTGTTCCCGGTGCATGTTGGACTCCAGGGCTGCCCTTTGTCACCGGTTCTGTTCATTGTATTTATGGACAGAATTTCTAGGCGCAGCCAGGGGCCGGAGGGGGTCCAGTTCGGGGACCACAGGATCTCATCTGCTTTTTGCGGATGATGTTGTCCTGTTGGCTTCATCGAACCAGGACCTGCAGCACTGGGGCGGTTTGCAGCCGAGTGTGAAGCGGCTGGGATGAGAATCAGCTGTTCCAAATCTGAGGCCATGGTTCTCGACCGGAAAAAGGTGGATTGCCCTCTCCGGGTGGGTGGGGAGTCTCTGCCTCAAGTGGAGGAGTTCAAGTATCTCGGGGTCTTGTTCACAATGAGGGGAGGATGGAGCGTGAGATTGACAGGTGGATCGGTGCAGCGTCGGCAGTGATGCGGTCGCTGTATCGGACCGTTGTGGTGAAGAGGGAGCTGAGCCGAAAGGCGAAGCTCTCGATTTACCGGTCAATTTATGTTCCTCCCCTCACCTATGGTCATGAGCTCTGGGTAATGACCGAAAGAACGAGATCGCGGATACAAGCGGCCGAAATGAGTTTCCTCCGCAGAGTGGCCGGGCGCTCCCTTAGAGATAGGGTGAGGAGCTCGGTCACACGGGAGGAGCTCGGAGTAGAGTCGCTGCTCCTCCACATTGAGCGGACCCAGTTGAGGTGGCTCGGGCATCTGGTCCGGATGCCTCCTGGACGCCTCCCTCGGGAGGTGTTCCGGGCATGTCCCACCGGTAGGAGGCCCCGGGGAAGACCCAGGACACGCTGGAGGGACTATGTCTCTCAGCTGGCCTGGGAACACCTCGGGGTCCGTCCGGAGGAGCTGGAGGAAGTGGCTGGGGAAAAGGAAGCTTGGGAGCCCCTGCTTAGACTGCTGCCCCCGTGACCCGGCCCCGGATAAGCGGAAGAAGATGGATGGATGGATGGATGGATGGAGCGCCCCCTGCAGGACACAATAAAATTTTGCATGGAGGGTCACAATTTTAGCTTTTCCAAAATGTACGAAATTTTGTAAAAAATTACTTTGGGCCATCTCAATCAAAAAAGTCAATGTAAACCATATGGTATTTTTAATCGTGTTGCCATGGTGATGCACGGAAGCTCCAATGTTATCCTAATGAGAAATTAAAAATAAATTCCCATTCATGAAAAATATTTTACTTTCACAGAATATTCTCAAATTTGGCACAATGACTCTTCATGTCATCCCGATCAAAAAAGTCAATAACATCCATATGGTATATTTCACTGGGTTGCCATGGCGACGCGCCAAATCCTCCATGTTATCCTAATGGAAAAATTTAAATAATTTCTTACATTTCAAAGTGATATAATGACTTATTAGTTTCATTGAAGAACGTGAAATTTGGTACAGGGATTCTTCAGGTCAGGTCGAACAAAAAAGTTGTATTTTGTACAGTGTTGCCATGGCGATGTCCCAAAGTGTCCATGTTTGTCTATGTTGGTATAGCAGCATCTCCAGCGTGTGTGAACTTTATGTGTTTAGTCACTAGTTCAGCCCAAAGCCACAAACACACAGACACAAGAGGCTCATCAGCGCCATCCGAGGGAGCGTCAGCACCACCCGGGGGAGTATCAGCACCATCCGGGGGAGTGCCTGGTTGGACAAGTGCGAAGCGCGGCCCGCAAGGGCCATTCAATGCCGATTGCGGCTTTAATCTTCTTCTTCTTTTTAGGCCCGAGCACCAGAGGCTGGCGAAGGATCTTTTAGTATCACATAGCGATGCTCATAGGGGGCGGGAACTAAAATGATGCAACATCACTCGCCTGTAGTGACCAGGGACCCTTGCCATGACATAGCAATGCACCAGAGGTTTATGAAAATGTATAGTTTGTCGGCCAAAAAAAAGCGGAACATTGTTCTCGTATCAGAATATTCTTCTTCTTCTTCTTTAGGCCCGAGCGCCAGAGGCTGGCGAAGGGCCTATTAGTATCGCACAGCGATGCTCATAGGGGGCAGGAACTAAAGTGACGCGACGTGACTTTCCCGTAGTGACCAGGGACCCTCGCTATGACGTAGCAATACACTAGAGGTTTCCGAAAATGTATAGTTTGACGGCCAAAAAAAAGTGGACCATTGTTCTCGTATCAGAATATTCTTATTATTATTATTTTTCTCCTAACGCACTCACCCATTTTTCACCCATTGAACAATGATGAAAAGTCACGAAATTTGGCCACGTGTTAGAGACTCCGGATGTCTAACTTTTCCATTTTCAAAAAAATAAATAAAATGGCTGGTCAGCGCCCCCTAATGAGACAAAAATGCATTAGGGAATATGAATGACACCAACAAAAATGTGCACGTAGAATCATGAAATTTAACACAGAAGTCGAACATGACAAGACAAGTAAAAAAATATTATAATGGCCACGCCCCAGGGGGCCACCCATCTTGGTTTAAAATTTGCTAAAATGAAATGCACTCCTCCTCAGATTTGGTCCACATTATGTCCAGGGGCTGAACGTCAAAAAATATCCGCAGCTCCCAAATCCATCTGACGTCTCTGAGCAGTGAAGCGACAAATAATGATCACAATTTTTGGATATTTTCAAATTGCTCCTATTTGCTGAAACAAACTCTGATTTCAATGAAATTTAATAAATTTCTTGAGGTCTCTGCCCTAAAGCTACTGAATGTGAAAAAAAAATAATTTGGTGCATTAGCGCCCCCTACAGATTGAAGTAAAATGTGACCCCGCAAACACATCGAAAATTTTTGAAAAACTCACCAACCTTTGCCAAAAGTTCAGAAATGATGAGACATTCAAGAAAATATAGGTTTCATGCATGGGAATCAAAAAGTGGAGATAATACGCCACCTTGAATATTAGGCTCCGCCCACTCCTATGGGAGCCGTCCCAGCTCAACTTTGTCATAGAGCCTTGGAATTTGGTATATACATTTGTCACGTGAACACAAACAAAAAATATTATTATGGCCATGCCCCCTGACAAAGCAGAAGGCGGCCATCTTGGATTGAAATGTTCAAAATGCAGAGTTCGCATTTTGCATTTTTTTGAAAACTGTCACAGTTTACATGCGGCGAAGCCACAAAGTTCAATCAAAGTTTAGACAATATTCAATGTGAAGATTTGCTCCCGTTGGCACAGACTTAGTCCGATCGTGCTGAAATTTTAATCACTGATGCTGATCTCGGCCTGAATATAAAACACTATAAAGCTGCTGGAAAATTACACTATAGCGCCCCCTGGTATAATCAAATGCCAACATTATCGGATTTGCACCAAATTTGGGAATTAAATTCTATGCATGACTACGAGAAAACAAATACATTATGGACATGGTGAATTTTTCACTGTTGGCCACCAGGGGCGCAAAGACTCCTCAAAAATCATTTAAAGGTGCGCTATATATTTTTTCAGATGGAGGATGTGTTGGCCTGGGAAATTTGAATCACTAATACGTGATCTCGGCCTGAATATAATACACTGTAAAGCATATGAAAAGTGTGGTTGGGGTTTACGGGTATTAGGGTGAGTGTGGGGTGCAGTGTTTGCATGGCGCAATGTGCAGGGCATTTGTGGGGCACGGTGTTTGCCAGGTGCAGCGTAGGCGCACGCGAGGGGCGATCATCGCAGCTTGCGGCTATATTTCTTCTTCTTCTTCTTCTTCTTCTCACCCATTTTTCACCCAGTAAACAATGATGAAAATTCATGAAATTTGGCCACGTGTTAAAAATTCCGCTTATTTAACTTTTGGCTATTTCCATTTTCAATAAATAAATAAAATTACTCGTCAGCGCCCCCAAATGACACAAAAATACATTAGGGAATACGAATGACACCAAAAAAAATTTGCATGTAGAATCATGAAATTTAACACAGAAGTCAATCATGACTAGACAAGTAAAAGATATTATTATGGCCACACCCCTTGACAAACCAGGGGGCTGTCATCTTGGATTAAAATTTGCAAACATGAAACGCACTGCTCCGTGGGCACTCACCCGAATGGTCTCAAATTTGGTCCACATTATCTCCAGGGTCAGAAAATTAAAAAATATCCACAGATCCCAAATCTGTCTGACGGTCTCTGAGCAGTCTAGCGACAAACAATGAACACAATTTTTATATATCTACAAATTGCTCATATTTGCTCAAACAAAACACTGATTTCAATGAAATGTGACACAGGTCTTAAACTCTCTGCCCTAAAGCCAATGAATGTGAAAAAAAATTTATTTGGCACATTAGCGCCCCCTACAGATTGAAATAAACTGTGACACCGCAAACACATTGAAAAACATTCAAAAACTCACCAAATTTTGCCAAAAGAAAATATAGGTTTCATGCATGGGGATCAAAATATGGAGATAATACACCGCTTCGAATATTAGGCTCCGCCCAATCCTATGGGAGCCGTCCCAGCTCAACTTTGTCGTAGAGCGATGAAATAAGGTACACGTGTTCATCACGTGAAGACAAACAAAAAATATTATTATGGCCACGCCCCCTGACAAAGCAGAAGGCGGCCATCTTGGATTGAAATCTTCAAAATGAAGAGTCCGCATTTTGGCTCATGTTGCATTTGAACGCACTCCTCTGAAGGAGCTTCACCCACAGGGCTGAAAATCACTGTACATCATCTAGAGAAGTGCTGAAAATCACTGTACATCATCTAGAGAAGTGCTGAAAATCACTGTACATCATCTAGAGAAGTGCTGAAAATCACTGTACATCATCTAGAGAAGTGCTGAAAATCACCGTACATCATCTAGAGAAGTCAAAATTTAGACAATATTCAATGTGAAGATTTGTTCCCGTTGGCACAGGCTTAGTCCGATCGTGCTGAAATTTGAATCACTGATGCTGATCTCGGCCTGAATATAAAACACTATAAAGCATATGAAAAACTACACTATAGCGCCCCCTAGTATAATGAAATGCCAACATTATCGGATTTGTACCAAATTTGGTAATTAAATTCTACGCTTGACTATGAGCCAAAAAATACATTACGGACACAGTGAATTTTTCACTGCTGGCCACCAGGGGCACAAATACTCCTCAAAATTATATGAAAGGTGCACTATGTAATTTTGATGATGGAGGATGTGTTGGCCTGGGAAATTTGAATCACTAATGTGTGATCTCGGCCTGAATATAACACACTGTAAAGTAGATGAAAAGTGTGGTTGGGGTTTACTGTTATTAGGGTTAGTGTGGGGCATGTCATTTGCTGGGCGCGACATTTGCTGGTTGCAACATTTGCTGGGCGCGGCGCTTGCATGGCGCGATCTGCTGGGCACGGTGTTTGCGGGGCACGGAGTTTGTGGGATGTGGCTTAGGCGCAATCATTGCCACTTGCAGCTATATTCTTTTATTTTTTTTTCTCCTAACGCATTCACCCATTTTCCACCCAGTGAATAATGTCAAAAACTCACGAAATTTGGCCACGTGTGAAAAAGTCAGCGTCTCTAACTTTTGCCTATTTCCCTTTTCAATACATAAATAAAATGGCTCGTCAGCGCCCCCAAACATCACAAAAATGTATTAGGGAATTCGAATGACACCAAAAAAATTGCAAAAATTGCACGTAGAATCATACATTTTAACACAGAATTCGATCATGACATGACAAGCAAAAAAAAATTATTATGGACACGGCCCCTGACAAACCAGGGAGCGGCTATCTTGGGTTAAATTTTGCAAAGCTGAAACACACTCCTCCGCGGGCGCTCACCCGAATGACCTTAAATTTGGTTCAAATTATCTCGAGGACGAGATCATCAAAAGTTATCCACAGCTCCCAAATCCGTCTGACGGTCTCTGAGCAGTGAAGTGAGAAAAAATGAATATAAGTTTTGGATATTTACAAATTGCTCCCATTTGCTCAAACAAACTCTGATTTCAATGAACTTTGACACATTTCTTAAACTCTCGGCCGTAAAGCTACTGAATGTGAAAAAAATTTAGTTTGGTGCGTTAGCGTCCCCTACAGATTGAAATAAAACGTGAACCCCCAAACATGTTCAAAAACTCACCAAACTTTGCGAAAAATTTAGAACTGAAGAGACATTCGAGAAAATATATGGTTCATGCGCGAGGTTCAAAAAATGGAGATAATACGCCACCTCGAATATTAGGCTCCACCCACTCCAATGGGAGCCGTCCCAGCTCAACTTTGTAGAGCCACGAAATTCGGGACACCCATTCGGCACGTGAAGACAAACAAAAAATATTATTATGGCCACGCCCGCTGACAAAGCAGAAGGCGGCCATCTTGGATTGAAATCTTCAAAATGCAGAGTTTGCATTTTGGCTCATGTTGCATTTGAATGCACTCCTCTGAAGGTGCTTCACCCACAGGGCTGAAAATCACCGTACATCATCTAGAGAAGTGCAGCTTCAAATGTTACCTCAATTTTTTTGAAAACTGTCATGGTTTACGTGCGGCAAAGCTCCAAATTTCAATAAAAATTTTAGACAATATTCAGTGTGAAGATTTGTTCCCCTTGGCATGACTACGAGCAAAAAAATACATTAGGGACATGGTGATTTTTTCACTGTTGGCCACCAGGGGCACCATCACTACTCAAAAATCATTTAAAGGTGCACTATGTAATTTTTCTGATGGAGGATGTGTTTGCCTGGGAAATTTGAATCACTAATATGTGATCTCGACCTAAATATAATACACTATAATGCATATGAAAAGTGTGGTTGGGGTTTATGGTTATTAGAGTTAGTGTAGGGCATTCCATTCATTGGGCGTGGTGTTTGCTGGGTGCAGCGTTTGCAGGGCACGTCGTTTTGCAGGGTGCAGTGTAGGCGCATGCGAGGGCCGATCATTGCCGCTTGCGGCTATATTTTAGAATTTATTATTACCATTTATAAATTTTTACTCTTTGTTATTATATTATATTGTGATGTACTGTGTCCAAATAATTTCCCTTGTGGATCAATAAAGTTTGTCTAAGTCTGAGTCAAAATATACACAAAATATGAATGAATTAAAGAAATTACCCACACATTTTCAAAGATTGAGTAGTGCAACCAGGTACATTTGAAAAGGCCCTATATTACGCAAAATCGACTCTTGAAGTCATGTTCTAATGCTGTTACCTCCTCAAAAACATGCCTGGAGTTGTGTTTTATTTCATTCACACATGTAATGAGAAGGTGTATGAGGGTTAAAGTTGTGATGCCATGTGGCAATAGACCACAAGGTTGAAAAAAGGTTTTGAAAAAAAAAAAGTTGTGCCTTGCACTATATATCATTTTCACTATTTTCCATTTGCACTAGACCCACACAAGAAACTGTCTTGTGCTCTGGACTATACCATCTTCTGCGTTTATTACGACTGCTAATACTGCACTGACTTGACTGCACTGTACTGTACACCAGTGTTTAGCCTAATTACTTTATTTATGGTTACTGTCGTCTTTAGATATATTATTTGCTGTGCCTGTGCACTTCGGATAGGTTAGAATATTTCATGTGCCTGTGAATATAAATGTTGTCCTGTCTTGGACTTTTAATGTTTGTCCTGCCTTGTCTACGCATGGGATAGGGAGAAATGTAATTGTGTTTGCCTTTGTATGTCTAGTGCATGTGAAGAAATTAACAATGACATTGAACAGTGTGTTTTCTGTTTGAGAGTAGAAGTCAGAGTAAATGTGCAAGGTTTGTGTGTGAACGAAACAAAACACAACTCCAGGTCTGTTTGTGATGTGGAAACAACATTAAAACAGAGATCAGAAAGTAGCGTAAGATGGGCCCTTTAACTTAAGCGCAAAGTTGCATTAACTCTCTGTGCAATTAACACACATACTCACATTATTTGTCAGAACTTTGCATTATTTCTCTTGCTTTTTTCAGATATTTCAATCTCCCAATGGATCCTTGATAACTTCTAACCCCTCAAACCTAATCACATCTCCAGCCATTTCGGAAGACCATGCATACCGACGTGGCTCTACCTGACCGTCTCAAATGAATTCTACCAAACCAGATCTCTTCAATGCAACACATTCTGCCAACATGTCCAATGGCACCTGCAACCTCCCCCTGGACACGGACTGCTTTGGGTTAACCTGCATCTATGGCTTAATCTTCTCCATCGGCCTGCCCAGCAACCTTCTGTCCTTATGGGGACTCTACCATCTTGGTCGATCGGGCGGTGGAGGCTGCCAGCTTGTCTACATCCTCAACTTACTTTTATCGGACTTGCTTCAACTTTTAACACTACCTCTCTGGATTCTGTATCTGCGTGGTGGACACCGGTGGCCGTATGGACAGCTTGCGTGTGAACTGGTGGGCTACGTCTTTTACGTCAACGTCTACGCTAGCGTCATGTTCCTGTGCCTGATCGCGTTGGACCGTTGCTTGGCGATCGTGTATCCGCTGAGTAGCCGGCGGGTGCGTACAGTCCGGGTCGCTGTGGCAATAGGAATAGCGGTGTGGAGTTTGACCTTTTTGTTCTGCCTGTGTGGGCTGCTGCCGTCGGTGTTCAATGAGGAGAGGTTGCTGTGTCTGGAGCAGTATCCGGTCACGTCCAGATTCGCTCACTTTATGATCACGACGGTGGTTCTGGGGTTCATGCTGCCGTGTGGTATTCTGGGGTAAGTCCATAGCAGAATACTTCTACTCCTACTAATATTATAATATATTGTGGACAAACCTCCTTGTCAAAGCCTGATCTCGTCAGATTTCAGAAGCTAAGCAAGGCCGGTGTTCTGTGGAAATGGGCTGCTTCGTCAAAATGAGTTCCCCACAGCCTAAATCGACAGGGACGTCTATCGATTCATGCCCCCCCGCCCCCCCATACCCGTCAAAATACCTTACTCTTTTCTATTTATAGTTGTCTAGATCCAATAAAGCGACCCTCCTCAGTTTTACTACATATTTCTTTGGATTAGAGACAGCGGGTTTGATGCTGTTTGAACACGATGATCACACTTTATACCTTTGTTATGTCAAATTTATACTCATTTATATGAATATGCATAGTTCATTTGGACAGTTGTATTACGCTATCAAACAGGCTCCGACTAATGGTAGCAGATATTGGCAGACCAATTAATCATTGAATAATACTCTCACTGTAGAATGACCATTATTCACTCAATTATATGACTTTGTGCAGAGGGAGCTCACTTCCACAGACCCCTATCTTCTATCAAATAAGGCACTAAAATCTTTATATTAAATCTATAATACTTATTGCTATATTATATAATATTTATTATTTATTAGGCCCGAGCCCCTACAGGGCGTAGGGCCTATTGCTTTCGCAACGATGAATGCCTGGGCTTTGCGTCAACTGTCTTACGAAGTTCAGCGTGAAGTTCAACGCGAAGTTCACCGCGAAGCCAATTCACTCAATGTTGACAAAAGTAGCGCGAAGCGCCTCCTGTCTCCCAAACACACTCCTGACATGAAGCTGTATCCAAGCCCCCATGTCCATGGGCCATATTTATAGCTGCTAAAATGAATGGAAATCAATGGGAGTCAATGGCCGACCCTGACGAGATGCTGAATGAAGAGCGCGTAAGCGCTCGTCAATCACCGATGACCCTATGGTGATGTGGGGAATCTCGAAAGCTGTGGGGAATCTTGAAAGCTTTCAAAAAATGTATAATATGCATTTCCTATGTTAAACGATATATTGTTTTTGCTAAAATTATTATTTAGGCCCAAGCCCCTACAGGGCGTAGGGCCTATTGCTTTCGCAATGATGATGCCTGAGCGAAGCACTTTGCACTGAACTTCGTCCCTTGATCCCTCTCTCCATGAACAGCAGTATCCTAGCCAGGGCCGGCCCCCCCATTAGGCAACATAGGCAAATGCTAAGGGCGCCGCCGCTCCACTAGGGGGCGCCGAGCGCAAAAATCGGCGATGGGGGATAAAATCCTCCACTGTCTAAAACAGGGGTGGGCAAACTACGGCCCGGGGGCCACATATAGTCCGTTAACCTTTTTAATCCGGCCCGCCAAACATGAATGAACTGCAATAAAATTTATTAGTTTTATTTTCCCTGCAATTCTGACGTTTCCCAATAGATGGCGCACTCTAGATACAGTGATACATAAAACCAAATTATCCACATGGGCCGTGGCTTAGTGCCCGGGGGTAGAACTATATCTTGAACACGACTTCCTCACTCATGGTCCGAAAACCTTCCCATAAAGCACTGCGGCCAAGTATATATCTAGTGTGCCGCACACTGCACCTGCTCCCGCACGGCGCCACATTTCCTCTTGTTCGGTGTGGACACCGCGCGTGGACTGTGTCTTGTTGCATACGCTGCGTGGACCTCGCATTCTCCTGTGCACCTCTAAACCAGAACTAACACCAGGACTAAGCCAGGTCTAAAGCAGGTCTACACCATGTGTAAACAAGCATTAAATCAGGACTAAAACCAGGTCTAAACCAGGTCTAAACCAGGTCTAAACAAGGTCTAAAACCAGGTCTAAACCAGGATTAAAACCAGGTCTAAACCAGGACTAAAACCAGGTCTAAACCAGGTCTAAACCAGGTCTAAACCAGGTCTAAAACCAGGTCTAAACCAGGTCTAAACCAGGTCTAAACAAGGTCTAAAACCAGGTCTAAACCAGGATTAAAACCAGGTCTAAACCAGGACTAAAACCAGGTCTAAACCAGGTCTAAACCAGGTCTAAACCAGGTCTAAAACCAGGTCTAAACCAGGACTAAAACCAGGTCTAAAACCAAACCAGAATTTGCAGGAGGTGGTTGCTACATTCATGTAGTTTTAAAAAAACATGACAATATCAAGTAATCCAGTTACTTGTTTAAGTAATTTAATGGATTACGTTACAAACTACATTTTGGGATATGTAATCTGTAATCTGTAATCTGTAGGAATACAGTTTAAAGTAACCTTCCCAACACTGTCAACAGAATTATCAAATGTGTCACAATCAAACGGAAGTCAAAACTTCTGAAACGAAAAATGTTAATTTTTGAAGTGGAAAATCATCGGCTGATATATGGTGCACATGTTGAACTGAGATGTTTGAATCTGTCACATGTAAATTGTTGGATCCTGAAGTTATTTTCGTCTTATTTGCTGGGCTGATGTAGTCAGACTAGAACACTCCATCCATCTGCTCCTGGTCCGGCCCTTCCATCAAATTTTAGAACCCTTTGTGGCCCTCGAGCCAAAAAGTAAGCCCACCCCTGGTCTAAAACATTGTCACTATGAACTGTTTGATTTCTTGTGAGTATCTGTACTCTGGCAGTATTTTTATTTATTTTTTTTGCAATCCAAGGGGCGCCACCTGAAATCTTGCCTAGGGTGTCAAAATGGTTAGGGCCGGGCCTGATCCTAGCAACCCATGCTGAAGGCATGGGACATGCATATTTGTTCTTGCTAACAAGTCATCATCAACATTGAGTGAATGGGCGAAGTGACAAAAGTAGCGCGAAGCGCCTCCTGTCCCCAAAACACACTCCTGACATCAAGCTGTATCCAAGCCCCAGGCCGAAGGCATGGCCCCTATTTATAGCTGCTAAAATGAATGGAAATCAATGGGAGTCAATGGCGGACCCCGACGAGATGAATGACGAGCGCGTCATTCACCAATGACCCCAAGGTGACGTGGGGAATTTCGAAAGCTTTTAAAAAATGTATAATATGCATGTCCTATGTAAAAGAATATATTGTGCCACTACTGGACTGTGACAACTTGCACTGCTTCTGTACTTTCTTTATTTTATATATATAGTATTTATATTTCAATTCTCTTTGTAAATTTTGTACATATACTTATTCACTTTATATTATTATTTTTATTATCATTTCTATTTTTACTATTGTTTATCTTGATTGCATCACACTTTTCCCCCTTTTTTGCACTAAACTGTCCTGGAGCTACTGTGACTGTTGAATTTCTCCACTGTGAGATCAATGAAGTCCTGTCTTATCTTACCTAAAATATGTTTAAAGGTGCACTATGTAACTTTTCTGGTGGAGGGTCTGTTTTTATGCACAGTCTTAGTCTGACAGTGCTCTTGATTATAAAAGTCATATGACCTGTGGCCTAGTTTCTATAATTTGGCTCTAGATCGTTCCCATTTTCAAATATTAAAGGTGCCCTATGTAATTTTTCTGATGGACGAGCTGTCGTGTCAGGACGGTCACGAGTCCTCGACGGTCGAGTGGGAGGGATGAAAACTCACGACATTTTGCACAAAATTCAAGAACGCCAAACTAGGAATTTACAAATACTCCACATCCAGAAATTCAAAAAACGGCGTCATCTTGACAAGTGGAACATTGAAAGTTGTTAAAAGCTTTTTAAAAGATCAAACGGTGTTGCCGTGACAATGGCTCAAATTTCCGGTTCGTTTTTGTGGCTCGCAATCAAACTTCAACAAGCAATAATTCGCACAAACTTTGGACGATTTCACTCAAACTTTAATCGTTGGTGGACACCCTGACCCTGAACAGATTTATATAAGAAAATCTCAAATAGGCACTATAGCGCCCCCTAGGGAATTTGTATGGAAGAATAAAATTTTACTTTGTCGTAGACATATAAAATTTGGTACACACATTCGGGACGGGGTCTTGATGAAAATAGTCAATGACGCCCCCATGCCATTTCTCATCGTGTTGCCATGGCAACAGGCCAAATATCTGCCATTGCCACTGTGACGTCCTGTGAAAAACTTTGACGAAGCCAAACCAAATTTGGTACACAGATGCATCATGGGAATAGGAACAAAAAAGTATGGTGTGACCATGCCCCCCTCCCGAACTGTCTGCCATCTTGAATTAAAAAATCAAAAAACAAAATCAACACACAGATATTGAGAAAAATTGTAGGTTTAAGGTTAAGGTGAGGTGTTAGGATTAGAGTTAGGGTGGGGTTAAGTGCTAGAGGTTGGGGATGGGGTTGGGGTTGGGGTTAATGGTTAATATTATGTTAAGGTTAGGATAAAAGTTAGGGTTAGGGGTACGGTTAAGTCTTGCATTAGGATTAGGGCTGGGGTGTGATTAGTGTTAGAGTTAGGAGTTCAGGTAGGGTCAGGGGTTAGTGTAAGGGGTTAGGGTTTATTTAGGAGTTAGGGCTGGGGGGTAAGGTGCTTTTGTGGGGCACAGCATGTGCAAAGCGCCGTGTGGCCGAGGTGGAGCATAGGCACGAGCGAGGGACGAAGTTGAGCGCAAAGCTCTCAACTTCGTAAGACAGCGTAGGGCGTATTGCAGCATAGGGTGTATTGCTTTCGCAATAGGCCCTACGCCCTGTAGGGGCTCGGGCCTAATAATAATAATTTTAGCAAAAACAATATATCCTTTAACATAGGAAACACATATTACACATTTTTTGAAAGCTCTCAAGATTCCCCATGTCACCGTGGGGTAATTGGTGAATGACGAGCGCTTACACGCTCAACTTCGTAAGACAGTTGAAGCCCAGGCATTCATCGTTGCGAAAGCAATAGGCCCTACGCCCTGTAGGGGCTCAGGGCTAATTATTCAAGTTGAATGTTAGGGGCATCAATAAAGTTGGTTGAAAAAATGTATCACAATATTGTAACACAACCTTGGCTGTAACAGATAGATTTACGTGAATAAAGATATGTAGAGCTGCTGTTTCTCACTCATATGGACAAAGACAGTATTTTCTGAAGAGCCATTGAAGCCACACCCCTACATGCATTTTGTGTCCCTTAGTCAGATGCACAATAACTTCTAGAATTCTGAAGAGGTAGAACTGCTTTTCTGAGCACACAACAAATACAGACGACTGAGAACACACATTACAACCAAAGGATGACATGACTGCATGTCAGTTTGGAGGATATATGAGGTGGATGATATTTGCGATAAATGCATGGATGAATGCATTCATTGCAAAAATCTGGATGAATTCATCGTTGCGAAAGCAAAAGGCCCTGTAGCAGCCGATAATGTAATAATGGCCAATAATGTAATAACTGCCTATAACGTAATATTTTTTTGGAATAAAACCAATAATGTAATAACTTGCCAGTAATGTAAGAAAATGTCTGAAACAATAATGTAATAACCTGATGCCAATAATGTAGTAACACATTACATTATTGGTTAGTTATTACATTATTGGCTAGTTTACAAAAAAAAATCTTTAAAATGAAATAACTGCGACCACTAATGTAATAATTTCTTCTATATCACCTAATCAAAGATTTATTTGTTAAATAAAAAGTGTCGCACTACATTAGAATGTATTGTTACTACTGTCTCATTCAAATAGCTGTTAAAAGAACACTCTTTTCTTCTCTACATAACTCCATCCATCCATCTTCTCCCGCTTAATCTGACTGGGTCACGGGGCAGTTTGCTGCCCAATCCTCATAGCACCTGACCCCCCTATGAACCCCTCTGTGAGTGGTGAGCCCACAGAAGGGTGGACGTCATGGTCCTTGATGTTAGTTCATAGGGGTGCGGGCATGGTTTTAGTTGATAGGGGAAACCGGAGCCCGGAGGAAACACATCCAGACACGGGGAGAACATGCAAACTCCACACAGAAAGGCCCGGGCGACCCAGGAATCGAACCATCCACCTTCTTGCTGTCAGTGTTGCCACTCAGCCACCGTGCCACCAACATAACTGTCACTTTCAACTAGCAGCCAGAATTATTTATCTAGTCATATCCTGTCCTATTCTGTTCCTGGGGAAGGGGGGCAGTTATCAGCAGGCTTCCTTACATCTATGATAAAAAAATAATAAAAAACATTTCTGGTATCTTATATAATGAAAGATTATGTAAAATGTTCGTAGAGTTTAGAGCAATGTCAAAGTTAACTATGTTAAATCTAGTAAATGATCAGCTAACTATTAGCTTTGCAACATTAGCATTAAATGAATCCTGGCAATTAATCCCATTAAATTGGGGCAAGTGATTCATTCCTTCCACACATAAATCTTGCTCAGCAAAACTGGGAAAATATGGAACTCAAATTCTTTTAAGCAGTACTAGTGCAGAGCCTGTACAGTCTGTGCTGTGTCTGTACCATATATGAATGGACAGAGCCAAACAGGAAGTGCTCCAGGAGGCTCTTCTGGCTCCATTTGACTCACATTGGGGTCTTGTGGCTCCTCTCTCTGTACCTGCTGCTGTGGCCTTGTCATTTTGGTCTTAAAATGTTCATATGAACCTGCTCCATTTTTTATTCAGAATTTTTTTTTTACAATTTTGCCTGTCAAAGATTCACCTTCATAACACAGAGCCTGGCTCCAGATTGGCTCCTGTAACCGTGGCATCATGAGCCTCATTTGAGCGGCGCTGAACTCTGTGGGTGACATCACACTCGCTTAGTCCACTTTTATATACGTCTATGATCTGTACAGTCCACGGTGCTGGTGTCCTGTCGACATGAGCTCCCTGCACATGTGCACAACCCCCAAGCGCAGTCCCAGTTTAAATGCTGTTGATTTGAGCTCCTGAAGCAGAAGTGGAGAAACAAGTCACATTTTAAAAGTGTATTGGTTTTATTGTATGTTTTGACCAACATGTAAACACAGACATGTGCATGTTGGATTCGCGGCAGAATACCTATGTTAGATGATTGAATAATTGAATTGATTTTATCGTTATCATTTTCATTACATCATATTTTATTTTGTTTCCATGAGTAGAAAACGTAACTTTGTTTCAAAGGTGCTGTATAAATAAAATATCACTATATTATAATTGGAAATTCACACTGGAGCCTGTGATATTAGCTTCAAACATTATATGTCTAAGATTTCTGTGTTTCCAGTCATTTCTTTCTTTTATATATAGAACTATATATAGTTCTCTTATACTTCTTTGTTCGAAGATATAAGCCTGGCGAAATGAGCCTCTACCCAAATTTATATAAATGAGTAAACCTATGGTCATGAGCTCTGGGTAATGACCGAAAGGACGAGATCGTGGATACAAGCGGCCGAAATGAGTTTCCTTCACAGAGTGGCCGGGCGCTCCCTTAGAGATAGGGTGAGGAGCTTGGTCATACGGGAGGAGCTCGGAGTAGAGTTACTGCTCCTCCACATCGAGAGGAAAAGCTGAGGGGAGGGCATCTGTTCTGATGCCAAACCTCCTGGACGCCTCCCTCAGGAGGTGTTCATGTCCCACCGGGAGGAGGCCCCGGGGAAGACCCAGGACACGCTGGAGTGACTATGTCTCTGGGCCTGGGAATGCCTCGGAGGAGCTGCTGGAGGAAGTGTCTGGGCCGAAGGAAGTCTGGGAGTCCTTGCCTTAGACCATATATAAAAATGGACTTAGCGAGTGTGACATCACCCACAGTGTTCAGCGCCGCTCAAATGAGGCTCGCGATGCTCACGGTTACAGGAGCAAATTTGGCGCCAGGCTCTGTGTTATGAAGAGGATTTTTTGTTTGACAGTTTGACATTTAAGTTGTCGGCTATTTCATATTTGTTATTTTTTTATCTCTCACATCAGGAGAAGTGGGTGGATGGCGTAGCCCTGTGTACCACGCCCACTACACCACTGATCACTTGATTAGCTTAACTATTGTCTCAATATTGACACTTAGAGATGTTACATCCCAGTATAAATCAAACTGTCTGTCTGAACCAGTTTTTCTTGTCTTTTTCCTACTGAGCATTTGGTGACCTAAAGAAAAGATGAATTCAATTGCAGCACAAGGAGAGTAAATTTAACAGTAGCTAGTTGATTGATGAAATAGTTGTGTAGTATGTAGGCTTGAGTTACTTGTTTTCCATCCTCTATTTATAGTTCAAAGTGTACAGTCATTTACTCCTGTATTTAACACATCACAGGCACTGGACACATGAGAAGAGACTAAATGAGATACTGCAATACTGCTCTGTCATCTCCTGCATCATTTGGGAATGTACAGGCCACTTTCTTTCCACACACGTGTGTGGTTCAGTTAAAAGGTTGGATTAAAATGAAAAGTTCAATTCAATTCAATTCAATTTATTTTGTAGCGCCCAAAATCGCAACAACAGTTTCCTCTAAGGGCGTTCCAAGATATGGATGAGTAAAACATACACACAGACATATCAAAACAGGAATAAACAACATTCATGTAAAGCAGCAAATGAAACATTGTCCAGTCATCCCCTGTCCTTAGACCCTCCTTCTCAGCAAGGAAAAACTCCAAAAAAACCCAGGGTCCTGGGAAAAAGAAGAAACCTCGGGGAGAACTACAGTGAAGGAGGGATCCACTCCCATGGACGGACAGGCTATAGATGTCCAGGCCCGTGGGCCAGTTCAGTATGACCACAGCTCCCAAGGTGGGGAAGAGCCGGGGAGGAGGAGGAGAAGAGGGGCGAGGAGGAGGAGCCGGGCGAGGAGGAGGAGCCAGGCGAGGAGGAGGAGCCAGGTGAAGAGGAGGAGCCAGGCGAGGAGGAGGAGAGAGGTCCAGCTGCCATCAGGCGTCTGAAAGAGTTCCACTCCACAGGGGGAGTGGGACAGGGGACAACATGTGAATAGCAATGAACAAACTACAGATGAGAACATAGTGAGTGATGCTGGTGAGAAAAAAGGAGGAAACAGAGGACAGTGCTCAGGTTGCCACACTTCCCCCAGCTTGTTATCTCCTGCAGCTTATCTTAGTGACATCAACTAAGTAACCTGGTCATAAGCTATTCTGAAGAGGAAGGTTTTAAGCCTGGTCTTAAATAAAGAGACTGTGGAGCCTGTTTAACACCAACAGGGAGTTGATTCCATAACACAGGAGCTTGGTAACTGAAGGCTCTCCCCCCACTGTACTTTTAGACACTCTAGGAACCACTAATAATCCTGCATTCTGAGAGCGAAGTGCTCTATTTGGCTGATAGGGGACAATGGCATCCTGAAGATATGATGGGGCCATATTGTTTAAGGCTTTGTATGTCAGGAGGAGAACTTTTGAATTTAATTTAAACTCGACAGGAAGCCAGTGAAGTGATTTTAACACAGGACTGATGTGATCACGTCTTTTAGTTCCTGTTAGGACCCTGGTCACATGCATTTTGGACCAACTGGAAGCTTCTTAAAGTACCTTTAGTGCAGACGGTGAGCAGAGAATTACAGTAATCTAGTCTGGATGTAACAAATGCATGGATAAGTTTTTCAGCATCATTTTTAGGCAAAATTTTTCTGATTTTAGTTATGTTTCGCAGGTGAAAATATGCAGTTTTACAAGCTTGGTTTATATGAGCTGTGAATGAGAGATTTTGGTCAAATACGACTCCAAGGTTTTTACAGTAGAGCTAGAGGCTATACTCACATTGTCAAGTGAGATTATCTGGTCTGACAGAGAATCTCTCTGACCTTTAGGACCGACAACAATGACCTCTGTTTTTTCAGGGTTTAAGAGGAGGTAATTCAGGGTCATCCAGGTTTTGATGTCCTTCACACAGGCACTGAGCTTATCGATTTGATCGGTCTGATTAGGTTTCATTGATAAGTACAGCTGAGTGTCATCAGCATAGCAGTGGAAATTAATGCCATGTTTTTCTGATAATGTTACCTAATGGCAACATATACAGAGTAAACAGGATTGGACCAACACAGATCCTTGTGGAACACCACAAGCTACTTTAGAGCAGGGGAGAGGTGCACTGGTTTACACTAACAAACTGGTACCTATCTGATAGAGAGGATTTAAACCATTTGAGGGCGGTCCTCTGACACCTATGTCACATTCTAACCTCTGCAGTAGAATGTTGTGATCAATGGTGTCAAACGCTGCACTGAGGTCCAGTAGGACCAGGACTGAAGCCAGCCCGTTATCAGCAGCTAGTAGCAAATCATTTGTCACTTTAAGCAGAGCAGTTTCTGTGCTGTGGTGAGCTCTGAAACCAGACTGAAATTTTTCATATAAATTATTGCCCTGCAGATGGTGACAAAGCTGTTTCACCACAACTCGTTCCAGAATCTTTGAGAGAAATGGAAGATTCGAAATAGGTCTGTAGTTGGCTAGTTCATCAGGATTTAAGATAGGTTTTTTCAAAAGCGGTTTAATTACAGCATATTTAAAGGACTGAGGAACAAAGCCATTTTCTAATGACATATTTATTATGTTATGGATGGAACCTATTATTAAGTGGAGCTTCTTTGAGGAGTTTGACTGGAATAGGGTCGAGCAAACAAGTTGATGGTTTGGACGACATGATGACTGAGGTAATCTCCACCTCATCGACAGGAGTAAATTTGTCTAATGCTGTTAGAGGATTTATGTGGGATATTGGTGTTAGAGACTGGATTTGCAGAATTTGCTCGGGGCTGATTTTTGGAGTGGCTTCGTTGATCTTGTCTCTAATGGTTATAATTTTGTAATCGAAGAATTCAAGAAAGTCATCACAACTGAACTTCAAAGGGAGAAGAGACTCAGGGGCAGTATGCGAGGTTGTCAGCCTGGCTACAGTGCTGAACAGAAATCTGGGGTTGCTTTTGTTTACTTCTATTAGGTTTGAATAGTATCTGGTTTGTGCTTTTCGCAGAGCGGCCTTATAAGAGAGCAGGCAGAGCTTCCATGCCTTCAGAAACTGCTCGAGCGCTGAAGGCGCCAGAGCTTCTCTGTGCGCCTTACGTGTTGTTTGAGGATCGCAATTCTGGAGTAAACCAAGGAGCCGGAGGTCTTGGTTTAATGCTTTTTCTGTTTTAGCGGAGCTGCAACATCGAGAGCAGATTTTAGGGTGAGCATTGTCCTATCAACAAACTGATCCATGATAATTGGATTAAAGTTGTTCTCATTGTCACATGGCATATCATTTAATACTGGCTCGATTATTTCTTTGAACTCGGCCTACCGATTTTTCTGATATTGTTCTTTTCATTATAGTTTTCTCCTGCTGAGCTGATAGTCTTTTAGTACGAATTGAAAGGTAATTAAAAATGGTCAGAGAGTTTAGGGTTTTGAGGAATTACAAGTAAATCACTAATCTCAATACCATAAGTTAGGACGAGATCGAGAGTGTGATTGTGACAGTGAGTCGGCTTGTTCACACTCTGGGTAAAACCGACCCCATCCAGGAGAGCACCAAAAGCACTGCTGAGGCACTCACTGCTGTTATCAACATGAATGTTGAAATCTCCAACTATAACAATCCTTTCCCATTCCAAAACTAAACTTGAAATAAAGTCAGAAAACTCTGTCAGAAACTCGGCATAAGGACCAGGAGGTCGGTAGATTGTTATAAATATAACAGCTTTTTGGTTTTTCCAGTTGGTGCACGTAAGTTGTGTTCATTATTTGAGAATACTCACATTTAGATTTCATTGTACTCTTTATATGTGGGTAATACTTTGAATATACAAACATACACATGTATAACAGTAGAAACTGTAGAAACACTAAGAGAAAGTGTAAGTCCACTGTGTAAGTGATCAGGTATTTAAGCAGCTCTGTGAAAGAGACAAAAGGAACAATATATCTCAAAGTGACACTTTAAATTCAATTAATAAATCTTAAAGGATTAAAGGAACAGCAGGTGAGTGTGTGGGCAAAGCTGGTACTGATCATGTATGAAATACTGCAGAGCAGAGGATCTCCTCCACCAGACAAGAGGTCAGCAGCTGCAGAAATCAGACAGATGAAGGGAGGAACAACAGGCCAAAACACATAATATACAAATAATGACAACAAGACATAAGATGAGGGCTGCGGTTTATATGGGAAAGGGAATATTCAGGCTGGATCACTGTTGTCAGTGATAAAAGGATTTAAACTGATCCTGATTCCTCAGTGTCTGTGACCAGTTCTTTTAACAGCTGTTTGAAAGAGACAATACTAACAATACATTCTAATGTAGTGCGACACTTTAATAAATAAATCTAATCTAATCTAAGTAATATAGAAGAAATTATTACATTAGTGGTTGCAGTTATTTCATTTTAAAGTTTTTTATTTTTTATTTTTTATTAAACTAGCCAATAATGTAATATGTTACTACATTATTGGCATCAGGTTATTACATTATAGTTTCAGACATTTTCTTACATTTTCTTACATTACTGGCAAGTTATTACATTATTGGCTTTATTACATTAAAAATGATTACGTTATAGGCAGTTCTTACATTATTGGCCATTATTACATTATCGGCTGCTACAGGCCGTATGCTCTGTAGGGGCTCGGGCCTAATAAAATAAATCTAGTCGTAGTTTACTTGCAAATTTGACTACCAACTACTGATACTCCTAACCTTCAACTTGGATAATTCTCAATTTATATTCACGAAAATTCCCAGAATTTTGCAACCCTATACCTGATCACAAACATACCTGGAACTGTGTTTGAGTCATGCTTTGTTAAAGTCTGTCTACAGCTCCAAAGCTCATAATGCTCTGTTCTACCTTGTGATGTCATGAAGTGGTTGTTTTCAAGTTAAACGCTTTAGTTCAGTAGAGATGGGCAACCCCAGGGCTGAAATCATCCAAATGATTCTAGTGAAGGTGTATTTATTTTAACAACACAGTAGAACACTTAAAATAAAATAAAATAAATGGGATAAAATGAAAATAAAGGGAATAAAAAGAGCTAAAACCAGTTAAAGGAAGGCCAACCAATAAAAATGGGTTTTAAGAAGTGATTTAAAAGATGATACTGATGGTGCGAGCCTTATTTCCTCAGGCAGGTTGTTCCAAGGCCGAGGAGCCCAGACTGAAAAGGCTCGATCACCCTTCGTCCGGAGCCTGGACTCCGGAACAGCTAACAGGAACCTGCCTGAGGATCTAAGGCTACGGGAGGGCTCGTATGGAGTTAAAAGTTCTGAGATGTAATTTGGTGCAAGACCTAAACGAGCTTTAAAAGTGATCAGTAAAATCTTTAAATCAATTCTAAAACACACAGGCAGCCAGTGAAGGGAAGTTAAAACAGGGGAAATGTGTTGATATCTGTTAAAACCGGTGAGGAGCCGAGCTGCTGCGTTCTGAACCAGCTGGAGGCAGGAGATGGATTTGGAGTCGAGACTGGAGAGGAGGGAGTTGCAATAATATAGACGGGAGAAGATGAGTGCATGGATGACTTTTTCGAGATTGGGATGGTAGACGATAGTTTTGATTTTACTAATTGTGCGGAGGTGGAGGAAACAGGATTGGGTGACTTTTTTATATGAAGGTGGAAGTTGAGGTGAGAGTCAAATGACGCCGAGGTTTCTGGCAGCGGGGTTGATGTTGGGAGCAAGAGGGCCGAGACGATTGCTGATATGGGAGGTGGGAGGATGGGAAGAAAGGGATAAAGGCATAAAATTAGTAAAACAATTGACTGGGGGCAGATATTTGGTTCCTGATGTCAGACACTTTCCTGATAAAATGGTTTAAAAACAGTTCACATTGTTCAGTGGAGGCATCATTAAAAACACAGGGTTTAGGAATAGAGATTGAGTCTAAAACCTGAAATAAAACTCTTGGATTTGACTTGTTATTACTAATGGGGTTGGCATAAAATATGGACCTTGCTTCTTTGACTGCTTGCTGGTAATTTTTTTTAAACTTTCCTTCCAAGAGAGGTAGAACACATTTAAATTAGTCTTTTTCCATTTTCGCTCATTTTGTCTACACATTTTTTTTAGTTTATGTGTATTTTCATTGAGCCACAGTTGGGCTGGTCCATTTGGATTTCGTTCTTTAAAAGATGCAATCGAATCTAAAATCGAATTAGTGGTTTGGTTAAAGGAGGAGACACGCTCCTCCAGGGTAAAATTTTGGTTAAAAGTCAAAGAAGCTGAGGTAAAAAGCTGGGTAAAGTTAAGAGCAGAGGAGGAGTTAAAAACATGTGCATAATAAGATGGGCCATGATTAAGAGACTGGGGAGCAAAAACAACATCAAATAAAACTGCTTTGTGATTCGACACACAGATATCTTTAGTGGTAAGATTCTCCAGGCTGAGACCAAAGGTTAAAACCAGATCCAGTGTATGGCCCTTTGAGTGGGTGGGAACAGTTACTAATTGTGACAGATTGAATGAATCAATTATTTCCATAAAATCAGAGGTTAGGGGGTAAAGTTTGAGGGGGCAACATGTTAAAATCACCTATGATTAAAACCTAGTTGTGTAGGGCCATAAACTGGGAGAAAAGTTCAGAAAATTCTTGGATAAAAACAGGGTTGGGTTTAGGTGGTCTGTAAATAACTAAAACAAACACTGGAACTTTTGAAGAAATGATAAAAGACAGATGCTCAAATGAATTAAAATTATTATATAAACAGGGAGTGCATTTAAAAGCGTTCTTAAAAATGGCTGCAACCCCCCCTCCCTTACCAGACAGTCTTGGTTGGTGGAGAAAAGTATAGTCGGGGGTTTGCTTCAATGAGCGGCGTACAGTCACCTTGTATCAACCAAGTTTCTGTTAAAATAAAAAAAATCCAAGCTGTTGTGGGTAATGATGTCCTGACAGATGAAGGTTTTATTGTTGAGGGATCTGATGTTTAGGAGTCCAAAGTTTGTGGGTAAAGGGGGGGTGTGTAGGGTCTGTATAGGTGCAGAGGAGAACCATGATGAGACACAGGTCTCTCTAGGGATGGATTTTCTGTGGGGGCGGGGTCCAGTGATGACAGGGATCCTGTGTTGAGGGAGAGAACAGGAGCTGCTGTTGGGGTGGGTAGAGGTGGGTAGTCAATCCAACATTATATGAGTCTGTACGGTATAGATGATGTTAGCTGTTAAAAACCAGTTGGCAAGTTAGTTTGGTAGAAGGAGGAGCAAAACCAGAACAGATTAAAATTGTCAATAAAACCAAAGGTATATTTATAGTTAGGAAGTGTGTTTGAGCCGAGTGTGGAGATCTGAAATCCTGTTAAAACGATTGGCCCCCCGACTGAGAGTGGGGAGTGGGCTAGAAATAAAAACAGATTTTCCATAGGAAGATAAAAAATTAAAAAGGTCCAAGAAAATCAGTCTGATTGTGTCTGAATGCCCGCGAACAATGTCATTTGTCCCTACATGAATAATGAGTAGTGTTATGGGGGTTGCAGTTTGTAGGAGACCGGGCAGTTTGTCCAACAGAGTGTAAATGGTCGCTCTGGGAAAACAGTGAGTGGATGCAGTAAAAAACCTGCAGTTCTTAATGATTGAATCGCCCACTAAGAGTGTAGTTGGTGCAAACAGGGGGCGTGGGGGATTCTGCGGTGGCAGCGGGTCCGAGGCGGATGAAAAGGAAGGCACAGAAGGGAGCTGGTACGAGCTGGCTACCTCCTGAGGATTGACCGGGGCCGTGGATGGAGTAACGGGGCAGGGCAGAGCAGAGGACCCATGCACTTGCAAGGAGACCGAGGTGGGACCATCGGCGCAGGCAGGGGGCAGGCGCGGAGACCCACCCGTGGCTGTGCTGGGACTCACGGGCAGGCTCCGCGCGTTGTCGGGGCACGGAGACCCACCCAGAGCTATACTTAATGACATCACAAGGTGGAACGGAGTATTTTCTGTTTGAGAGAATATACAGGATTTGTGTCTTAAACTTATGTGAATCAAACAAAACTCACCTCCAGGTTTTTTGTGATGAGGAAACAGCATTATAACATTGAACAGAAAATAGCAGTACATAACTTTTTTTTCCCGAGGTCCGTCACCTACTTGTTGCTATGAATATGTCATAGCCCTGCATAGACTGTTCCACAATATTGTCGGGTTTCAGATGACATCACAACATTCTATATGTCTATCTGTTTAAATCTGGCTGTTAAAAGGGGGGGAGTGCAAGAAACCAAAGTCAACAAACATTTGCTAAATCAGTTCTGCAGAGGGTGTTAGGACAACACACTGATTTCAGAGCTGCAACTAATTCAAAAGAAATCAAAACTACCGGCATTTGCTGACTTGTTATGGCTCCTAAGAACAGAAGATCGCAAAGCCGCAAAAGCAGTGAGGATGAAACAACATCTGGGCGGAGTCCAGCAAAAGGCCACAGTAAATCAGCAGTTAATTGGTGCTGGCAATGAACAAGACCCCGTTGCTGCTCTGACTACTCTCACTCAGCAACTTGCCAAGCAAATGGCCAACATGCAACAACAGCTTGCTGTTCTCACCAGTCAGTCACAACAGAACAAGTCCCGTTCAGGTCAGTGCATGTGTACAGAAAGTCCAAGAAACAAGTCCGGCAAATTTACCTGTGCAAGAGCGGCAAATTCCTCACCCAAACCAGGTTACTGTTTCCGGTGTGGGGGGGAGGGCCACACTAGGGAGCTATGTCCGAATCCTCCAAACCCCAGCCGGGTTGCCAGCCAACGGAAAAAGTTCAACGAAAAACTGCAGACATGGCAGAACCAAAATAAAGCCAGCATAAGAGATCCTTTAAACTAATTCCCGTTCCTGTCGAGGGACAGACTGGAACTGGGGAGGACAAACACTGTCCCATCAAAGAGAAAGTTCAGTGGGTCCAGCACTGCAAAACCCAGTCTGCTGTAAAGTCGTCTGGATTACCAAAAGGATTGGTTGGATCTAAATGTACTACTATGGTAACTATTGCTGGTGAAGATGTAAATTGTCTGTTGGACACTGGATCGCAGGTTACAACATTACCTGTTTCTTTTTACAACACTTACCTGTCTGATCAACCGGTACAATCATTGGACAATCTTTTACAAATCGAGGGTGCAGCTGGACAGCCTGTTCCATATCTGGGCTATGTAGAGCTCATGGTTAAGTTTCACAAGGCTTTTCTTGGGGTTGACTTTGAAGTGACAACACTCGCTCTTGTTGTTCCAGATCCACAGTCTGCTCAGTCATCTGTACTAATTGGAATGAACACCTTGGAAGTATTGTACCATCAGTTTCTCAACAGCAATTGTCCAACATTCCAACCGCAGTTTCACGGCTACAAAGCAGTTTTAAAAGTGCTTCAAATGCAGCATCAAAAGAATGAATCTGGGATTATGGGTGTTGTTCATTCACCCAGTAGAGCTCCTTTGTGTATACCTGCAGGCCACACCATGACTCTTGAGGGAACCGCAAGAGTCTCCTGCCCTTTTCCTGACAAAGGGGCTATTGTTGAATATCCCCAGTCGTCACTGCATGGAGGGTTATTTGTAAAGACCTGTCTGATCACACTCCCAGGTCAGTCTCCATTCCACCTCTCATTCATTCCACCGCTCACAGTTATCGCCAATCTTGGTGCATGTCAAGCTATAGTCTCTCAGCACAGTGTGAAACCGAATCCTCTCCCAAAACGTAATCTGAACTTCAACTTCGGAGAATAAAATTTTCCACCAGAATGGAAAGAGCGCATTACAGCGAAGCTTTGTGAACTCCCAGAAGTTTTTGCTCACCACGACCTCAACTTTGGCTGTACAACACAAGTGAGACATCATATCCGACTCCATGACAAAACTCCGTTTAAACATCGCGCCCGGCCCATACACCCCAAAGATGTTGAGGCTGTTCAGAAGTATCTCCAGGAATTGTTGGCCACAGGAGTGATCAGGGAGTCAGAATCTCCATTTTCATTGCTAATAGTCGTGGTTCGTAAAAAGAACGGGGACATCAGACTCTGTATAGACTTCAGGAAGCTCAATCAACAAACAATAAAGGATGCTTATGCTCTCCCAAATCTTGAAGAAACATTCTAAGCATTAACTGGTTCAAAATGGTTCTCAGTGCTTGACCTAAAGTCCGGGTACTATCAAATTGAAATGAACAAAGATGACAAGCAAAAACAGCATTTGTGACACCCCTCGAATTTTGGGAAATTAATCGCATGCCACAAGGCATTCCAAATGTGCCTAGTACATTTCAAAGACTGATGGAAAGATGCATGGGCGATTGGAACTTAAAAGAAGTTCTTGTATTCTTGGATGATCTCATCATTTTGTCTGACAGTATCGAGGAACACGAACGTCGCTTGCTTAGAGTCTTACGCCGGTTGAAGGAGTATGGGCTCAAGCTATCCCATGAAAAATGCAAATTTTTCCAATCATCTGTCCGGTACCTGGGACATGTTGTCTCTGAGCATGGAGTTGAGACGGATCCAGAAAAGATCAGTGCCCTGAAGACCTGGCCAAATCCCAAGACACTCAAAGAGCTTAAATCATTCCTTGGGTTCTCCGGCTACTATCGTCATTTCATTAAACACTACGCAGAGCTCGTCAAACTGCTGAACCACCTCACTCATGGATATGTGCCAACTCATGGCAGGAAATCAGCCAAGGAGCAATATCTCAACCCCAAGCAGATCGTCCGTGACCGCTGGACAGCTGAATGCCAACTCTCTTTTGACACACTGATTGAAAAGCTTACCTCTGCACCTGTACTTGGCTTTGCAAATCCCAAAGAGCCATACATCCTCCACACAGATGCAAGTACCACCAGCCTTGGGGCAGCCTTATACCAGGAGCAGGAGGGGAAACTTCGTGTGATTGCATATGCCAGCAGAGGATTGTCGCACTGTGAATCCCACTATCCTGCACATAAACTGGAGTTCCTGGCATTGAAGTGGAGTGTAACGGAGAAATTCCATGATTATCTCTATGGGGCCAATTTCACCGTAATCACAGACAACAATCTGCTTATGTATATCTTAACATCTGCAAAGCTCGATGCCACCAGTCATCGTTGGCTTGCTGCCTTATCAACTGCTATTGTTTTCAATAAGACCACCGGAGGCCAATAGAAAGTTTTGGTGGCATTTATTGCAGGTGATACAAACGAGTACAAAATACAATGTGTCAAACTGTGATTAACCCTATCGAGAAAATACTGAGGGGGAGCGAAGATGAGAGACAAGGGCTCTGCCGCTGAAGACCACAAGGAGAGCCCCCAGAAAATGGAGCATCTGGTTTTATTGAATAAAAGACACCTCCCATCACGTATTCTTGTTACATAACTACAGGTCACCATGACACAGATCCTTTTCGAGAATATGGTCAAGAACTGGCTGCTGGCCGATATCTCCCATCTGACTTCCCTTAAAGAAAATCCCCCTCAGTACTCCTCTCCAATAACAACAATTAATCTCACTTGTTTTTGAAGGTTGTTTTGTTCTACTTCGAAGTCAGGATGACCTGTGATTTTCCACCACACATCCCCCCTTTCCAGGGTATTACCTGGAATCACGTGCTTATTACATAATCATAATAGTGTGTACAATGTGTAACAATATGTAGCATCACAATTTGCATCACCATACCACACGGTGGAGGCGAAAAACCCCACTGGCCAAATGGGGAAAATTCCTCCGCGACCCTCTAACCAGAGCGATCCCCTGTCGCATGTTTACTGTTGGTTTCAATTCATTACATCATCACATCGACAGTCACAACATTCCAGAGCGTGGTCTGGTGTAACAGCAGCGATACATCATAAATACAGTGAAGTTACATTCATGATCATGCAAACTTCTGCGCCTGCAATGCGTTGTGTACAGTCATTGAGTATAACAATATGTAGCAACAAAATGATTTAATTGTAATATAATCATTAAGTCCCATGGAAATGTTAAAGAGAGTAAAGCAATCAGGAAAGATTAAAGTGTCCAGATTAAAGTGTCCACCCAAGAATTTACTGCAGTCTTCACCTCATTGTGCTCTGCGCACAACATTTTGAGGCTCTTGGTTGCAGGTCTGTTTCAGAGGTTACCAGCACATGAAACGACCTGAGTTGAAAGTTAAGCGTCCTTAAAATTTAGGGAATCCTTCGTCCAAGGATTCCTCTTTCTCGTCATTGTCATCGTCACAGTCAAATGTGGGATACTCCCCCTTACTCTCAGGAATGTCAACATTATACTTTGGGGCTGTTAACATCATTATGTGTTTCTGTATCCCCTTGATCACCAAAGATTTGAGTATTGGAATGCAACAACACAGGGTGAAACTAATGAGCAAAATACAAACTAAAACAATCAGCGCTATTCTCACTAGTGCTGACTTCCAACTCCCAAATGTCTCCTCCAACCATTGAATCCACCCCGCTGTCTCCACCTCAGAGTTCTCAGATGCCTCAATCTGTAACTTCCTCAGGGTGTTCATGGCCTCTGTAAAAGCTCCATCCGGGGCAGTGTGACCTGGGATGTTAGTACAACATTGTAGACCTATCAAGCTGCACACACCCTGCACTTCTGCTAAGATCCAGTCAAGAACCTGTCGGTTCTGCCAGGCAACTGCACTGTTAGCGTCAACCTGTTCTCCCAGTGCACCCAGTGCACTGATGGTGTAATTGATAAATCGCTGTTGATTGTAATAAATGTAATTTATCCATTCTGTGTTTTTGTTGGCAGTTACCCAGGGCAGGATTGACTCAAATCCTGACGTAACCTCATGTCTCGCCTTAAATTCATCAGGAATTCCCCGTGGTTGCCCAATTGAATCTATGTACACTCCTGCTTCTTCCTCAAAACTCCTTTTCTTTCTACCAGAACCTTTTGGCTCTCTAAGAGATGGAAAAACAATTACTGTCTGGATCATCTGCACTCTAGCACACCTTCCCATCCAATCTTGTGGGAGGACTGAAAATAGTCGCTGTCCCCCGCACCACCAATAATAATCGGCCAATGGTATTGTCTGATTCTGATATGGGCAAGCTGGTATGTAAATAGAGCCTAAACCTAAACTAACCCCTTTAGTCTGTGGGGCACGTTTGAGAGTAGCCTTTACACAATCTTCATTTACTTTCTAATTGTATTGACATTTAGATAGTGGGATTTTACCAATTTTCTTACCACCTATCCTTTCTACACATTCAAATTGTCCTACAGGTGTCAATGGCGATCCTACCGGCATTCCCAAAAGCGCACTCTTTTCACCTATTCTCACCTTTAAGGCCTTACACCTTTGCAGGTTTGTGGCCCCCTGGGCACTCGAGTTGAACCAATGCGCATACCTAGGGGTCCCCAAATATAATAAACACTCAGCGCCACACCATGCCCTGTCTTCGGCTTGCACATTGACTGCTTCCTTTCCGCACCTTTCCCAACTATAAGCTGAATTTACCACAAACAATTGATCTGGTCTAGCTTTAGTACACGCATAACAGTTTGTTTTATTGTTACTATAACTGGCGAATCGAACCCATCTGTACCAACTATTGAAACCTGTCTCTGCCTCTAGCTTATCAATTTCATCGACTGGATCATCCTCCATAGCATTGTGAACGACCTCATTAACCTTATCCACGATTCTCCTTCCAACCCTGTACTGTCCTCTGTAACCACTCAGCGACACTCTGATTTGTCCGAACTACTGCTGCCTCTGCTCCCTTACTGCCTTTCCCTTCCATCTGCCGCTTAAACCTCCTTGTTGTTGTTGTTGTGATGCTCCGTCCTACAGTAGTGAGCAACGGTAACTTAGTAGTTGGTGAGTTAGCAGTAGCTGTAGTGGTAGTAGTGGTAGTCATAGTAGGAGTAGTAGTAGTGGTTGTAGTGGTCGTAGGGGTAGTCGTGGTGGTGCTCGTAGGGGTAGTCATGGTGGTGGTCGTTGTAGTTGTAGTTGTGGGGGTGGTCGTGGTTGTTCTACTTCGAAGTCAGGATGACCTGTGATTTTCCACCACACAACATATTCATTCAAACTTCAATATCGCGCTGGCAAGCAAAACATTGATGCCGATGCTCTATCCCGAAGACCCCATAAGTACACTCCTGAGAATCCACAGTCCCAGAAAGAAATTGATCTGCTTCACAGTTTCAAAGAACACCACTTCATTGATTCAAGTGATACCCATTATGTTTATCCTGATGTCGTTGAAGCCATTTGTGAAGGAGCTTTGGTCCGAGCCCACAGCGAAATGGACTCAAGCGAGGCCAACATCACTCTGGTGGAGTCACTTGCCATTACAGCCGACGCAATTCCGGCCATCTACAGTGATGAACTAGATCATGGGTTGCCAGTCATCTTTTCCTTGTCACCGTCTGATCTGATGTCTAAACAAAGAGCTGATCCAAGCATTGGAGAAATAGTTCATGAACTTGAGTCTGGGGATAAGCCACCTCCAACTCTTCGCAAAGAGTTCCCTGAACTTTCTCTTTTGCTGAGAGAGTCCAACAAGCTGGAACTCATTGATGGTATTCTGTACCGATGCCGACAAGGTGATGACAGAGTTTTATGGCTGGTGCTCCCAGAGGATCTCAGAGACCATATTCTCCATAGTCTCCATGATGACATGGGGCATCTTGGGGTAGAAAGAACTTTGGATCTTGTCCATTCAAGATTTTATTGGCCAAAAATGGCGAACGACGTTGAAAACAAACTCCGAACATGTCCTCGTGTCAGAAGGAAAGCACCACTTGAAAAAGCCGCTCCACTGGTAAACATTCAAACATCTCGTCCCTTAGAGCTCATTTGTATGGACTTTTTGAGTCTAGAACCGGATTCCTCCAATATCAGAGACATTTTGGTGCTCACAGACCATTTTACAAAGTACTCAATGGCATTCCCCACTGCCAATCAAAAAGCTCGAACAGTTGCTAAGTGCTTATGGGAAAATGTTATCATCCATTATGGTTTCCCAGAAAGGATACATACTGATCGAGGTCTGGACTTTGAGGCAAGACTCATAAAAGAGCTCTGCAAAGTCACTGGTATTACGAAAAGGCAAACTACACTGGGGGACTGGACATCAGCTTATTTGGGTTGAGGGCTTCAGCCAGGCAGGTGGGGCTCCATCCAGGCAGGTGGGGGCTCCATCCAGGCAGGTGGGGCTCCATCCAGGCACGTGGGGCTCCATCCAGGCAGGTGGGGCTCCATCCAGGCACGTGGGGCTCCATCCAGGCACGTGGGGGCTTCAGCCAGGCAGGTGGGGCTCCATCCAGGCAGGTGGGGGCTCCATCCAGGCACGTGGGGCTCCATCCAGGCACGTGGGGCTCCATCCAGGCACGTGGGGGCTCCATCCAGGCAGGTGGGGCTCCATCCAGGCACGTGGGGCTCCATCCAGGCACGTGGGGGCTTCAGCCAGGCAGGTGGGGCTCCATCCAGGCAGGTGGGGGCTCCATCCAGATGGGTGAGTGGAGAAGGGTAAAGCTAAGGTCTGGTCAGCGTCTGCTCACAGGAGGAAAATCTGGAACCTCTGAAACAGCTCCACTCCCAGAGGGAGCGGAAGAGAAGAAGAGAGAGACACTGGTGAACAGCAGTGAACTGACTTGTCTGTGTAAGACATGAGGTTATGGGACAGAGATGAAAGAGAAGAAGTAGTTTGAATAAGAGGACAAAGGCTCAGGGCACCATACTTACGCCAGCATCTAACTCCTAGAGCAGCCTGACTTCAGCTGTGGAGTTCTAGCTAACCTGCCCATAAACTTTCTCATAGAAGAATATTTTAAGCCTAACCTTAAATGTAGAGACTGTGTCTGCCTCTCTGACATGAGGTGGAAGCTGATTCCATAAAACAGGAGATTGAAACTATCTGATCTGATAGATCCTCTCTCAGGTTTTTGGGGCCAAGTATAATAACCTCTGTTTTTTCAGGGTTTAGAAGAAGATAGTTAACTGTCATCCAGGTCTTTATGTCTCTGACACAAGCATTGAGCTTTTCCACATGGTCACTGTGACCAGGTTTTATTGATAAGTACAACTGTGTGTCATCTGCATAACAGTGAAAGTTAATGCTGTGCTTTCTGATTACATTTCCAAGGAGAGGGGGGAGTGAAGAGGTAGACACCATGGCTAAGGCTAAGCTAGGCAAAGCCCAGCAAGCTAAGCCAGGCAAACAGAAACCCTAAGCAAAAAAATAGAGCTTAGCTGGAAGTTTATATGACCAAGACACACACCTAGAGTGGAAAATAGATTTTAAAATAGACTTTTAGTCTTAAAGCTTAGCTTCGCAGAGACACAGATAAGCTAGCACACTGTCAATACAGCAGAACAGAGTACACTCACCGGGAAGTGACGTCACAAGACCACACACCATACGAGCTCATGTTTCAACGTACACCTCGACTGCCTATTGACCTTGCTTTTCATCTACCTGTTCAAGAACCACAACAGAAGACGCATTCTGAATAAGTGGCAAAGCTCAGATCTCGGCTCAGAGAAAGCTATCAAGTTGCATCACGCAATGCTGCAAAGAAAGCTGAACGAAACAAGATTCATTTTGATCGAAGAGTGACAAACTCATTTGCATAAGAGGCAAACACAAGCTCACAGACAAATGGGAGGAGACAGTTTATGTTGTGGTGAAGAAAGCAAATGAGCTCCCAGTCTACACAGTGACACCGGAGCATCACGATGGACCACTTCGTACTCTCCACAGAGACCTCCTCTTGCCCTGTGGGTTCTTGTCCACTGAATCCTCTAGCGAGTCTCCACCTGTTCCAGTAAACCAGTCACCCCCTTGTCAGTCTGAGCCAAAGTCTGCTGTCAACGATGCTGAAGTTGAGGCCGAGGATGACCACAGTTGTGTCATGGTTAAAGAACCTTACTTGCCACCCTTAAAGTTTACTGTTACCAAGTCTTCGCATGCAAGCCACGCGTCATTTGAGAACTTACCTGAAGAGAACTTACTTGAAAATCCAGTTGCGCAATCTATGGGAGAAAAGTTACAGATCAAATCCTGGATGAAGTGCTACCCGACAATCCAGAGACTCTGACATCCAGAACCGTTGACTCACCTGACCAGACCAATGACCAGTCCCACAATAACAATGATATTGAGCCCAATGTTATATTAAGACGTTCAACACGTGATTGTAGGCCGCCTAACCAATTACAGTATTCAAAATTTGGCAATCCTGTAGTTTTGGTAGTGCAAACTCTGTTTCAAGGTTTGGCTGATGCTTACACAGAAGTTTTAAACCTGGCCTCTACAGCACCTACTAGTTTAGTTTCTCAAGTCCGTGTCATCTAAATATTCCCATGCAGCGGGACGTGCATTGATTTAGAGGGGGGACCCTGTAAATAATATAAACACGATATAAAATCTATTCTTCAAATAGCAGAAATATAAACAACATAAAAAAACATCATTTTTACGCTGCACTGCTTTATATGGGCCGCTCTATGTTCTCGAGGGATTTTGGCGCCTCCCGCGGGAATTCAGTAGTCACGTGATGCATGTGAGTCACGTGACTTAGTAGTTTTAATCATGGCGGTTCACGCCGTCACGAGGCATGGGGGAAGCACCGTAAGGGCTGCAACAGGTCGGTAGTTACTTCAAACCCTTAATGTTTTTCTGTGTGAACATCGCCTTACATTGGGCCAAACCTTTTTAGATGTGTGTGTGGATGAATCCGAGCTGTCAGGATTGAGTGGCGTGTTAGTTAAGTCGCTCAAAATTGGTGGACGTTTGTTCTTGAGATGCTAATGCGGCGCTAGTCGTGCTCCATTCATTTTCAATGGTTAGCTTAGCATTAGCTGCTAACCTTTTGGTTTCAATTGGCGCTGGTTAGCCTCATGCAGTGCCACACTAGCCTATTGGTTGGCTTGGTTTACATTGCCGATCAGCGCTGAAACAGTTACTATTAGTAACTGGGTCTATGAATTGTATCTTTACTTATTGAAATGAATTTTATCATCCATCCATCCATCTTCTCCAGCTTAATCCGGCTGGGTCACGGGGGCAGCTTGCTGCCCAATACTCATAGCACCTGACCCCCCCTATGAACCCCTCTGCAGGTGGTGAGCCCACAGGAGGGTGGACATTATGGTCCTTGATGTTAGTTCATAGGGGTGCGGGCATGTTTTGGGTTGATGGGGGAAACCGGAGTACCCGGAGGAAACCCATCCAGACACGGGGAGGAACATGCAAACTCCACACAGAAAGGCCCGGGCGACTCGAGGATCGAACCCGCAACCTGTGCCGCCTGATTTTTTATTTTTTTTATCATTATGAGAATTATAGTGCACTTTCATGCCAATTTGTATTTTATACAATTTGAGCATTTTATAGTTGGTCATGTACTAGCAGCTGATTCACTGGTCCTGTTACAGGCCGGGTCTTCTTTTTTTTTGTTCCTGATTACATTGCAAATCGATGGCGAGCTGCCCGACCAGGAATCTGAACTCTACAACAATCAACTGCTCTGCCAGTGCGGTAGGAGATATAAACTGCCCATTGCCCCCCATTGCTCTCAATACACATACACACACTGCTGCACACACTGAACTTTTGTCCAATAAAATGATAATGGGCTTTTCTTAAATTGACCCATTTTGATGAACAATTTGCCCTAGTCTCGGGCCAACCCGTTTTGGAACTCTGGGGAGGGATTCAGAGTTTTTGGTTTTTGGATTGATGGACAATTTACAATACAGTGTTGAATGATTGCTGTTTATACATTGTTGCTCATTGATATTCGTATAGCGCTGATGGAACGTTATTTCATTTTTTTGTTAATAAGGTCATGACCTCCTTGTCTTTGTAAATATTGTACATATTATCCACTCTTGCATTGCCTAAAAAAGAAATACAAAGGTACCTGTATTTAAATCAACTGGTTCTGCATGTTTATTTTTACTTGCTCTCACCCTCCTAGAGCAAACTCAGAACTTCTGTTAACAGCCCAAACCATAAATGCCCATTACCTTTTTACTACCAATAAGTCTCAACCAGTCTAATTGGCATAGTGAGAGGTAAATGCTACATATAGGCCAATAATATTTAATACAGATGGAGGGCAGCTAAAATAGTTAAAATGTAGGTTTTTGTTGTAATACATCAAGTTGATGGGCTTAATCACCAACACTAAAGATTACATTAAAGTTTTGTAAATAAACTTTTTTATTTTATGACAAAGTGCAGTGTTATTAATAGGAGAATCTGTCTCTTGCCCCCTTATCTGAGCGTATGACATCAGATTCTAGAAACCACCAACGAAACAGCTCAAGATTACATTTATTCAATTACATGTGTTGTTATAGTTCAAAAACATCTAGAAAAACAGGCGTTCCATGGAGAAAAGCATTTGACGGACCCTCCACCAGAAGAGTTACACAATGCACCTTTAGTCTGTTACTATTTGTGCATAATTAGAACATAGATACCCGCTTATACTAGTACACCATTACATACATGTTAACATTTGTTGTCTATTTCTTTTATAGCTACACCTCTGCCCACATTGGAGTCACCCTCAGACGCTCGCCCTCCCTCTCTGCTCATGAACGCCGCAAAATCGTCGGAATCCTCGTGGTCATCACCATCAACTTCATCGTTGTATTCGGGCCGTACCATCTGGTGGGGGGTTACCGGTTCGTGTCCCTCCTGTTTGCTGATGAGCCGTGTGGATTGGAGCAGTCCATTTTCTTGGGCTACCGTCTTTGCTATGGGTTGACCAGTCTGAACACATTACTGGACCCTCTGTTCTACATCTTCCTGTGTGCGGATGCCAGACTGGAGCTGCAGAAGTCATTGTCGAGCTTGAGAAGGAGGGCGAATACAAAGATGAATTCCGATTCGGGAGTTCAGACCATTTCACATCAAAGAAGAGTGGGGCAAAATCTTATTCCGCTATAGATGGTTGGAAGTGTCAGGATGTTTGACATTTGGGATTAACTTAATTGGGTAAAAAATAGTAATAAGCTTTTGTTATTTTTATTAGAGATCATTCTTTAAAAAAAACAACATTCACTGTGTAACTTTTTGGTTGGGGGTCCACCACCTGCTTGTTCCTATGGATATGTTGATGCACCGCCTCGAATGTTCCACAGTATGACAATAACGGTGCACTGTGTAACTTTTCTGGTGGAGGGTCTGTCAGATGCGTTACTCCATGAAGATAATATCGCTTTGTCTGCAATGTTTCGCAGTATGCCATTAAAAATTTCTTCATGGAGACCAAACCAGACCAACTTACAGGTCAGATCACAGTCACAGTCAGAATGCCTGTTTTTTAAAAGTATTTTTAAACTGTAAAACCACGTGTAATTGAATAATCGTAAGGTAGAACTGTTTAATGTCACACTGTGGAACATTCCAGGCGGAGCAATGACATCTCCATAGAAACAAGCAGGTGTCGGACCCCTATAAAAAGTTACACAGTGCACCTTTAAACTGCTCTACTTTATATTTATTAAATTACAAGCAATTTTATAGCTCAAACTACCTTAAACAGTGAGCTGGGTCGCCTCTCCACAGATCTGACCTGTAACTTGCTCTGGTTTGGTGTCTAAGAAGATAGAAAGGTTTAATGCCATACTGTGAAAGAGTATCCAGACATTCCAGACATAACATCTCCATGGAGAAAAACATCTGGCAAACCCTCCACCAGAAAAGTTACAGAATGCACCTCTTGGTTCCCATTCTTCACACAGAAAAGGAACCAAGAGCTCCTCCTTGGTTTTAAAGTTCATGCATGTTCATAGGACTAGTGACGATATCAGCACTTACTTTTTTTTTTTTTTTTTCCTTCAAACCATCTACATTGTCTTGTTATGTTTTCAGGCACCTTATCTATGCACTCAAAAGGAAGCTAATGTTTTGGTATTTTGTAACATTTGCCACATTTACATGATAGCTTTAATTCTAAATTTAAAAAAATAATTTAATTCTAAATAAAAATGAATTACTCTTTTAAAAGACCATGTAAACACTTAATTCCTCATGAAAATGATTATTCAGAATTAAACTTAATTCCGAAGTAAGTGGGTGGTTTATTCTGATTTTAAAGCTGAATGAATTTATTCCTCCATCATATTTATGTTTATTCTTCTTAAAAATAACTAGGTGTTAATGCTTGTTGGATCGCCCTTCTGACGCGATCCAGACGATTCGGCTCCACTCTCTTCGGACTGGAGTGGGCTGAGGTAGAGCAGCCGCTGACTCAGTTTGTCTTCTTCCTCCCTTCTCCGACACTCTTCTCCTCCTCAACTGACAGACGTAAAGTGTGAGGATAGAATTCTCCAGCTGCTGTTTGATTATCATCCAGATGACTGCAGAAAAGTTTGTTTCATGTTTGTGTCCATGGCATAACGACCAAAGGTGGAAAAAGTACTGAAAAATTGTAATTAAGTAAAAGTATCTTTACTTTGCTTAATTCCTGAGTAAAAGTAAAATCAACCATCTAAAAATCTACTTGAGTAAAAATGAAAAAAGTACTTCATTTAAAATGTGATCTGAGTGAAACTTACTTAGTTACTTTCAATGATTGTAAATGAGATCTGGATTTCAAGGCGTCTTTACCTGGGTAAATAAAGGTAAAAAATATATAGTAAGTGTTTATTTATATAGTGCTTTTCACAGACAGATGTCACAAAGATTATTTACAGAGCATTCTTCATTTACTCCATACCCGGTGGTGGTAAACTACTGTTATAGCCACAGCTGCCCTGGGACAGACTGACGGAGGTGCGGCTGCCAAGCCAACCGGCGCCAACGGTCCCTCCAACCACCACCATCACTCACTCACACAACTTTCACACCTACAGTGCATGTTTTGGGCTGATAGGGGAAACCGGAGTGCCCGGAGGAAACCCATCCAGACACGGGGAGAACATGCAAACTCCACACAGAAAGGGATTATGGACACATTATGGATTGGGATGGGGCTCGGGTCATTGGATCGGAGAACAACAAGTTCAAACACTGGATCAGGGAGGCCATTGAGATCAGGAAACGAGGCACTGACAGCATCAACCGTGATGACGGCGCGTTCCTCCTTTCACACACCTGGGACACCCTCCTCCAGAGACCACCGGGCGACAGGAGGCGTGGTCAGTCTGGGCGACCTGCAGGTCCCATCAGGCTGACCACGCCTACAGGAAGTAACAACAGCTGATATATGACACGTCACCACCAACACCGGTGACAGTTCTGAAGATGGCTCGCAGCAGCAGCCGAAACATGTCAACAAGGTACAAACACAAATACACTTGGCTACATTGTCTTAGAAAGGAACCTAAGAAGTTATGGTCTCAGAATGCTTCTTATGCGCTGAAAAGCATTTTGCCATAAAAAGATGACAACGGTTATAACTTTAGCATAGAACGAGATAGAACAAAGATTCCAAATGTATTTTGTACAGGTCCCAAAGCCCTACTTGCACAGCAAAAATGGCATTGATATCTTTTGTAGTTTTTCCACAACTTCACTTATGTTCAGCCAGAATGCATTATAACGCATAGAACACATAGGGCTATCCTGGTCACAAAATTGTATTAATCAGCATGTTTAAATCAATAAAGTTCCATGTCCCGGTACCGGGTCGTCATACATAAATAGCGAATACACACGCAACCCAACTTGAGACACCAACACATGTAACAATCACTAGAAAGCTACGGCTTTCGTCTTTCCGACCATAAACACCATTTTGAGGTACAACAATCACAGCACTTGCACCAAAACGTTTTTCAAACTGCACTCTGATACTAGTAATTTGGTGTTCCCTACCTTTGAAGGGGGTCTATGGTCCAAACATTGATCCTTCCCCACAAGTTTAGGCATCATTCTGTCCGTAACAGTCCAGAGAATCTAATCCGAAAAAGCCATAAGGTCCAAAAACGAATTAGATCCACAGGGGGACAAAGACTGCAGCAATTCTGTTCATAAAAAAATAGTAACTGCCATTTTTCTCCCCGTTTTTATCCGATTCTGCAGCCAATATTGACATTTGGAGCTAATGTTTGATGTCAAAATTGTCCCCCAGACTTTAGCTTTTGATTGATGCCGACTCTGGCCAATTACAACAGTGTGGGGGTTGACTGTAGCGAGTAAAACCAATGAGTGTCACAGACTGGCAAAAGTTCACTCCCAACTGTCAGTCTTGTAGATCCAACCTATTAGGTTGCAGGATAAAAGTGATGCTACGTACCTGTAGCCAATGAGCTGCTGAACACGGAGAGGTATTATGTGGGGGGGTCAGGGTTTATTTGGGAGTGCATCTTTCATGCATAAAGGGTAAATAGTATCTCCGGGAATGAGTGCGCTCGCGCGTAATTTATCGTCTCTGTGCGTAAATCACTTTCTGTGCTTTGTTTTCATTTTAGGTTTTTTTGTTGTTGAAAACAATGGCCAAAAGGACTCAGAAGCGCACACAGCATCTCCTACTGTAGCCGCGCACACCGCGGAAACGGAAAGTCATTGGCTCTATAATAATAATAATAATAATAATAATAATAATAATAATAATAATAATAATAATAACAATAACAATAATAAATATAGCTGCAAGCGGCGATGATCGGCCCTCGCTCATGCCTATGCTCCGCCCCGGCCACGCTGCGCTCTGCACATGCCGCACAAACGCACCTAAGCCCTAACTCCTAAAAAAACCCTTACACTAACCCCTGACCCTACCTGAACTCCTAACCCTAACCCTAATCTCACCCCAGCCCTAATCCTAATGCAACCATACTCCTAACCCTAATTTTAATCCTAACCCTAACATAATATTAACCCTAACCCCAACCCTAGCCCCAACCTCGAGCACTTAACCCCACCCTAACTCTAATCCTTGTGTTGTTGTTTTTTCAAATCCAAGATGGCGGACTGGCAGTTTGGGAGGGGGCATGGTCACAAGATACTTTTTTGTTCCTATTCCCATGATGCATCTGTGTACCAAATTTGGTTTGGCTTCGTCAAAGTTTTTCTCAGGACGTCACATTGGCAATGAGAAATGGCCTGGGAGCGTCATTGACTTTTTTCATCAAGACCCTGTCACGAATGTGTGTACCAAATTTGATATGTCTACGACAAAGTCAAATTTTATTCTTCCATACAAATTCCCTAGGGGGCGCTATAGTGCCCATTTGAGATTTTCTTAATTCAATTCAATTCAATTTATTTTGTAGCGCCCAAAATCACAACAGTTTCCTCTAAGGGCGTTCCAAGATTTTGATGAGTAAAACATACACACAGACATATCAAAACAGGAAAAAACAACATTCATGTAAAGCAGCAAATGAAACATGGTCCAGTCATCCCCTGTCCTTAGACCCTCCTTCTCAGCAAGGAAAAACTCCATAAAAACCCAGGGTCCTGGGAAAAAGAAGAAACCTCGGGGAGAACTACAGTGAAGGAGGGATCCACTCCCATGGACGGACAGGCTATAGATGTCCAGGCCCGTGGGCCAGTTCAGTATGACCACAGCTACCCAGGTGGGGAAGGAGCCGGGGAGGAGGGGAGGCCGGGCAAGAGGAGGAGGAGAGGGGTCCAGCTGCCATCAGGCGTCTGAAAGAGTTCCACTCCACAGGGGGAGTGGGACAGGAGACAACATGTGAATAGCAATGAACAAACTACAGATGAGAACATAGTAAGTGATGCTGATGAGAAAATAGGAGGAAACAGAGGACAGTGCTCAGGTTGCCACACTTCCCCCAGCTTGTTATCTCCTGCAGCAGCTTATCTTAGTGACATCAACTAAGTAACCTGGTCATAAGCTATTCCGAAGAGGAAAGTTTTAAGCCTGGTCTTAAATAAAGAGACTGTGGAGCCTGTTTAACACCAACAGGGAGTTGATTCCATAACACAGGAGCTTGGTAACTGAAGGCTCTCCCCCCCACTGTACTTTTAGACACTCTAGGAACCACTAATAATCCTGCATTCTGAGAGTGAAGTGCTCTATTTGGCTGATAGGGGACAATGGCATCCTGAAGATATGATGGGGCCATATTGTTTAAGGCTTTGTATGTCAGGAGGAGAACTTTGAATTTAATTGTAAACTCGACAGGAAGCCAGTGCAGTGATTTTAACACAGGACTGATGTGATCACGTCTTTTAGTTCCTGTTAGGACTCTGGCCGCTGCATTTTGGACCAACTGGAAGCTTCTTAAAGTACCTTTAGTGCAGTTTTTCAGCATCATTTTTAGGCAAAATATTTCTGATTTTAGTTCTGTTTCGCAGGTGAAAATATGCAGTTTTACAAGCTTGGTTTATATGAGCTGTGAATGAGAGATTTTGGTCAAATACGACTCCAAGGTTTTTTACAGTAGAGCTAGAGGCTATACTCACATTGTCAAGTGAGATTATCTGGTCTGACAGAGAATCTCTCTGACCTTTAGGACCGACAACAATGACCTCTGTTTTTTCAGGATTTAAGAGCAGGTAATTCAGGGTCATCCAGGTTTTGATGTCCTTCACACAGGCACTGAGCTTAAATAGCTCGCACCAGTGTGGACACCCCTGGTTAATGAATATTTATTGCATTTAAATATGAAAATACGCAAATGAGTGTAGGCTATTCCAGACTGGTGTGAACAAAAGATTGTAAAGAAATCTGAGCTAAAGTGCACTTTATCTCCAGCTTGGGCGGCGTCAGGGTACACTGTACCCTCTTGTTTAAAGATGGGCAGGTCTGATAGCGCTGTTCACTAGACAATGAATTTAACTATTTGTCTACATAAATGTTGATATTTAAATTTTGGAAAAATTCTGAAAGCTTCACTTTCAGTCAGATTAACAACAGAAATTTGGATAAAAACGCATCAAAGAGATGGGCAAAAACTTTACGGGGAACTTCTGTGTTGCCCGTCCTTGATCCAACTGCATGTTGGGGCCAACTGAACACATGTGGAAGGAGGTCACAGAGAACTTTGCTCCACTTCCTTCTCCTTCCTGAGTTTCAGCGGAAAAAGCTAGTTCAGAGAAGGGGGTTTTATGACATCTTCTCACATTACACATGAACCATTAACACAGATAAAGTAAGTAAGTGTAAGTGTTTATTTATATAGCCCTTTTCACAGACAGATGTCACAAAGACGCTTTACAGAGGATTATTTACAGACCATTCTTCATTCACTCCAGACCCGGTGGTGGTACTGTTGTAGCCACAGCTGCCCTGGGGCAGACTGACAGAGGTGCGGCTGCCAAACCAACCAGCGCCAACGGTCCCTCCACCACCACCATCACTCAATCACATGACTTTCACACCTACAGTGCATGTTTTGGGTTGATGGGGGAAACCGGAGCCCGGGGGAAACCCATCCAGACACGGGGAGAACATGCAAACTCCACACAGAAAGGCCCAGGCGACCCAGGAATCAAACCTGCAACCTTCTTGCTGTGAGGCATGAGTGCTAGCCACTCAGCCACCGTGCCGCCAAAGTATGCACATAACATTCACATGATTTTACAAATTAACAATTGTAAAATTGCCGTTGATTCACAGATGAATACTTCATTTGTTTCTTTTCACTGAAGAAGTCTTTGTAGAAATTGCTCAATTAAAATCCAAGTGCTCATTTTAATTGTCCTCTTTACTTATTTAATATATAATATTTGGGTCTTCAGTCAGTATAGTTTCTTTATACTAGAAACCATGTAGATATGTAGATCTTTTGTAAAAGTTCTTTAATCCTTGTTTGGAGAGTTAAATGGGATCTCTGAATAAGTCTTTCATATAAGATAAGAAGGGAAGGTCCAGGGCCCTGGGTAAAGCGGGGGAGGGGGAGGGCATCAGACATAGTCTTTAGTTTAACTGTGTGCACATTCGTTCTTTCCTCCATCAAAATTGCAATAATTGAAATGTCGGAATGTGGCAGATTCACAGGTCATGGACAGTATCACTACACTTTCTATCATCATGAAGGCCAGACCAGACCACGTTACAGGTCAGATCTGTGGACAGGCAACCCCATTTACAGTCAGAATGCCTGTTTTTCTAGGTATTTATTTAAAAATGTTCTAAAGTAGTTTCCTCATTAAACATGAAATCTTAATTTTGTTTGTTCACACTTTGGCGTCGTCATACATATTTAGAGCAGAGTATAATACTATAGTACCACTTGAAATAATGCATAAAATCTGGTAGAATAAATCATGAATATGAATCAAAATATGAATATGAAGTCATATTTGAAGGAACTGTGCAAATAATTTGATTTCATACTGTCAACATAAAGCTTTGGACACTTTTAGACTTACTTTTACTCAAGTAAGAGTACTGCTACACTGTACAATATCATACTCAAGTAAGAGTACTGCTACACTGTACAATATCATACTCAAGTAAGAGTACTGCTACACTGTACAATATCATACTCAAGTAAGAGTACTGCTACACTGTACAATATCATACTCAAGTAAGAGTACTGCTATACTGTACAATATCATACTCAAGTAAGAGTACTGCTACACTGTACAATATCATACTCAAGTAAGAGTACTGCTACACTGTACAATATCATACTCAAGTAAGAGTACTGCTACACTGTACAATATCATACTCAAGTAAGAGTACTGCTACACTGTACAATATCATACTCAAGTAAGAGTACTGCTACACTGTATAAAATATTACTCTAGTCGAGTCCATTTCTGTTAAGTTATGCTAAGTACAATTTCTTTTCAAAACTACTTTGTACTCCCCACCTCTGTAGCCTATTGGAGGAGTCATTACAACCCCTACTGGTATAATGTCAGTTATTTAGCTTTTTTGGAATACAAAGCATAAAAAACAAGACATGGATTTGTAAAAGAAAAAAAAAATAGAATGCTGATGAATAAAAGGCACGGGTGTGTAACGTTGCTGTGTTTGTGTTGCGCAGGGCTACAGCACGCCGTACCCCGGGATGGTCCGCTCCAACAGCTCCGTGTGCTCCGAGGGACATGGAGACAAGATCCTGAACGATGACAATGAGTCCGTTAGCTCCCTCATCCCAGCCTATCTCAACTCTTTGCAGAAACTCATGATTGACTAGAAACACTAGCCTATCTCAATTCGCTAGAGACACTGGCCTATCTCTACTCTAGAGACACCAGCCTATCTCAGGTCTCTAGACACTGCTCGATCTCTTCTCTCTAGTGATACCAGCCTATCTCAGGTCTCTAGACACTGCTCGATCTCTTCTCTCTAGTGACACCAGCCTATCTCAGGTCTCTAGACACTGCTCGATCTCTTCTCTCTAGTGATACCAGCCTATCTCAGGTCTCTAGACTCTGCTCGATCTCTTCTCTCTAGTGATACCAGCCTATCTCAGGTCTCTAGACACTGCTCGATCTCTTCTCTCTAGAGACACCAGCCTATCTCAGGTCTCTAGACACTGCTCGATCTCTTCTCTCTAGTGATACCAGCCTATCTCAGGTCTCTAGACACTGCTCGATCTCTTCTCTCTAGTGATACCAGCCTATCTCAGGTCTCTAGACACTGCTCGATCTCTTCTCTCTAGTGATACCAGCCTATCTCAGGTCTCTAGACACTGCTCGATCTCTTCTCTCTAGTGATACCAGCCTATCTCAGGTCTCTAGACACTGCTCGATCTCTTCTCTCTAGAGACACCAGCCTATCTCAGGTCTCTAGACACTGCTCGATCTCTTCTCTCTAGTGATACCAGCCTATCTCAGGTCTCTAGACTCTGCTCGATCTCTTCTCTCTAGTGATACCAGCCTATCTCAGGTCTCTAGACACTGCTCGATCTCTTCTCTCTAGTGATACCAGCCTATCTCAGGTCTCTAGACACTGCTCGATCTCTTCTCTCTAGAGACACCAGCCTATCTCAGGTCTCTAGACACTGCTCGATCTCTTCTCTCTAGTGATACCAGCCTATCTCAGGTCTCTAGACACTGCTCGATCTCTTCTCTCTAGTGATACCAGCCTATCTCAGGTCTCTAGACACTGCTCGATCTCTTCTCTCTAGTGATACCAGCCTATCTCAGGTCTCTAGACACTGCTCGATCTCTTCTCTCTAGTGATACCAGCCTATCTCAACTGTCGAGAGACACCAGCCTATCAGAATCAGAAAGGTTTTATTGCCATATGACTGAACAGGGTCACAGCATTAGAATTGCTGCGGTATTTGGAGTGGAATGTAGACAAACACTAAACATGCAATAAATAAAATAGAATAAAATAAAGTAGAAAACAGTAAACTATAATATAACACAAAAATGTATAACTTTATTAGAATATAAGAATATAACAGTGCAGGTAATGATCAGTGCAAACAGACAGGTGCAAAGATACAGCACAGGGTCATGTGACTAAAACAGAGCGGGGGGTGTGGTGGGAACAGTCTTAGTGTTATTGTTCATGAGTCTCCAGCCCATCTCAGCTCTGCAGAAGCTCATGATCAACTGGAGACATCTGGACTCTCTGTAAATGTAAAGGCCCTGTGCCCCCGTGTTCTTCCCACACAACTGAGCTAATTGTGTCTTGCCCCAGTACAGAGAAATTGTATCATTCTAAACCATTTTATTGTCCAATAATCAGGAAGTGTATTGTCAGCATGCTAGTCGTTGTTAGCATTACCGTGATGACAAAAGTCCATTCTGGTTTCTGAAAGTTGTGAAAAGTGTTTGTAAACTCATCTCATCATAATTTCAATGCTCAGAATGCATATGCTAAGTGAGGAAGAACTGTTTCACTAGAGACAGCTGGCCGATCTCAACGCACACTAATAACTATTAAGTATTCTTTTTCAAATTGTTCTCCTTTAATACCACTTTGTAATGCTCTATTTGTTAAAAGGATCCCTAGTCTTATATGATTAATGTTAGTGTCCATTATAAATGCATAATAAAAAAAACTCAAATATGTTTGTAGCTGTTTTTTTTTTTTTTTAACAAAAAAGCTTAAGCACAAGTTGAATCTGACGACAGAAGACAACAACCTTCTGACGTCATCGATCCAGAATGCTTTGCTCATGAAATTACTGTTGTATCAGTTGTTCTGAACCTGTATGAAAATGTATGTACTTTCTGAAAATTACAGTTTTTTAATGTTTAAATCAATGTTACTTTGTCCGGTCGGGCAATCATAGCATATTTAGACCCACACATTCATCTATCTCGGAATCCTTTTAAATTAAATGTACCTGTATTTGATCAGTTTCTCTTTCATACAGCAAATCTGTACTCCCCTGTTTTTATAGGACTGATCTCACTGCCTTATTTCTTTATTTTGATGTCAAGTCTAGGTTAGTGAATGAATGTCTGTCTGTTCATCTCCATTTTTTGAAATATTAAATATGTATCAAAACAACAGACTGGAATTGCCTGTTACTGTATTATATATAGAGTTGTCAAAAGTATCAAGAAAAAAAGCTGTATCAGAACAAGTAACTGCACACAGACTAGTATACAACCGTGGACCACTTTGGAACCTACCTGGACCACTAAGGGATTACACAGATATAAGAACACATAAGAAAAGAAAGTACTACAATTTAATGTGGAAAATCACATTCTATTGTCTAAAGAGTGTTTTTATTATCATTATTATGGTAGCGGAATCAGTATTGAGTATCGAGTCTATTCCTTGCCAACACTAATTATATAACTCTTGAAGGTGCAATATGTGACATTTCATATGGAGGGTCTGCAGCCTGCTTATCTCCATGGAGATGGTAGAATTTGGAATGCCACAGTATGGCAGGAATTTGTGATTTCTGGTCAAACATTAGAAGAGTAGCCAAAACTGTACTCATATAAGTGTGGCGGTGTTACTGCAGGAGGGTCATACCACTTTAAGAGACTGTTCCCTTTGCCCAATCACGATAGCTGTCAATCAATAAATTGCGCTTCCGTTGTGTCACTTGCCCTCTGACCCTTGCACTTTCTGTGTCCTCCTGGTGTACCTCTGTTTCCTCCGCTCTTCAGTGCCATGGCCTATTACCTGGCGCGCAGTGGCGGCTGGTGATATCAAGTTTTGGGGGGGCACATAAGTTAAAATTATAAATATGTATTATAAATATATGTATTATGAATAGGCTATATAAAATTATAACAAATGCCAGAAACAGACAGTCATTTTGGTCACTATTGGCTGAACTTTATCTAAACCACAACACACAGCCAAGCGCAAAGTTTATGCAGTAGCACAACCTGATCCAACTGCTCATACCCCACCCCAACAACACAACGTAACCAGCCAATTCAATTCAATTACATTTTATTTCTATAGCCCAGAATCACAACAAGAGTTGCCCAAATGGGCTTCACAGTGAATAAAGATGGAAACATAATCTGACATAGACATCAGCAAACACATTGTCCCATCCTCAGATGAACACACGGTCCTTGGTGGCAGAGAGCAAAAAACCCATCGGCAGGTGCAGTATGGGAAAATTCTCTCCAGACACTGTTGCCAACCAGCTGTCGCCGTGCAGCACCTTCAGACCTGAGGCTTTGAGGAACCAGTCAGTTTATAAAGAGCAGAGGTTTAGACGGATAGGCAGATGTGTGGGGACTGGCCATTGGATCATTTGAGTTGAGGGCTTCATCCAGGCAGGTGGGGGCTCCATCGAGACAGGTGAGGGCTCCATCCAGGCAGGTGAGGCTCCATCGAGACAGGTGAGGGCTCCATCGAGACAGGTGAGGGCTCCATCGAGACAGGTGGAGGCTCCATCCAGACAGGTGAGGTGTCCATCCAGACATTTTGCGGGCTGTTTGCTTAAGAAGACGAGTTTCAGAATTCAACCATGGTGAAACTCGATTTGGTTTAGTAACTTTTTGTTTTAGTGGAGCTACTTTGTCTAGAACTGTATTTAATGAGAGCATTGCCCTGTCAACAAACTGATCGGTAACTGTGGGACTGGAGCTGTGGAAGCTGCTTCCTTCACACTCACTCAGCATAGAGCTGAATATTGGCTGAATTTTATTGGCACGGTGAAGCCCTCAAGAATGAGCTGAAAGGTGATCAGAGAATGATCTGAAATGAGCTGACCAATGTCTATACCATAGGTTCAAACAAGGTCCAGGATGTGCTTGTGACTGTGTGTGGTTCATTTACATTTTGAGTGAAACCAATGTTTCCTATTAGAGTTGTAAAGGCATGTGCTAGACTGTTAGTGCTGTCATCAACGTGTTGTTGATAAGGGTTGTTAAAATCCTCTACTATTACAATTCTGTCTGAGTCTAATATTATACTGGATAGAAGTTCAGATATCTCAGTTAAAAAATCAGAGTATGGACCAGGAGGCTGGGAAGTAATCACAAACATGGTTTCTGTTTCTTCCAGTCTGGGTGCTTGATTGACAGTGTAATACTTTCAGATGAGTTCTGCACATGTTTAGGTTTAGGACTCAGAAGGAAACTGGACTGTGATATGACGGCTGCTCCTCCGCCTCTACGCAAACTCCTGCTGTATGAAAGTTTACATGAGTAGGGGGCGTGGCTTCATTTAGAACCATAATCTTCCTGTTGTAGCCAAGTTTCTGTTAGGGCAAGTAGATCAATTTTATTAATAATTATATCATTAACTAAGAGAGCTTTTGAAGAGAGAGACCTGATGTTTAATAGGCCACAATTAATACCATTTATTCGTTTATTAATTGTACTATTGGTAGTTATTTGTATTAGTTTTTTGGAGATTGCTTTTGATTGGGCAAGTAACAGACACAGTCTCTATTTGCTGCACTAAACCTGAACACTGCACTTGTACGAGTCTGAGAGGAAGCTCAGAGGAGTGTTCTGAACTACTGCTCAGCCACATCAACGTCAGGAAAATGCAGCAAAAATAAGAGGCTCCAGTCACAGCACGTCATCAGCACCACTCCTACAGCACACGGCATAACACCGAATGGTGTCGGTGGCAAGGTGGGGCATTTGTGGGCCGTTAGGGTTAGGGGTTAGGGTTAGGGGTTAGGGTTAGGGTTAGGGGTTAGGGTTAGGGTTAGGGTTAGGGGTTAGGGTTAGGGTTAGGGTTAGATTTATTACACTTCGTTTAAGTTTGGAGTGTGTTGAGGTGTCCCTTTCTTCATGTCAGATCAACTGCCCCTCAAAATTCCTGTGCACGTCACTGCTCCGTGGTGCACAGCACCTGCGCATAGGCTCTGAAGTATAACAAATGTGTGTATAAAACATATGAAAAATGAAGTCTTGAATTAGTGTATTTTTTTTTTCCGATGTAGGTGAACAGTGATGTGTAATTTGCCATTGCAGCTGTAGAGGGCTCCAAGTTGCAATGTGAAAGGGCAGGCGCTTGGCGCATCCACTGTGTTTGAGAAGGCCTTGGCTATGGTTTGTTTAGTGCGGGATTCGAACTCACAGCTGGGAGACCGAAGTAGGGTCTGGGATGGGGTCAAACGAGGCCTGAAATAATTTCTTCAACTTTCTGCACTTATTCAGCCCTTATGTTTTGACCAAATCCTTATGTTTTGAGCAAACTTGACGCCCTTCAGCCTGTGTCCCTCCCTCCTCTTTATTCATCTCGCATCTATCGACTTTTATATCAGGGCAGATGCTTAAAATGAAACTGCACATTTCAGAGTGGCCTTTTATTGTGGACAGTCTAAGGTTCACCTGTGCACTAATCATGGTGTCTGATGAGCATCTTGATGTGCACACCTGTGAGGTGGGATGGAAAAGTGCCACTATCACACATTTAGACAGGTTTGTGAACAATGTTTGGGAGAAATGGTAATATTGTGTATCTGGAATTAATTTTAGATCTTTGAGTCCATCTCATGACAAATGGGAGCAAAAACAAAAGTGTTGCATTTGTATTTTTGTTGAGTGTAGATCAGAAAATAGCGTGATATGGACTCTTTAAATATTTTCATTATATGTTTGCATTGTACTGACTGTATGTTTATCCAGACATGGCTTGGAGACAGACGCCACTGACAGACCAAGCACTGAGTTTTTTTTACTGTAATGGGGCCATAACGGAGGTGCTGAAATATGGACGCTGCACGTTACAACAGTCCAGACACGACACTCTCATCCTCGTCATTCCAGGTGAGTTTACAACTATGAGGCTAGAATCAGGGCTATTAAACACTCAGGCCTCACAGCAAGAAGGTTGCGGGTTCGATCCCCTGGTCGCCCGGGCCTTTCTGTGTGGAGTTTGCATGTTTCTCCCCGTGTCTGGATGGGTTTCCTCCGGGTGCTCCGGTTTCCCCCATCAACCTAAAACATGCAGCACCTGAACTAACATCAAGGACCATGTTGTCCACCCTCCTGTGGGCTCACCACCTGCAGAGGGGTTCATAGGGGGTCAGGTGCTATGAGGATTGGGCAGCAAACTGCCCCCACGACCCAGCTGGATTAAGCGGGAGAAGATGGATGGATGGACATATTTTGACTGCCTATCCATTATAAGATATTCTCCACAGATCTAACCTGTCATCTGCTTGTCTTTATGGTTATAGAAAACCTGAATTATATTGTGGAAAAACCCAGGCAAAGAAGTAACATCTCAAGCAGGTGGCAGGACTAAACCAGGGCTAAAACAATTACTAAACAGGGATAAACTAGGACTAAAGCCAGGACTAAACCAGGAGTAAAACCACAACTAAACTAGGACTAAAACAGAACTAAAACCATAACTAAAACAGGACTAAACTGGGACTAAACCAGGACTAAACCAGGACTAAACCAGGACTAAACCTGGACTAAAACAGGACTAAACTGGGACTAAACAGCCTGTGAAGTGGTTTATTATTTACTGAAAGAACATCAGTGAATGCATGCAAGCTTACGGCTATAAAAACTATCACAGACGTGCACTGAACTAAAAAGGGTGAGCTGTGCACATAAAGAAACAGTCTGCCCTCGTGTGGACGAACAAGGGATTACAGCAACTGCCTGTATGAGGGTGGATGCAGGTGCTACATGATTATGAGAGCTTTACTTGCTCATGGACATTTCTGCCTGTTTCTTTTGAGATTATCAAACCTAATTAGGCCAACAAGACACACAAATTACTTATTTTTTAATCGGGACGTACAGGTAATTCCATTATGGTTAATACAGAAAAAATAACAGGCAAAAACAGATTTTCCGGTTTAGATTCACTGAGGAAAGATTCACTGAAAAGTCTCCTCACGCTGTGCTGCTGCTTTGCCTCCATTTTAAAGTAGATTCTTTTTTACTTTTACGTCACTACATCTGAGAGCAGGTGTCTGTACTTTCTACTGCACTACATTTTTAACTGGACTGAAAGGTTAAAGTATTTTTTATATAATAGTTTGAGGCCTGTTGAAAAGCTTGAGGGTTTATTTTTAACATGTTTATAGTTCGAGCAAACAAAAATATACACATAAAAACATCTAGAAAATCTCTGCAAAATACTGTCGAAGTACTTTACTGTTACTTTAGTAGTTTTTCATGTGATAAACTTTTACTTGAACTTTTTTTTTTTTTGGTCCAGAATCTGCACTTTTACTTAAGTAACCAAACTGAGTACTTCCCATCACTGTGATACTTGACTAAACTGTGGTAAAATTACTTCTTTTCTCTCCACAAACCTCAAAAACAAGTGATGTTCATGGAGTAACAGTAGGGGGCAGCATTGCGCTTGTCACAGCCTCCATACTAAACTAGATCAGAAGTGCATCCAGTTCTGTGTTTAGCTCAGATCTAAAGCTAAGAACAGTCAAAAGTGAGTGAGCCGGTGTCCCGTCGATTTGAGCTCCCTTGGCACAGACGGGATAAATTTCCCTCCGTGTGGATATATTTTTGAAATAAATGTTTGTTATGATGTTTCTTCTGTTGTCCTTTTTCTGTCCTCGTCCATCACGACTAAGAGACAAGTCCCTTCTTATTGACGCTGCATAAATAAAACTGAATTGCAGGAATTGTCCCATTTTCAGTGTCCCCGGGATCACAAAGATGAGAAATGCGCCCTCTAGTGGATGCATTATTTGGGAGAAGATATAGTCAAGATTTGCTTCCTCCACCCAAATTCATATACATGAGCGAATAACGGTGATTCTACACCACGGGAGCATCATTCGATGGCTAAATTGACCTGTCGATACGTGCGTCACCCACAATGTCCAGCGCCGCTCAAATGAGGCTCCTGATGCTCACAGTTACAGGAGCCAATTTGGAGTCAGGCTCCATATTTGGAAATCTGGCCGCGAGTATCATAGCAACCACAAGAGCCAATCATGTATCAATCGTTTATTCGTTTTTCAATATAAAATAAAAATAAAAACGAAAAAACAACTTTATTTCATTATTTGTCTCCAAAAAAATATGATAATGATTCGTTTTTTCAGTTTTCGATTGTGTGTTTAAATGAAAAAAGGAAAAAAACTGATAACGGCCGTTTCCCGTTTTGTCACACTTTCGTTTTGTCGCGGCGTACGGGAGGAGATGCGGTGTGCGCTACGGGAGCAGGGTTCACACAGCGTACCCATCCGTAAGCAAGCCAAAACCGGAAAAAAGACGTCTGTTACACATCGATTATCAGTTTTAGTGGCTTTTTAAAAAATATTTTAAAGAATTCAGGTACTTACCTTATGTACTGATGACAGGAGCAGTTTCCAGTTCTGCGTCTGATCCACGTCTTTTACGCCGGAGTTGGTGTTGAATACAGAATCTTCTCACGGACATTTCCGAGGATCTCTTAATACTGAACTGTCGCAGCGTGTTAGAAATCTCAGTGTGCGTTTTTCCATCCTCAAAAAGCTGTTTAATCATATGATAATGATCCTCAAGTCCAGCGGCCATTAGGTTTGTTTTGCGCACTCGTCATATACGTGTGTCTGTGCTCCTAGTAAAGGTTCATTTCCGGTTTACACAACTTGCTCAAGGATAAAAATCGGACAAAACGGGAAACGGCTGTTATCTGTTTTTTTCCATTTTTCATTTAAACACAAACTCGAAAACTGAAAAAAACAAATCGTTATCAGTTTTTTATTTTATTTTGGTTTTAGAGACAAATAATGAAAAAAAAAACTGTTCTTTTTTTCGTTTTCTTATTTTTGGTTTTATATTGAAAAACAAATGAACAAATGATACACGGATTCATGTGAGTACACACTTTTAACTATTGGAAATCATCACTAACACAACGGTAAACTTAAAATACGACCATAACTCCCACAAAACTGTCAAAAAAGTTTGTTTTTAACTGTGTGAACTTTGGAGCTTTGAGCTAAAAGTTTGGCTAGTAATTTACAGCTAAGCAAGTCCGCTCAGACTTTCATATTTGGACAGATTTCCATCAAACACTATTTTTTTTACTGTTAGGGGAAAAGATCATGGAGTGATTAAAGAGGAAGAAACGGCACGTTTTCACAGACAGGGGGAGCTCGGAGGTAAGGTAAAAACATGCATTATTTCATGCAGTATAATAATATTTACTTGTAAATCCCGTAATATAAGCCTCCCACACATGCATTTCATTCTGGGAATACATTATATTGACACCTGTGTCTGTCACATTTAATATAACGATGAGAAAACTGTTTGAAATGTTTTATATGAATTTTCTTTTCTCATCTACAACTTCCTGGATGAGGACATAACACACTTTGGATGTGAATGTACTTTGCTCTGTGGACCTCATTTTCCTGTAATAGTTGGTAGTTTTCTTAATGTGTCATTACAGGTTTTCACTCTGCAGGACAGGACTTTGAACCAACAGAACCAATCAGATGTAAGGTTCATTCTGCTCTTCCTCCTTCAGAAGATACAAGATGTCTCCACTGTCCATGTCCAGAGTCACTGAGGACTTCTGCAGAGTCTCGACCTGCAGAGTCACGACCTGCAGAGTCACGACCTGCAGAGTCACAACCTGCAGAGTCACAACCTCTGAGTCACGACCTGCAGAGTCACGACCTGCAGAGTCACGACCTGCAGAGTCACGACCTGCAGAGTCACGACCTGCAGAGTCACAACCTCTGAGTCACGACCCGCAGAGTCACAACCTCTGAGTCACGACCTGCAGAGTCACGACCTGCAGAGTCACGACCTGCAGAGTCACGACCTGCAGAGTCACGACCTGCAGAAGACCTGTGGGGCCTCTGGGTACATCTGGCTTCCTGCACCGCTGTCTGCTGCTGTCCTGAATGTGTCCTCATAGTGATGTCTCCATGCAGTTTAGGTTCAGAATAAGTTTATCTGAACGTTTTTCACTGTGACATTTGATTCATGGTGAGATGTCCCAGTTATCTGATGCGTCTTTTAATAGTAACTATAATTACATGTACTATAAAAATGTACTATTGTCCTGCAGTGAAGCAGTATTCAATCTGATCATATTTGGCAAAGATAATTTGTTCATTTTGGATTGGCACCTGCTTCTGTAAAAAAAAAAAAAGTTACACAATGGGAGTGCACTGACATGTTTTATTTATTTAATATTAACCTATTAATGCATTGTGTGTGTGTGTGTGATGGGTTTAATGTTTGACTATTCATATTATGACAAAGTATTTCCAGAATGAAAATAGAAATAAAGAATTGTTGTTTAATAAATTGATTGTTTAATAAACCATTTTTTCTCAAAGGAGAGTCTTTATAAAATGACTTAAATGCATTCCCTGTATACATGTAATCCCTTATCAATTTAAAAATACTTAATGCATATCTCATCACTGTTTTTGAAACTTTAAGGTAATTTAGCCTATTTTAGATGTATTGGAGAAGCAGCAATATTTTAGCCATAAAATGTGGATTAGAATTATTAGAATAACTTGTTCTCAAAATGTGACAGTTTGATTACCTGTGCGTAATCTTTGTTAATGATCTGTGCGCGTAATCTGCAGGTGCGTGTTGTTAGCATTAGCATTAGCAGCATGTCTCAGTTGCTGGGTGACGGGCGCGGCTCCGTGGGCTGGACCTGTCCCGTTTCGACACGGCCATGCGGTCCACGGAGGTGTGTTCGAAGACTACAGCCTATGCGGCTTCAGGAGGCTGCAGCCTATGCGGCTTCAGGAGGCTGCAGCCTATGCGGCTTCAGGAGGCTACAGCCTATGCGGCTTCAGGAGGCTGCAGCCTATGCGGCTTCAGGAGGCTACAGCCTATGCGGCTTCAGGAGGCTACGGCCTATGCGGCTTCAGGAGGCTGCGGCCTATGCGGCTTCAGGAGGCTGCGGCCTATGCGGCTTCAGGAGGCTACAGCCTATGCGGCTTCAGGAGGCTGCGGCCTATGCGGCTTCAGGAGGCTGCGGCCTATGCGGCTTCAGGAGGCTGCGGCCTATGCGGCTTCAGGAGGCTACAGCCTATGCGGCTACAGGAGGCTACAGCCTATGCGGCTTCAGGAGGCTACAGCCTATGCGGCTTCAGGAGGCTGCAGCCTATGCGGCTTCAGGAGGCTGCAGCCTTCTGAATTGGGACACGGCTATAATGTGCTTCCAAAGACGCCATGTCACTGATGAGCCTACAGCCTACAAACTGCGCCTAACCCGCCCAAAAGCTTACGGGTAGGCGATCTACTTCCAGGCCACACCAAACCTAAACCGCAAATAAACTAAAACGCAATTCAGAACGCCATTTTTACAAATTGATTTTTCCCTTTTTATACAGTTCAATAATTCATTTTCAATAACAAAAAAATGTCAAAACATGGTGCTGGATTCCATTTCACAAGTTACTTCATAAAAAATCAAGTCCTTTTTCATTTCTCGTGCCACTCCCAAAATAGAATAATGAATGAACGAAAAAGAACACGGACCATACACTGATTTTTTTTTCTCGTTCATTCGTTTTTCAGTGATTCTTGAGAATAATAAGGAAACTTTTAGCTTTTCTCATCAAATAGTAAGTTTAAGTCACTGATTTATGTTATATGTTCTGTGATGTACGAACGACAATTAGCTGTCAATCAAACCTGTTGCTAACGCTAGTCGGAAGCGACCTCGGGGAACGAAGGTGTCCGATTGGTCCGTTATTTACGTTCATATCTTGATTTAGGAACAAAATAGCAAAATGAAAAATTCATGATCATGTAGGGAGGCTTGACACGAACATTTTAAGACCAAAATGACGAGGCCACAGCAGCGGGTCCAGCGAGGGGCGAGAAGATCTCAATGTAAGTCAATGAGAAAAAGGGAGCGAAGGAACCGGAAGAGCCTTCTGGAGCACTTCCTGTTTGGCTCCCGGCGGCTAACGGGTTAGCTTTGTCCACTCATATAAACGGTCTATGGTCAGAGCCCTGTTTGTTAGCGTAATACAACTGTCGAAATGAACTACCTACGCATATTCGTATTAATGAGGTGAAATTTGACATAACTATGGGATAAAGTGCAAACAGCATCAAACCCGCTGTCTCAAATCCAAACAAATACGTTGTAAAAATTCACTTTATTGGCTCTGTACAAAAACATAAGGTAGTTCATTTCGACAGAACACCGTCCCTTGTCTGTGCATCTGTTCCCCTTTTCACATATTCACACAGACAAAAGAGATGTCCTGTTTCTGCCGCTATGTCTGTAGACTAAACTCTTTAAAAAAATGTCCCTGAATGTTTTTGGTTTGATGCAGACTGAAAATGTGGAGAATGAGAAAGATTCACGGGACATTGCTCCAGTCTGTCTCTACTGGTGGGTTTCAGCTTTGTGTTTCATGCAACTTTTGAATGCAACTTGAGGAGGACTTTTATTCCCCTTTCAAAAGATATTGTTTGGTTATAAATTGTTAATCACTATGGCGATTCTAAAAGTGGGTTCAAACTGAGCTGGAGGACATTCAGTGGCAGTTTAAAAGTCGTACATTATGCAGAATTGATGCTTGAGAATTTGAATCCATGTCAGAATGTTGTTACCTCCTCAAAGATCTTCTATTATAGCAGTTATATGATAGTATATATATATTAGGTATAGGTTATGGATCATTAAAATATGGATCTCTTTTTGATTCAAGTGTATTTTGCAGAATCTTGTGTTTTAAACGTCCTTTTGAACTTATTGCGTGGCTGTTTAGTCTTCACCATGTCTTTGAACTCTGAATATTTAACATTTACAAAAATACAAAAATTAATGGAAATTTTACTTCCAGAGTCAGAGCAGGCTGTTACTGATGAGCTCCATAACTGGGGTTTTACAAAAAGTCATATTTTGTTTCCAGCTGAACTCAAATGTGACTCTTATGTCCCTTTTCACAGCAATTGTGCCGACCTAAATAATTATAGAGCTTCATAAGTGCATTTTCTCACACAGAGATCACAAGCAGAGATATTAAATACATGTCGTGTGGGTGCGGCAAGTGTTTTTACCTTTTTACAGCAGGGATAATAAAAGGTTCCATGGTCCACAGTCCACAGAGGCGGGTGACGTGACTGAGCCGTTTAATCAAAGTGTTTGGAGCAGAGACGTCGTCTGAGACAAGGTGAGTTTTTGGTTCTCTGCCTTTAAATGATACTGTCTATTTTAATAATGGTTCACTGGGATTATCCAGTTTTATTGTTTGTTTATGTGTTTGTTAAAGTAGTTTCAGGATTATCATTATATTTCTCTGTAGCAATATATCAGTATAATGTGTTATCATGACAGGCCTAAGTACTACTAATACTCACTTTGGTCCAGCAGAACTGGGTCACAGGTTCCCCTAAAGTCGTGACCAGAGCTACTGTCACTTTAGTAGAAGTGCTGTTAAAATGACTAAAGCCTGTTTCAAATGGAGCAGAGTTAAATGTAAAGAGGGAAACATGTCTCTCTGTGGATTCTCCTCCAGGCTGAGCGAGCGGGGAAATGGCTTCAGGGGCTGAGCAGACAAAAGGACGTCCCATCAGAAAAGAAGCTCCAGGGGGCAGCACTGAGCCGGATCTCTGTGGGACAAAGTGAGTCCAGTCATTTGACATTCACTGTTAAACCCATCAGCTTATGTACTGATTTATTTTGGGGACAGAGCCTAAAACCAAAAAAGGATCCAATACAGCAGTAGGCTTATATTTATTGACACTGTTTACATATTTTACTGTTAGTATTTACACAGTCCAACAGAGACACACCTCAGAGAACAATTACACTCACAACAGTGGAGACCATCTTTTTTATTATGTGTGAAATAACAGAAGTACAATAATATAACATACACAGTTTTTCAGGTACACAGGGCTTTCTTTTATAGACACCCTGAAAATCAAAGTGAAATACTGATGTGGCAGTTTGTCCATTTTGACAAACTAATTTCTGCAACTCAAAATCTTTCTCATTATCTTGTGTGATCCCCACGTGCTTGTGCACGTTTGACAACATCGTGGCCGCTCCTGATGAGATGGATTGAGTCTTGTGAGATGTAGGAGGAACCTGGCAGCGTCTGATGGACCCAAACATAATGTCCCAGAGGTGTTCTATTGGGTTTAAGTCAGGTGATCGTGAGGGTCATTCAGTTGTGTCAATCCCTTCATCCTCCAGGTTCTGCCACATGAGGCCGGCCATTCATCAGGAGGAGCCCAGGACCTACTGCACCAGCGTAGGTCTGACAGTGGGTTCAGGGATTTCACCCCGATACCTAATGGCAGTCAGACTGCTGTTTTCTAGCCAGTAGAGTTCTGTATCTCCATGTATGCAGACCACTGATCACTGACCCACCACCAAATCGCTCATGCTGAACCATGTTGCAGCAGCAGAGCGTTTTCCTTGTTTACTTCAGACCTTTTGACGTCTGTCACAGGTGCTCAGGGTGAACCTGCTGTCATCTGTGAAAAACACAGGGTACCAGGGGAGGTCTTGCCAATTCTGGTGTTGTCTTTAAACGCCAGTGGAGCTCTGAGGTGCTGGGCGATGGGCAGAGGGCCCACGACAGGATGTGGTGCCTTCAAGCCAACTTCATGAAGTGTGTTTCTGATTTTTTGGACAGAGACTTTCACACCAGAAGTCTGCTGGAGGTCATTCTGTAGGGCATTTCATTTTTTATTTATTTGGTAAGAGGGACAATGTACATTAATAAACATTACATCCATCCATCCATCCATCTTCTCCCGCTTAATCCGGCTGGGTCGCGGGGGCAGTTTGCTGCCCAATACTCATAGCACCTGACCCCCCCTATGAACCCCTCTGCAGGTGGTGAGCCCACAGGAGGGAATAAACATTACAACAAATGTAAATATACCTGAGTTAGCCGAAAAGGCTTTTTTCATCAGTAGTCCCCCTGCCAGATGTTAATAGGCATCCTAAAAATGTCATAAAAATACACAACAATACTAATACAGTGAGAAATTCATGAAAAACAGTTTGTTACATTTGTAGAAGCAGTAACATTTAAATATATGATACACACAAAAAAGAATAAAATACAATAAATGAAAAGTTTTTAGTGTTGGCATGTTTGGGATTCAAAAAGCCCCTTGTAAGCATTAGATTTAAATGACTGAAATGTGTGTAACTCTCTGATTTGTTGGGGAACTGTGTTCCTGTGGTGTGAGACTGTGAATGAGAACACAGCCTGGCTGAATGCAGTTCTACAGAGAGGGATGATACAGTCCCCTCGAGTGGAACCTCTGGTGTTTCTGCTGGATGAAACAGTGATGAATGTAGATAAAGGAGGTGGAGCTAATACATACAGTATTTTATATACTAGACAGATGTGATGAAGTAGGTTTCCCCCGTTTAGTAGTTTGTGTTTCTTGAGTGTATGACAGTGGTGTTATCTTACTGGTTTCTTATCTAAAACGTTTAATGCTTGTTTGTATAATGACTCAAGTGGTTTTATGGTTGATTGGTTTGTATTTGACGAACTTGTCAAACAATATGTGATATGGGTGAGAATCATTGAGTGAAAGTACATCTTTGCTGCATCAATTGACAGATTATTTCCAATAAATCTGAAATTTGATAGGCTAAACTGAACCCTGTTTCGAATTATTTTTACATGATTTTTAAAACTAAATTGAGAGTCGAGATGTAAACCTAAATATTTGAATTTGTTGATTATTTCTAATTTCTGTCCTGAAATAAATATATCTGACTGTACATTGCGAAAGGAAAGGAAAGGAGGGATGTACAAAAGAACAAATAAAAGGGAAAGGCGGCGGCTCCAGCACCCACACCGCAGCTCTCAGGAGTCACATCTAGAAATAAAAATGAAGTTACTTCTAGTCCTACAGCTAATCTGGCAACGAAGGACCGTAGCCCCAACATACCACTTTGGCCTCACAGGAACACGCATTGCGGAGCTTTGACTGCGACACCGCATCCATCCTGGAGCAGCGATCACACGTACGGAGCACAACCTGCGGCGCCAGAGAACAGGCCTCGGCACTAAACGGAACAACCGTATTAAAGACCAACTAAATAAGTGAAAATGGTAAAAAAGCGAGGATACTACCTGGAGAGCGGAGGACACGAAGGCACAGCGGGGGGAAGGGGACCCAGAAAGTGCATAGGTCAGAGGGCGAGTGACACAAGGGAAGCGCTATTTATTGATTGACAGCTATCACGATTGGCCAATGAGAACAGTCTCTTAAAGTGGGAAGACCCGCCTGCAGGTCATACTGCCACACATGGAAACGGTTTTTGTGACATTCAACTGTAGACAACAGTGATTCAACCAGGATGTGACCTTTGACATAGCTCTTGTTAATTTGTCTGCAACGTCCTCTGGGCTCTTCCCGTGAGTAAAAACAACAGTATCGTCAGCATGCATTATGGTGTCACACTGATCACAGATGGAGGGCAGTTCATTAACATATAAACTGAACAAAACTGGCCCAAGTATGGATCCCTGCTGAAGGCCTGTATGTAGCTGCAAAAATGTTGATTTAGTATTATTAATCCTTACAAACTGTGAGCGCCTGGACAGGTAGGACTTAATCAGTTGTATAAAATCATTGGAGAAGTTGAAATTAATTAACTTATTCAGTAGGACTATGTGATTTACGGTGTTGAAAGCTTTCCGTAAATCAAGAAAGACAGCCCCTACCATCCTCCACTTATCCATCATTGCTTTTACTTCTTCAATGAATAGACATGTTGCAGTCTCAGTTGAATGGTTCTTTCTAAATCCGAACTGCATTGGATGTAGTGAAACAGAATTATTGTTGAGGTGATCAGTACTTTGCTGAGTGATTACTTTTTCGAAAACCTTGGATACACATGGTAAGATGCTGATGGGTCTATAGTTGGAGGTAAGAAGATGGTCGCCACCTTTAAAAAGTGGAGACACCACTGCAGGTTTCCATAAATCTGGGAATGTCCCCTGTCTCATTGAGATGTTAATAATATGTGTTAATGGTGTGGCTATTGACACACTGATTGCCTTCAACATGAATGTATCCATGCCATAAATGTCCTTAGCTCTTGTCAATCTGAGAGATGATATTATTTTCATAATTTGATTTACATACACTGCATTTAGCCTCAGTACAGGCTCAGTAATATTAACAGAATTGATAGTGTTCTCATTACTTTGTTCAACAGAGAAACTCTGAGCGATGGTGGCAACTGAATCAACAAAGTAATGGTTTAATGTTTGTGCTACTTCAGCTGGATCCTGTAACAATGCACCATTTATCTTTAACTCAGTTGGCTTAGTAATCTTATTTTCTTGCATAGTCAATTTCTTGATTTGAGTCCAAATTAGTTTTGAATTTAGTTTTGAAATAATTTGCCTTTGCTTTTCTCAATGCATTGGTCACTCAATTTCTCAACATTGCAAATTTAAGCCTGTCATGAGACAATTTCGATTTTGTGGCTATTTTTAAAGCTCTGTCTCATTCCTTCATGAGATTTTTTACCTCTTCATTCACCCATGGAAGGGTTTGTTTTTTGTTTTTATGTTTAACTGTAACTGAAAATGCATTAATTGTGGAGCATAATTTTCCTATGAAATTTTGGCTTATTATTTCTACGTTGTTATCAGATAGTAAGTCACTCCATTTTGTCTCTCATCGCTGCTTTGAACTCCTCTTGCTTATTTTTAGGGATACCAAAATGTTCAGTTTTACCAGAATATGTAGTGAACCTTTTACCAATTAGTTTTCTTGAGATGAGCTCCATGATATGGTCTGACAGTCCAGTTATCATATTATCTGATTTTGTGATCCTTTCGGGCCTGTTGCTAAAAATCAGGTCAATTTGTGTACTGGAGGTATTTGTGATTCGAGTTGAGCCTTTAACAACTTGAACTAAATTGAAGTCATCAGTTACTTGCTTGAGTTTTTTCCTTGCAGTCTTTTCTTCCCAGTTTATGTTAAAGTCGCCCATTACAATTACCTCTTTTTTGAAGTCACACTGGCTTAACACATTTTTTAATTTATCATAAAAGCATTTGATGATGGTGGCCAATAAATGACTAAAACTGTGAAGGTCATCTGTGGTGCTAAGATAATTTTTAGTCCTATGCCTTCAAAATCACTTGATAAGTCCCATTTAATTTCACTGCAACAAATTGTGTCTTTAAGATAGACAAGGACCCCGCCCCCTTTTGCATCAGTACAGTCCTTTCTATGAATGACGTAACCCGGAACTAATACAGCAGCAGGTGGTGAGTTTTTGTGGAGCCAAGATTCCGAAAGACAAAGAAAGTCTAGGTTTGAGTCCACCAGTAAATGTTTAATCTGATCAATTTTTGGTGTCAGACTACGTATATTTAGGTGTCCACCTAATATACCCGGTGGCTTTGCTTTGCGGTCCCAAATCGTTCTCGAATTATTCACTGTTTGGAAGACCTTCAACTTCGGTTCATCTGGATCGCTTTGTTTACAATTCGAGGTTTGTTGTTGCTGCACACGTGTTTGTTAGTAGTAGTGTTTAGAGACACTTTTTTGCTCTGCTGAGGATTACTTTGACTCACCGGCATGTTGGATGGAACCGTGGATATTATCCTCACCATAGCCGGCCTGACTGGCGAAGACACATTTGTTTTTACTGACGGCGCCGGGCGCCGCCTCACCTGCGGCAGGCAGTGCTGTGCGCTTCACGGGAATCTCCAACGGGCTTTGTTCCAGTGTCGCTCGATCAAGATGAGTATGATGGTAAAATCTATTGTGATGTCCAGCGTTGAGATCTGCCGTGCTGAGTGACAGACCAGCAGGACAGGGCTGCAGCGATGATTCCCGCTGAGGATGGCTAAACGGACAACCCTCTCTGGACGTCTGGACAGCGATCCCACCCATCTGGACACCGGTAAATACATCAGTTGCACCCGGGAACATCTGGACAGGGTAAGTTTGTTGTGAAGACTTTGCTTGTGGGTAACTTTTGGGCAAATGGCAGGACTGAACAGAAGTAGTAGTAATGCTGGAAATGTCACATTCTACAGTATGTGTTGATTCAGTTGTACCCGGGCATTGATGAATATCACCCGACAGGAGCAAACTGATGGATATTATTATAGCATTGCTGATTTGTTGTTTGCATGCTGTGACAGCTTGTTTCCCCTTTCGATTGTAGCGGCGTGGAAGTATGGTAAGAATAGCATACACACCATATCCCAGGGGGCTGTAGATCTTGGTTGTTTGTGCAAACCAGTGGATGTGCAGATTTAATCCATCCTTACACCACGATGTTGCCAATCAGTCGATGGGCAAATATCAGCAGGTGGTAAAACTTGAGAGAGAGTGCATAAAGCAGCAAAGTGACTGCCACACCTGATACGCCTGGTCGGCCTGTTGCCATGGCCAGGAGCCTGGGGGCTATCTTGGGAGAAAAAGTTTAGTTTCAGTCACTTCTTCCCCGGCAGTCTTTTGTGACAGGTGACAACTTCAAGCTTTTAGTTGTGAACAGTGTGTGATTGTCCGTTTGCTTTGGCTGTAAGCGTTGAAGTTCTTCTCCAAAGTGACGAGCTAGCTTCTCTCCTCTCTGTCTCCTGCCTGAACAGTGCTCAACCTGTTCCTCCTTGCACAAAGAAGCAGATATGAGTCCTGCTGACGGGTTGAGGACCTTCTACAGCCCTGTCCAGCTCTCCTAAAGTTACTGCCTGTTTCCTGAAATCTCCTCCGTGTTCTGGGGATTGTACTGGAGACACGTTAAATTTTCTTGCAATGGCACATCCAGATGTGGCATCATTGGACAACTTTTGTGGGGTTCAGGAATGGCCTCATACTCCCAGTAGTGATAATCACTCCAGCCAAAGCAGCACTAGAGGAAAACCAGCCAAAAAACACCAAGAGAGAGAAACTTGAAATGACCTCCACAGGCAAAACCAGTCGTGTTTTAGAGGTTGTCTCATTGTTGCTGCTCTACTGCACCTGTTGTTTGTTTCCGTTAAAAGAGGAGCTTCCTTTTGTTCCTAAGACGTTGCCCTGTCCTTATTTGTATAGACGTACAACAGATTTTTTTTCATGTCATTTTTTTTCCATCAAACCGTCACTTGTATGAAGTAGAGAAATAAATATAAAGACATGAGAGCCACGGTCATGACCATCATGAGCACCAAGTTACATGTGCCTTTGTCACACTGATCGAAGCTGCTGTAACAAAGTCTTCTAACTAACAACGATGTTTTCTCTGCACACACAGATCCACAGCCTCAGTGTCCAGTGCTGCTGTGTCCATGAAGAGTGACCGGTCTAGACGTCAACCTCCATTCTTCAGCCCTGAACCTGCTCCTTCAGACTCACTGTAAGGACAAATGTCACACTAAAATAACATGTCATATAAAGACAAATGAGCATTACAGTTGTGTGTTAAGTAATACTAAAGGCTAAAGTGTTGTTGAAGACAGAAGAGTGAGCAGTTCAGTGCAGCACCAGTATAAAATACTGTGACTAGAAGAGAACGATGAGAAGCTCCTCAAAGTCTGAGTGTTGAATTACAGACGTGTGATGAAGAGTTCACCACTATCACAGAACCTCCAGAGAAATGGCACCTTTTCTACGTGTGATGATCTGGAGATGTTCCTCACACTTCAGGAAGGGCTCTGTGTTTCTCCTAACAAGCATCATTATACAGATTTGTAGCTGTACAAATAAAATAAAACAAAGTCATTATAAAATATATCTAGACTACATACGAGGGGGTGGGGTTAGGACACATGAAATCACATGAAACTATCTGAAATATTTTACAATTACACAGCCAGTGTTATCGTGTGACTATTGGGTCTAATGTCTTTCTATGACCTATCTGGGCCTGTCAGGAGATATTAGAATGAACAATAATATTGAAGATCACTTTATGGCACAGACAGTGCCCCTACAGCAGGAGAATCACAGCGAAAACCTTTTCTAAATGAACCATATTGTGAATAAAACTATAATAGATAAATAACATAATGAAACATTTTGGTCAGTATCTAAAATGCATCATAATTATGTGAAGTATTTGAACCACTACAGACGAGGCATAAAAAGATACATCTGAATAATGAGCTCCAAATAATATTGTTCATCTCTCCATTATTGAAGTGTTTGTCAACTCAGTAATTTCTGTAACAAGATTTGTACAAAATGCATTTATCCTTCTAAAGTTCTTAACCGAAAATGGCCAATAAGATTAGATTAGTTTAGTTTAAGTCATTTTTATGTTACATAAAGACAAAACTGTGTGTTTCACAGCGAGTGTAACAGGAAATGTAGTGAAAGTAAATAGAGTCCAAATTAGAGTGTCTCTGTGCGTCCTCCCGTGCGCCTCTAAACCAGAATTAAAACTAGGACTGAACCAGGACTAAAACAGGATTTAACCAGGACTAAACCTTTCTGCACAGACCGTGTCTCCTCCTGTCCACCATGGTGTTTGTTAATGACATGGTTCTGCATCACTTTGAGTAAAAAACATCAAATATTACAGATTTTTACTGGGCTGGCGCTTTTATATTTGCACTGAATTTTTTTTTTTGGTAAACAATCTATATGACACCTGTGTGTATTTCACCATGTCAAGTTGAGTATATAGTGTATGGGGGGCAGGTGGGCGGGATTCATCACATCGATGACATCATGAATCGTGTGGCCCCACTTAGAAAATCCCCACTACACCACTGAGTAACAGTAGTTCTGCAGACCAACTTTGGCCATGGCCAAGAATCAAAGCTCTGCACTAAAAAACTGTCAGTGGAATTTAAAACTTCAGAACATCAAAGTCTCTGAAACAAAGGTGACAGTAACAAAGTCTTCTAACCAGGGCTCTACAGTGCACCCATTTCACTCGCATTTGCGAGCAAATATTTCGTCGTGCGAGCGAGGAAAACAAAACAGTCGCACATGCGAGTGCATCTGCAGCACAATAAGGAGCTGCGCACAGACGTAACGCGACGAGTTGAATGTTCTAAATGTATCAAACATTAGGGACAAACTCACAACAGGACTTCAGAATCGTGCCCAAGCACGGATCGCCCCTAAAGCGCGGCACGCAGGCCCAGCGCGAGCGCGACCGAACCAAACCGTGCCCGGGCACGACACCTCCGACTGCGCACGACCCCAGCATAAGAGCTCCGCGTGTGTGCCGATATCACTCATATGAACAAACTTCGCTTCAAAACACACCCACGCCCATATTAACCGAGGAGCGCGCACCGCAGCAGGACCCACAACTGTCCCTCCACTCAATAGATTCCCCCGTGCCGCTGGACCGCTGGACTCGAGCGCATTTGGACTCACGGACTCAAGGTCTGTTTTATTTTTATTTATTTTTTTATTTTAGGCAATTAAGAAGTTTACATTCTTTTACAATGGAACATATAACATTAGAGAAATCATGATAGAAATAACAAGCAAACAAACAAACAAGACAAAAACAAAAAAACAACAACAAAATATTTTGCCCAAAAAGGAGTGGGAAGAAGAGAATTTATTTAATCCCACCCCCCTCTTTTAATCTAATGCAATGAGCTTCTTTTCCATTATTAACTATAGGAACTATTTACAAGTGCAGACAGTGAAAAACTGTTCTAGCTTGATAACATAATTATCATCATATTGCAATAATAATACATGAGGACACCAGCAATAGTAAGAATTTTAAAGATCCCAACAATGGGAACAGACAACAAATATAAGTAACGGTAAAGAGCAGCACATTCAGCAATGGTCAGGAAACAACAAGGATAAACCAGCTCTACAAAAGGCACGATTGTTCTGATATTAGGACCCGCTCTCTGTACACTGTGACCAGACCATATGTTTATATAACAACTTGAATTTACGGATATTTTGGTATTGTTTGAGACGTGTATCCAGACGTTTCCAGAGTTTTACACCACATATAGACACACAGAAACTTTTACGAGTAGTTCGAACATTGGGCAATTTAAAATGTCCATATCCTCTTAAATTATGAGTTCTCTCTCTCATTTTGAACAAGCTTTGTAGATTAGTTGGTAGTAAATTGTTGAATGCTCGAAATACAATTACAAGCGTATAATATTTTACAAGGTCAGAAATCTTCAGGGGCTTGGATTGAATAAAAAGATTATGGGTGCGTTCTAGAAAACCAACTTTATGGATAATTTGCAAAGCGCGTTTCTGTAATATAATCGATGGATTCACTGTACATTGGTAAGTGTTCCCCCATACTTCGATACAATATGTGAAATAAGGGAGAACCAATGAACAGTATAATGTACGCAAGGCATTTTGATCAAGATAATATTTCACTTTGTTTACTATAGCAAAACTTTTGGAAATTTTTGTTTTTATACGTCTAATGTGGGCTTTCCATGATAATTTACTGTCTATTATAACTCCCAGGAATTTATATTCATTTACAATTTCTATTTGGACACCTTCAATCATGATTGGTAACTCTGTGTTAATCTTGTGATTGCCAAACATCATTGCCTTGGTCTTATTCAAGTTTAATGACAACTTAATAATATCCATCCACTTTTTTATTTTATTAAGTTCCTCGTTTAGAGTACTTATGAGTTCATTATAATTATGACGACTATAAAATATGCTGGTGTCAAAAGGTATATGCTTTAGTGACTGTGATACAGTAAATATATCATTTATATATATATTGAACAATTTTGGTCCCAGAACAGACCCCTGGGGGACCCCACAAACAATGCCAAGGTATTTTTGATGTATATTGTCCCATTTGAACATATTGCAGCCTTTCTGTAAGATAACTTTTCAACCAGTTCCCAGCTATCCCTCTAATTCCATATTGTTCAAGTTTCTGTAATAATATTGAATGATTGATAGTGTCAAAGGCTTTCTTAAGATCAATAAAAATACCGGCAGCATATTTTTATATATATATTCTCTAGTGCATTTGTAATACCCTCTACTGCGTCGATTATTGCCATTCAGGTGGTTCTTTGCGTCCTAAATCCATATTGCCCTGCATTAATTATTTGATGTTTGTTGAGAAACTTTTCGAGGCGTGAGTTGAAGAGCTTTTCGAGGATTTTTGAAAACTGTGGTAGTAGGAAGATTGGCCTGTAGTTTGTAAAACAATGTTTGTTCTCACTCTTGAGTATTGGTATTACTTTTGCTATTTTCATTTTCTTTGGGAAATGCCCTGACAGAAAGGATAAATTACAGATATGGGTGAAGGGCTTAGCAATGTTTTTTATTACTTTCTTGACTAGTACCATATCTATGCCGTGACAATCTTTGGATAATTTACTTTTGCATTTCAGGACTATGTTTGTTACCTCATATTGCTGCAGATATAAAGATTGAATGCGGAATTCTTTCAAAATTATGGTGAGACTGTAAAGTTCCCTGGTCTGGAATTATTGCTGCCAACTCTGGGCCAACATTTACAAAGAAATTATTGAAACGATTTACTGTGTCATTGGTGTTTTGAATTTTATCATTTTTGTCAATGAAATAGTCAGGATATGTTACTTTTATAGATCGTTGTTTAATGAGTTTATTCAGTGTTTCCCAAGTTCTCTTTATATTGTTTCTATTTTCATATAATATTTTCTTATAGTATAGCTGCTCGCTCGCTCTAATTATGTCCGCTAATTTATTTTTGTACTTCTCATATCTTTGTTCTGCTTCTTTAGTTTTAGACTTTATGAATTTTTTATACAGATTATTTTTCTTTTTACAAGCATTAATTATTCCTTTTGTTAGCCAAGGACTATTTGTACATTTTCTATTTAGTCTGAGTTCTATGACTGGACAGTGTTTATTATATAAAGACAAGAATATATCTAAAAAGTTATTATATGCTTGGTCCACATCTGTTTCTCTATAGATTGTACTCCAGTCCTGAGATATTAGACTGTTGTTAAGAGAGTTCATAGTTTCTTCAGTTTGTATTTGTTTATAGATTACTTTTCTTCCCTTCTCGATTTTTTCGAGATCATAGTCAAGAGCAATGAAAACTGGTAAATGGTCAGAAATATCACATAAAAATAGGCCACTGATAATTGATTCCCCATAAAGTTAGTAAAGATATTATCAATAATCGTGGCACTGTGTGAGGTGACTCTCGTTGGTTTAGTTATCGTGGGATAGAGGGACATACTGAACATTGTATCTGAGAAGTCATCTATTATTTTTAGTTTGGCTGGATTTAGCAGGTCAATGTTAAAATCTCCACAGATAAATAATGTTTTGTGATTCACAGTGGAAAACAGTCTCTCCATCCATTCATTGAAAACTTCCACATCAGAGCCAGGTGATCGATAAACACAGCTTATAATTACGTTTTCTTTTTCCCCATTTTGGATTTCAACTGTTAAACATTCCATCGTTTCATTAATAGCAAGCGACAGGTTAGCTAAGACCATAAAGTTTATGGAATTATGAATATAAAAAGCAACCCCTCCCCCTGTTTTATTTTCTCTATTTTTATATATTAATTCCTAATCTTCAAGACCAAAATCTATCCCTTTGACATCATTGAACCAGGTTTCAGTAATCGCTCTGATACTGAAGGGGTGAGTGAAATGTTGCAAATACTCCTTGATAGAGCTGAAATTAGTGTACATACTTCTACTGTTAAATGTATTATTGACAGTTTCCCCTCTAATCTCACACTGTTTTCAAATTGTTCTTGTGTAATATAATTACAACTGTTAACAATAGAAGAAAGAAAGTTTGTATCTGGGTCTATCTCTGCGGCTCGGTCTGTTGTGTTATATTCATTGTGTGCAAAATTGTCCAGTTCCACTTGTGTGTAGTTAAGAATTTTCTGCAGCATGTCCATGTCGTTATTTCTCCTTAATGCAGTCTGTCTAATTGGTGTATTGTGCATGTGATGTGTAGAGTCAAAAGTTACAGTACCTTAATATCATTGGGAACATTGTCAGTATTTATCCAGATCTTCTTTTTCTCTCACCACCAAAACTTTAGCTTCCTCAGGTGTCCCGTTTAGTTTAATGAAGATTTTACAGTTTGTTACCCAAGTTTGCTGGATTTTGTGTTCCTTTTTAAGCCACCTTGCCTTTTTTGCAATTTCAGCATTTTTCCGTGTCAGATGCTCATTTATGAAAATGTCCGTTCCTTTCAATTTGCGTACTTGTTTAAGAAGTGCCAACTTGTTTTTACGATTGACAAACCGCATGATGATGGCTGCTGGTCTCCCACTCCGAGTGGGCAGTGGGTGGCAGGCCTCGATGTGCTCCAGGTCCATCTCTATCCCCCTACCTCAGAGGTAGGATGCCACCTGTTGCTCCACCGAGCGTGTCTCCTGCTCACTGGGCTCCTCGCTGTCCGGGGCCACGGCGCGAGCGTACGAGCGGGGCTTGATCTTAATGCCGCCGATGACCACGTCGTTCATGCGGGAGTACTGGTCTGAATACTGAGTGCATCATATTTCATTACGGCCGCTGCTGTCGACACTAAACTTGTACTGGTGTGTGGGACCTGTGCGCTGGAGCCCGGGGACACCGCGCGGCACCACCAGCACGCGGCTTGTCCACAGCGCGCACCCTCGTGTACCAGCTGCGCAAGGCCACAGGGCAGGTTAAACATCCTACCTCTCTATACATCAGTGCGGCGCTCTTCGCCTTTTCACGCTCTCTCCTCCCCACGTAGAGCACTGAGGCTCCCCCTCAATAAGCGCTGATTAGAAGAGCAGGACCAAACGCAAAGCAAAAAGTAATTTTCTGTCAGTGTCCACACAAAGCAGAGCTACAGCACAGAGCAGGCGACATGTGGACTGAAGTTTGCCTAAGAAAATGCCAAATTAATCTGTTTGTCACAATGTGCGTTTGGTTTAGTAAACGTGCAGAGGCTAAATACCAGTAAAACCAGTGAGAGAATCTAACTCCAGGAATTTGAAAATACAGGTTTAAAAATTCTACCCACTTTTTTCACTTTGAAGCAGTTTTGTGTAAAGTGCCAGTGGAAGTTCTCTCAAAGAAGAGGTTCTTAAACTGTGGGTGAGGGTCCAAAAAGGGGCGCAATGTTTCAGTGCAGTACAGTTTGCTTGTCTTATTTTAAGTCTAAATAAATATTAATCAGATAAAATGGAGATAGACTGATAAAAAACACTTCGATCATACAGGAAAAGTACAGTCATAATTCTTTTGTTTTGTTTTTTTTTGATTAAATTCATTCATATAAGTTGGTGTTGGTATGTGCAAGTTCTGCACTGAAATAAACGTTCAAAACGAAAACTTACTTGTGCCCCCATTTTTTTTTCTGTGCTCCTAAAATTTTTAACTTAGGGGCAGGTGTGCTCCTGAAAAAAAAAGTTAGTGTAGAGCCCTGATTCAGTTGGACCTGGGCATTGATGAATATCACCCGACAGGAGCAAACTGATGGATATTATTATAGCATTGCTGATTTGTTGTTTGCATGCTGTGACAGCTTGTTTCCCCTTTCGATTGTAGCGGCGTTGAAGTATGGTAAGAATAGCATACACTCCATATCCCAGGGGGCTGTAGATCTTGGTTGTTTGTGCAAACCAGTGGATGTGCGGATTTAATCCATCCTTACACACGATGTTGCCAATCAGTCGATGGGCAAATATCAGCAGGTGGTAAAAACTTGAGAGAGAGTGCATAAAGCAGCAAAGTGACTGCCACACCTGATACGCCTGGTCGGCCTGTTGCCATGGCCAGGAGCCTGGGGGCTATCCTGGGAGAAAAAGTTTAGTTTCAGTCACTTCTTCCCCGGCAGTCTTTTGTGACAGGTGACAACTTCAAGCTTTTAGTTGTGAACAGTGTGTGATTGTCCGTTTGCTTTGGCTGTAAGCGTTGAAGTTCTTCTCCAAAGTGACGAGTTAGCTTCTCTCCTCTCTGTCTCCTGCCTGAACAGTGCTCAACCTGTTCCTCCTTGCACAAAGAAGCAGATATGAGTCCTGCTGACGGGTTGAGGACCTTCTACAGCCCTGTCCAGCTCTCCTAAAGTTACTGCCTGTTTCCTGAAATCTCCTCCGTGTTCTGGGGATTGTACTGGAGACACGTTAAATTTTCTTGCAATGGCACATCCAGATGTGGCATCCTGGAGAAGTTGGACAACTTCTGTGGGGTTCAGGAATGGCCTCATACTCCCAGTAGTGATAATCACTCCAGCCAAAGCAGCACTAGAGGAAAACCAGCCAAAAAACACCAAGAGAGAGAAACTTGAAATGACCTCCACATGCAAAACCAGTCGTGTTTTAGTTTGTCTCATTGTTTCCGCTCTACTGCACCTGTTGTTCATTTCCATTAAAAGAGGAGCTTCCTTTTGTTCCTAAGACGTTGCCCTGTCCTTATTTGTATAGACGTACAACAGATTTTTTTTCATGTCATTTTTTTTCCATCAAACCGTCACTTGTATGAAGTAGAGAAATATAAAGACATGAGAGCCACGGTCATGACCATCATGAGCTCCAAGTTACATGTGCCTTTGTCACACTGATCCAAGCTGATGTAACAAAGTCTTCTAAGTAACAACACATGATGTTTTCTCTCCACACACAGATCCACAGCCTCAGTGTCCAGTGCTGCTGTGTCCATGAAGAGTGACCGATCTAAAGATTATCCTCCAGACTTCAGCCCTGAACCTGCTCCTTCAGACTCACTGTAAGAACAAATGTCACACTAAAATAACATGTCATATAAAGACAAATGAGCATTACAGTTGTGTGTTAAGTAATACTAAAGGCTAAAGTGTTGTTGAAGACAGAAGAGGGAGCAGTTCAGTGCAGCACCAGTATAAAATACTGTGACTAGAAGAGAACGATGAGAAGCTCCTCAAAGTCTGAGTGTTGAATTACAGACGTGTGATGAAGAGTTCACCACTATCACAGAACCTCCAGAGAAATGGCACCTTTTCTACGTGTGATGATCTGGAGATGTTCCTCACACTTCAGGAAGGGCTCTGTGTTTCTCCTAACAAGCATCATTATACAGATTTGTAGCTGTACAAATTAAATAAAACAAAGTCATTATAAAATATATCTAGACTACATACGAGGGGGTGGGGTTAGGACACATGAAATCACATGAAACTATCTGAAATATTTTACAATTACACAGCCAGTGTTATCGTGTGACTATTGGGCCTAATGTCTTTCTATGACCTATCTGGGCCTGTCAGGAGATGAGAGAATGAACAATAATATTGAAGATCACTTTATGGCACAGACAATGCCCCTACAGCAGGAGAATCACAGCAAAAACCTTTTCTAAATGAACCATATTGTGAATAAAACTATAATAGATAAATAACATAATGAAACATTTTGGTAAGTATCTAAAATGCATCATAATTATGTGAAGTATTTGAACCACTACAGACGAGGCATAAAAAGATACATCTGAATAATGAGCTCCAAATAATATTGTTCATCTCTCCATTATTGAAGTGTTTGTCAACTCAGTAATTTCTGTAACAAGATTTGTACAAAATGCATTTATCCTTCTAAAGTTCTTAACCGACAATGGCCAATAAGATTAGATTAGTTTAGTTTAAGTCATTTTTATGTTACATAAAGACAAAACTGTGTGTTTCACAGCGAGTGTAACAGGAAATGTAGTGAAAGTAAATAGAGTCCAAATTAGAGTGTCTCTGTGCGTCCTCCCGTGCGCCTCTAAACCAGAATTAAAACTAGGACTGAACCAGGACTAAAACAGGATTTAACCAGGACTAAACCTTTCTGCAGACCGCGTCTCCTCCTGTCCACCATGGTGTTTGTTAATGACATGGTTCTGCATCACTTTGAGTAAAAAACATCAAATATTACAGATTTTTACTGGGCTGGCGCTTTTATATTTGCACTGAATTTTTTTTTTTGGTAAACACTCTATATGACACCTGTGTGTATTTCACCATGTCAAGTTGAGTATATAGCGTATGGGGGGTAGGTGGGCGGGATTCATCACATCGATGACGTCATGAATCGTGTGGCCCCACTTAGAAAATCCCCACTACACCACTGAGTAACAGTAGTTCTGCAGACCAACTTTGGCCATGGCCAAGAATCAAAGCTCTGCACTAAAAAACTGTCAGTGGAATTTAAAACTTCAGAACATCAAAGTCTCTGAAACAAAGGTGACAGTAACGAAGTCTTCTAACTAACAACGATGTTTTCTCTGCACACACAGATCCACAGCCTCAGTGTCCAGTGCTGTGTCCATGAAGAGTGACATGTCTAAATTTCAACCTCCATTCTTCAGCCTTGAACCTGCTCCTTTAGACTCACAGTGAGGATAACACCTAAATAATAAAACTGATCCAAATCTTCATCAGTTTAAATTAAATGAGTTCAATGTTTCAGGCCCAGGGCTCAACACACTGACGTGACAAATGAAAAGCAGGTCCTCAGCACAACACAAGGTGAGTCTCTATTACACTGTTTATGAGGACACACAAAATACATGTTACATGATGCATCTGCGTTCCTCTCACAGCAGATGAAGAGCTCCAGAAGGTTCTGCAGGACCATAAGCTGAGCCTGAGCAGCAGATGTGGGAGTGTGACAGAGGGAACTGAAGGAGCAGGAAGTAGAACTCCTCTGAACAGCATCTACACTGAGCTGTACATCACCGAGGGCCTCAGTGAAGAGGCCACAGCCCAACATGAGGAGAGGAGGCTGGAGGAACTCTCCAAGAAGACTCTCTCCAAGAAGACTGTCCAGGAAACCTCCATCAGGTGTCAGGACATCTTTAAAGCACTGCCCACTGAGGAGCAGCAGGGGGCGCCACAGCAGAAGGAGCAGAGGTCCATCAGAGCGGTGCTGACCTGTGGCGTAGCTGGAGTGGGGAAAACTTTCTTAGTCCTGAAGTTCTCTCTGGACTGGGCCCAGGGCTCAGAGAACCAGGAGCTGGACCTGGTGCTGCCGCTGTCCTTCAGAGAGCTGAACCTGGTCAGAGGGGGGCGCTACAGTCTGATGGAGCTGATACAAGTGTTCCATCCAGCGCTGGTAAAACAGGTGACGCTCCTTTATCTGCTCTTCTACTTCTTCTACTTGGATAAACCTGATGACATTGAAAAGTCTCCTCTTGTTCCATGTTCTTGTTGTGTCCACAGACGCTCACAGCTCACACTCTGTCCGTCTCTAAACTCCTGTTCATCTTCGACGGCCTCGACGAGAGCAGACTGTCTCTGGACTTTGACTGTGAGGTCATCTCTGAGGTCACACAGAGGTCAGAGGTCAGCGTGCTGTTAGTGAACCTCATCAAAGGCACTCTGCTTCCTACTGCCCTTATATGGATCACCTCCAGACCAGCAGCAGCCAATCGGATCCCAGCGCAGTGCGTGCACAGGGTGACAGAGGTCAGGGGCTTCATCACTGACCATCAGAAGGAGCAGTACTTCAGGAAGAGGTTCACAGATGAAGAGCAGTGTAACACAGTCCTGTCCCACATCAGAACCTCCCGCAGCCTCCACATCATGTGCCAGATCCCAGTCTTCTGCTGGATCACAGCCACAGTCCTGGACCACATGATGAGAACCAATCAGAGCGGAGCGCTGCCCCAGACACTCAGCGACATGTACGCCCACTTCCTGTTAGTGCAGACCAACAGGAAGAGGAAGTACAGAGCACAGAGCAGCGGTCCAGAGCTGAGCACAGACGACTGTGAGCTGCTCCTGAAGCTGGGCAGACTGGCCTTTGAACATCTGCAGAAAGGAAACATCATGTTCTACCAGGAAGACCTGGAGCAGGTGGGTCTGGACCTGACCGAGGCCTCGGTCTACTCAGGACTCTGTACAGAGATCTTCAAACGAGAGAGTGTCCTCTTCAACAAATCAGTCTACTGCTTTGTCCACCTGAGCGTCCAGGAGTTTATGGCAGCGCTTTACCTGCTCCACTGCTTTGGAAGTGACACAGATGTCGTTCTGAGGTTTCTTGGTGAAGAGACAAACAAAACATTAAGTGAAAGTGAGTTTCTCAAAAGATCTCTTGACAAATCCCTGAAGAGTTCAAATGGCCACCTGAACCTGTTTGTGCGCTTCCTTCATGGCCTCAGTCTGGACTCCAACCAGAGACTTTTAAGAGGTCTGCTGAGTCCAGTAAACCAATCAGAAATCCCCAAAGTCATTAAAAACTTGAAAGAGATGAGCTCAGGGGAAGTCTCACTAGACCAGAATATCCACATCTTCCACTGTCTGATGGAAATGAAGGACCAGTCTCTCCTGCAGCAGATCCAGGACCTCCTGAAGTCTACAGGAGGATCACAGGAGAAACTGTCTGAGTTCCAGTGCTCGGCTCTGGCCTACATGCTGCAGATGTCAGAGCAGGTCCTGGAGGAACTGGACCTACAGAAGTACAACACGTCTAAAGAGGGTAAACAGAGGCTGATCCCAGCGGTGGGGAACTGCAGGAAGGCTCGGTCAGTCCTCACTCACAATCAGCAGCTTCACAGACCTGTGTTAGGACTAATCAAACACATTTAAATGAAACATCTGCTTACAGGCTTGTTCGCTGTAAACTCTCAGAGACTCACTGTGAAGTGGTGGCCTCAGCGCTGAAGTCCAGCCCCTCCCACCTGAAAGAGCTCGATCTGAGTGAGAATATCCTGACAGACTCAGCAGTGTCTGTGCTGTGTGCTGGACTGCAGAGTCCTCACTGTGAACTCTCCTCTCTCAGGTCAGTCTCCTCCGTTTAAGCACAAATCACACTATTAAACACAGTGTAAAGTGTTTAGTGGGATAAATGTCATTTAAATGGAATCACCAAAGCATTATTCTAGTGTCATTATCATTCCTCATTAAGAGCATCATCGTCTCTTCAGTGTTTGGGAAACTCTGGATATGGACCTGGACCAGGATCTGAAGCTGGTGAAATGGTTTTCACAGAATTACAGCAGAGTCTATTCTTAAACGTCTTTTACATCAAAAAGCATTTAAATCAAATGCTGCTCATAGAATCAGAATAAACAACAAAACACAGGGATTTCTCTGTTATGATCCACAAGTCTTCATCCAATAATAATAAAAACTGTCAAACCAAACAAGAAAACGAGTACGAGAAAAAATGTGCAAAATGGTCAAAAAAAAAGGTTTTTAAGCTGCTAAATACCTCTCTATATGACAATTTAGGCCTAAATATACAAATATACAAATCACCCAGTGCTTTGCTATTTGACCTGGATATGTTTTTCAATGTATCTGGGACCAAGTTATTTCAAAATCAAGTCCCAATAATATGAAAACGCTCAGTATTCGCCTGTTTGATTCTTCTAATGTTAAATTCAAATAATGTTATTTGACCTTTTGAAGCTGAACCTGTTTTTCAGATGAAGTCTCCTGATGCTGTCCTGTGTAGAGTGCTGCTCCTTTCTGCTCACTAAGAGCCTGGAAGAAGGCCGAGTCCTGGCTTAGTCTAACTTCAGTCCTGGTTCAGATTTGGTCATCAGACTCCTCGTAATCCTTGTTTAGTCCTGGTGTAGTTCTAGTTCAGACCAGCTCTCTGCTTACTAAACATGTGGGATGTTAATATCTCTGTAGTTCTCAGAGTAAACACGATGGACACAAGTGGAAAACTGCGCTGACAGATGCTAATCCTCCAAGTGCATTTTGAATCATGTATTTAGTGTCACTCAGTTTGCAGATTTTAACGGCCTTTTCACCGAGATCTGAGGGAGACTAATGTGTTTGTGCTGAGAGACTATTTTATTTTATTTTATTTATTGATTTATTTGGCAGGGACAATGCAGTCAGACATGGATACAAAACATAGTTTGCAGCAGATGTGAAGCATACAGAGTGTTAGCAAATGCTAATTTTCAACTCCAGTCCCCGTCTGGGCTTTTCTAGAATTACACTACAATCATAAAAAAATACATTAAAATATGTTTCCATTATATAATTAACATATATAACACTCACTCTTTCCCTCGCTCACAACTTTCATGCAATTTATTTATTGGTGGGTACAGTTTTGATTTGTTTTCAGCCACTGCTTAACACTGGAGGTGAACAGTTTGAATTCAGAGATGCCCTTTATCTCGGTGGGCAGTGAGTTCCACTGTTTGCAGCTCTTATATGAAAAGGCCGACTGTCCAAATGATGTTCTGCACTGAGGGATTTTACAGTTTCTGTTTGAGACGCCTCTTGTCATTCTGCTGCTGTTTGGTCTCTGGATAAATGTACTGAGTGGTTCTGGGGCCAGATTATTGAGACATTTGAAACATAATTTGAGAAAACATAAATTACTAAAGCTTTCAAAATTTAACAAATTATAATTCTTAAGAATATGGCAGTGATGAAAGCGAACTGGTTTTTGATCCATAATTTTTATTGCTTGGTTGTAGAGTGAACCAATGCGCTTTGTGGCTAAGGGAGCTGCCTGGGCCCTGCTGTCATGCAGTATGAAATATGAGAAAAGATCATCCCAGGCATGTACAGCAGGGCCGCCTGATTTGGAATATAGTGTCTGATTAATTTAAAGCAATTTAGATTTCTTTGTATTGTTTTGGATATTTTCTTAATGTGATTATCAAATTTTAGTTGGGGGTCTCGGACCAACCCAAGATATTTAAATTTATTTACTGTTTGTATTTTATCATTTTGCAAATGTATTTTAAATTTTTGGTCCAGCTTTAGTTTTTTGATAGAAAAACACATAGCAACTGTTTTAGTGAGGTTTAAAGTGAGCTTATTTTGAATAAGCCACTGACTAACCTCAGCCATGCACATGGACAAAACATCCGCAGCCTGCTCCGGGGTCTTGGCGGGTGCATAAAAAACTGCAGCATCCGCATAAAGTTGGCAGCGACACCTGGGCAGATCAAAGGCAAGTCACTTATAAAGAGACTAAACAGAAGTGGTCCCAATATGGAACCTTGGGGTTTGCCTATTCGAGCATTTACAAATGAAGACCTATTTCCAGCCACTTTAACACACTGTTCCCTACCCTGGAGAAAAGTAAACTGTGATGCTAAAAGTAAACTGTGACTGACTGTTTCGAAGGCTTTTTTTAGATGGAGAAACAGCTCCTACCACCTCACCTCTATCCAGGGACTTCTTTATGTTTTCAATGAAGCAGCAGTTTGCTATTTCGGTTGAGTTTCCTGGTCTAAAACCAAACTGCTGTGGGTGGAGGAGCTGGTTGGCCTCTAAGTGGTCAGTCAGTTGTGTTGCTACAATTTTCTCAATCACTTTGGACAGTATAGGTAGAATTGATATTGGTCTGTAATTGCACATAGAATCCTGGCTCCCTGATTTAAAAATTGGGACAATCACAGCCTTAATCCAATCTAAGGGAAATTTACAATTTTGTATAGACAGATTGACAAGGTGTGTCAGAGGTTTAACTATCACATTACTGTAATGTTTGAGAAAACAACAATTCATATTATATATATTATTTGATCTGGAATTAGACAACATTTGGATTGTCTTTGTGACTTCTGTCTCATTCACCTCTTCAATACAAAAACTATTAGCAGAGGGTATTAAAGGAGGTATGTTAACATAATCAGACTCGAAACATTTTGCCAATTCTTCTGATTGCACAAAGTAGGTACTAAAGCTCTCAGCCATAATGGCCTGTTATTAGTAACATCGCCATTTATGATGAGTTCCCTAATTCTACTAGGCTTAGTCGTTTTGTTAGTCAGATAATTTAGATGTTTCCATAGGGAACTGGTGTTGCCTTTTGCATTGCCGATAAGTGTAGTATGAGGCTTGTGCTTTTCTTAGTTCTTGTATCACTTTATTTCTTAGACTTTTAAAGGCTAAATGATCAGTATTAAGTTTTGAATTTAATGCTTTCTTTAAGGCTAAGTCACGCTTCCTCATTAGTTTTTTTATTTCATCATTTAACCATGGAAGAGTACTTTCTTTTTGTTTGTTCTTTTTTGGCCCAGTAAATGTATCCACAATTGTTGTTATAGTTGTTGTTATAGAATCACAACATTCATCCACATCTTCCATGGTCATGATCTGCTCCCAACTTACATTTTTTAGTTCCCTTTCAAAGTGAGCAGTTTTGGATTTAGGAATTGCATATTTTATATCACTGTCCTTGTCATACAGTTTGCCAAAAATATTGTAGTCTTTTTTTAGTTCGTTTTCTGACCGTCAAAGTCATGTTGTGGTCTGATAGCCCCGTTCTTAGATTATAAGTCCTTGTAATACGTTCAGGTTTGTTGGTAAAGGCCATATCAATAAGAGTCTTAGTCTGTCTGGTGATCCTAGTAGGTCCTTTAATCATTTGTTGATAGTTGAATTTAGTCATTATCATTTTCAGTTTTTGCTTAGAGCTTTTATCAGACCAGTTGATATTGTAATCACCATACCATATAGTTTCTCTGTATACCTCCAGTTGTTTAACTACGTGACTTAGTTCATCATAAAAAGATACATTATGAGAAGGGGGATTATATAAGATATGAACATTGAAGTTCATTGATGGAGACAGAATTATGTTCGAGGCTAAAACACACACTAATGTGTGTGTTTGTGCTGAGAGACTAATGTGTGTGTTTGTGCTGAGAGACTAATGTGTGTGTTTGTGCTGAGAGACTAATGTGTGTGTTTGTGCTGAGAGACTAATGTGTGTGTTTGTGCTGAGAGACTAATGTGTGTGTTTGTGCTGAGAGACTAATGTGTGTGTTTGTGCTGAGAGACTAATGTGTGTGTTTGTGCTGAGAGACTAATGTGTGTGTTTGTGCTGAGAGACTAATGTGTGTGTTTGTGCTGAGACTAATGTGTGTGTTTGTACTGAGAGACTAATGTGTGTGTTTGTGCTGAGAGACTAATGTGTGTGTTTGTGCTGAGAGACTAATGTGTGTGTTTGTGCTGAGAGACTAATGTGTGTGTTTGTGCTGAGAGACTAATGTGTGTGTTTGTGCTGAGAGACTAATGTGTGTGTTTGTACTGAGAGACTAATGTGTGTGTTTGTGCTGAGAGACTAATGTGTGTGTTTGTGCTGAGAGACTAATGTGTGTGTTTGTGCTGAGAGACTAATGTGTGTGTTTGTGCTGAGAGACTAATGTGTGTGTTTGTGCTGAGAGACTAATGTGTGTGTTTGTGCTGAGAGACTAATGTGTGTGTTTGTGCTGAGAGACTAATGTGTGTGTTTGTGCTGAGAGACTAATGTGTGTGTTTGTGCTGAGAGACTAATGTGTGTGTTTGTGCTGAGAGACTAATGTGTGTGTTTGTGCTGAGAGACTAATGTGTGTGTTTGTGCTGAGAGACTAATGTGTGTGTTTGTGCTGAGAGACTAATGTGTGTGTTTGTGCTGAGAGACTAATGTGTGTGTTTGTGCTGAGAGACTAATGTGTGTGTTTGTGCTGAGAGACTAATGTGTGTGTTTGTGCTGAGAGACTAATGTGTGTGTTTGTGCTGAGAGACTAATGTGTGTGTTTGTGCTGAGAGACTAATGTGTGTGTTTGTGCTGAGAGACTAATGTGTGTGTTTGTGCTGAGAGACTAATGTGTGTGTTTGTGCTGAGAGACTAATGTGTGTGTTTGTGCTGAGAGACTAATGTGTGTGTTTGTGCTGAGAGACTAATGTGTGTGTTTGTGCTGAGAGACTAATGTGTGTGTTTGTGCTGAGAGACTAATGTGTGTGTTTGTGCTGAGAGACTAATGTGTGTGTTTGTGCTGAGAGACTAATGTGTGTGTTTGTGCTGAGAGACTAATGTGTGTGTTTGTGCTGAGAGACTAATGTGTGTGTTTGTGCTGAGAGACTAATGTGTGTGTTTGTGCTGAGAGACTAATGTGTGTGTTTGTGCTGAGAGACTAATGTGTGTGTTTGTGCTGAGAGACTAATGTGTGTGTTTGTGCTGAGAGACTAATGTGTGTGTTTGTGCTGAGAGACTAATGTGTGTGTTTGTGCTGAGAGACTAATGTGTGTGTTTGTGCTGAGAGACTAATGTGTGTGTTTGTGCTGAGAGACTAATGTGTGTGTTTGTGCTGAGAGACTAATGTGTGTGTTTGTGCTGAGAGACTAATGTGTGTGTTTGTGCTGAGAGACTAATGTGTGTGTTTGTGCTGAGAGACTAATGTGTGTGTTTGTGCTGAGAGACTAATGTGTGTGTGCTGAAAGACTAATGTGTGTGTTTGTGCTGAGAGACTAATGTGTGTGTTTGTGCTGAGAGACTAATGTGTGTGTTTGTGCTGAGAGACTAATGTGTGTGTTTGTGCTGAGAGACTAATGTGTGTGTTTGTGCTGAGAGACTAATGTGTGTGTTTGTGCTGAGAGACTAATGTGTGTGTTTGTGCTGAGAGACTAATGTGTGTGTTTGTGCTGAGAGACTAATGTGTGTGTTTGTGCTGAGAGACTAATGTGTGTGTTTGTGCTGAGAGACTAATGTGTGTGTTTGTGCTGAGAGACTAATGTGTGTGTTTGTGCTGAGAGACTAATGTGTGTGTTTGTGCTGAGAGACTAATGTGTGTGTTTGTGCTGAGAGACTAATGTGTGTGTTTGTGCTGAGAGACTAATGTGTGTGTTTGTGCTGAGAGACTAATGTGTGTGTTTGTGCTGAGAGACTAATGTGTGTGTTTGTGCTGAGAGACTAATGTGTGTGTTTGTGCTGAGAGACTAATGTGTGTGTTTGTGCTGAGAGACTAATGTGTGTGTTTGTGCTGAGAGACTAATGTGTGTGTTTGTGCTGAGAGACTAATGTGTGTGTTTGTGCTGAGAGACTAATGTGTGTGTTTGTGCTGAGAGACTAATGTGTGTGTTTGTGCTGAGAGACTAATGTGTGTGTTTGTGCTGAGAGACTAATGTGTGTGTTTGTGCTGAGAGACTAATGTGTGTGTTTGTGCTGAGAGACTAATGTGTGTGTTTGTGCTGAGAGACTAATGTGTGTGTTTGTGCTGAGAGACTAATGTGTGTGTTTGTGCTGAGAGACTAATGTGTGTGTTTGTGCTGAGAGACTAATGTGTGTGTTTGTGCTGAGAGACTAATGTGTGTGTTTGTGCTGAGAGACTAATGTGTGTGTTTGTGCTGAGAGACTAATGTGTGTGTTTGTGCTGAGAGACTAATGTGTGTGTTTGTGCTGAGAGACTAATGTGTGTGTTTGTGCTGAGAGACTAATGTGTGTGTTTGTGCTGAGAGACTAATGTGTGTGTTTGTGCTGAGAGACTAATGTGTGTGTTTGTGCTGAGAGACTAATGTGTGTGTTTGTGCTGAGAGACTAATGTGTGTGTTTGTGCTGAGAGACTAATGTGTGTGTTTGTGCTGAGAGACTAATGTGTGTGTTTGTGCTGAGAGACTAATGTGTGTGTTTGTGCTGAGAGACTAATGTGTGTGTTTGTGCTGAGAGACTAATGTGTGTGTTTGTGCTGAGAGACTAATGTGTGTGTTTGTGCTGAGAGACTAATGTGTGTGTTTGTGCTGAGAGACTAATGTGTGTGTTTGTGCTGAGAGACTAATGTGTGTGTTTGTGCTGAGAGACTAATGTGTGTGTTTGTGCTGAGAGACTAATGTGTGTGTTTGTGCTGAGAGACTAATGTGTGTGTTTGTGCTGAGAGACTAATGTGTGTGTTTGTGCTGAGAGACTAATGTGTGTGTTTGTGCTGAGAGACTAATGTGTGTGTTTGTGCTGAGAGACTAATGTGTGTGTTTGTGCTGAGAGACTAATGTGTGTGTTTGTGCTGAGAGACTAATGTGTGTGTTTGTGCTGAGAGACTAATGTGTGTGTTTGTGCTGAGAGACTAATGTGTGTGTTTGTGCTGAGAGACTAATGTGTGTGTTTGTGCTGAGAGACTAATGTGTGTGTTTGTGCTGAGAGACTAATGTGTGTGTTTGTGCTGAGAGACTAATGTGTGTGTTTGTGCTGAGAGACTAATGTGTGTGTTTGTGCTGAGAGACTAATGTGTGTGTTTGTGCTGAGAGACTAATGTGTGTGTTTGTGCTGAGAGACTAATGTGTGTGTTTGTGCTGAGAGACTAATGTGTGTGTTTGTGCTGAGAGACTAATGTGTGTGTTTGTGCTGAGAGACTAATGTGTGTGTTTGTGCTGAGAGACTAATGTGTGTGTTTGTGCTGAGAGACTAATGTGTGTTTGTGCTGAGAGACTAATGTGTGTGTTTGTGCTGAGAGACTAATGTGTGTGTTTGTGCTGAGAGACTAATGTGTGTGTTTGTGCTGAGAGACTAATGTGTGTGTTTGTGCTGAGAGACTAATGTGTGTGTTTGTGCTGAGAGACTAATGTGTGTGTTTGTGCTGAGAGACTAATGTGTGTGTTTGTGCTGAGAGACTAATGTGTGTGTTTGTACTGAGAGACTAATGTGTGTGTTTGTGCTGAGAGACTAATGTGTGTGTTTGTACTGAGAGACTAATGTGTGTGTTTGTGCTGAGAGACTAATGTGTGTGTTTGTGCTGAGAGACTAATGTGTGTGTTTGTGCTGAGAGACTAATGTGTGTGTTTGTGCTGAGAGACTAATGTGTGTGTTTGTGCTGAGAGACTAATGTGTGTGTTTGTGCTGAGAGACTAATGTGTGTGTTTGTGCTGAGAGACTAATGTGTGTGTTTGTGCTGAGAGACTAATGTGTGTGTTTGTGCTGAGAGACTAATGTGTGTGTTTGTGCTGAGAGACTAATGTGTGTGTTTGTGCTGAGAGACTAATGTGTGTGTTTGTACTGAGAGACTAATGTGTGTGTTTGTGCTGAGAGACTCTCAGACCGGAGCGAGGCTCTTTGATCCAGGTTTTTTGACTGATACACTTGACCTGTGTTAACAGGCGACAGAATAATTCATTGTGATGAATTATTTTTTGAGTAAATGAGATAAAATATGTTAATGTGCCGAGCCATATTTTTAATTATTATTGATGCCATATTATCATGTCTTTATTTTTCAGAATGTCTCGGAATAAATCTATATTTCTAGAAATGAGTTGAAGTTGTGGGGACCTGGTGCAGTGAATGACAAATAATGTGTAAACAATGGAGAAAACCTGTCATATAAGATGTTTAACCACATCATTTGTTCTTTATTCAGATTGTGGAGCTGTGGTTTGTCAGAGAGGAGCTGTTCCTCTGTGGCCTCAGCTCTGAAGTCCAACCCCTCACATCTCACAGAACTGGAGCTGAACAATAACAAACTGTGTGGTTCAGGAGTGTCTGATCTGTGTGGGTTTCTGCAGAGTCCAGACTGTCGACTGGAGACTCTCAGGTCAGTTCTGTCTCTTATTTGTGTCGTGTTTCACTAAAGAGCTCGGCCATAATAAGCTCTAGGATTTACTCTGGACTTGGACTCAGAGGTGGACAATAATTATATTCAAACAAAGTTCACTGTAACTTTTCTGGTGGGATTCTGCCACCTGCTCGTCTCCATGGAGATGCTGTTGTGTTGTCTAGAATGTTCCACAGTTTAGGCTTAAACATATTTATCACACATTTATTCAGTTATTGGTGTTTTATTGCTAAAAATACCTTTAAAAACATGTATTCTTACTGTGAGTGGGCTCGCCTCTCCACAGATCTGACTTGTTATTTGGCCTGGTGGTGTTAGCTGCTTGTCTCCATGGCGATAGATAAGTTTAATTAAAGCGCATTCATGAAGAACTCAACTATTACATGTAAAGAAATGTGTTGTGTGTTTATTTGTCCTTAAAAGCAGAAAAGACTTTAAACATTATTTCATATGTTTGTATTATTATTAATGCTATATTATCATGTCTTTATTTGATTATTCACAATGTCTCTATAAGCACCATCTATATTTCTATGGAGGCCTGTGACCATAACACATTTTGAAGTACGATATATCGCTGAAGAAAATAGAGACGATAAACGATAATATTGAGACACATTTATGCCTCTGACACAAAAACCCAAGAGCAGATTTAAACCACAAAAACTATTCTAAATCTACAATATTGTGAAAAAAACCTGAGCTGCAACAAATAAACAGCAGAAAGAAACACTTTAGTACTTTGCATCTGTAATGAGTCCGAGAAGTGATGAATTCAACCTTCTACCATTAAAGTTTCACTCCGGCACGTTTGAAGCTCAAGTCCGTTTCTAGAGGAGGTCGAATTCTGTCAGGAGCCAAAAAACGGCACAGATCAGTGTTTCCTCGGTGGAGATCTCACTGTGGCAGTGACTCTGTCAAGGCAACAAACTAGTGCAGTGATGGGGGCAAGTTCTGAACTTCCACGTAAAACTGAAGAAGCTTAACTCCACTTTAACCCATCTGACAACAGCCACGAGTCTAACAAACCAAACGCTCTGCCTGGTTCACTCATTAGTGTCTGGAAATGTTAGAAAACTATAAATAAACTGCAAAAGCTCGAAAGCACTTCCCAGTGCCTCTCCATGTTGTTACAGGCTCTGCAATATTGTGCTGATGATTTAAATAATTAACCACAGTGTTTTTCAAAAAGTAGAATTCACTCGTAAATAAATGCCTTGACAGGCTCGCGAGCACGGTGAGATCTCCACCGAGGAAACACTGATCTGTGCCGTTTTTTGGCTTCTGACAGAATTCGACCTCCTCTAGAAACGGACTTGAGCTTCAAACGTGCCGGAGTGAAACTTTAAGGAACCTGTTTAAAAATGTACTGAAAAAATAAGAGGGAAAAGTCTTTTGCAGTTGTTTTTAGAACAATTAAAGGATGAAATGTGGTGATTGTGAAAAAGAAGTTTGCTGATTTTAAGCGATTCAATTGATTTCTTAATTTTTCAAACCGCTTTTGTGTTTTTGTGTATTTGTTTTGCTCAGTGTTGGGCTGTTAACACAAACTAAATGTGTTAAAACATAAAGTCTCTGCCATTTCAGCAGGTCTCACACTGTAAAGAAAAGTACTTTTTACTCGTCAGTCCATGTCTAAAATGTAGTGGAGTAGGAAGTACAGATACCTGCTCTCAAATGTACTGAAATAAAGTAAAAAAATATCGACTGTAAAATGTACTCAAGTAAAGTACAGAAACCTAAAATCTGTACTTCAGTATTGTACTTTTACTTTCATACTTCACTACCTTCCACCACTGGTTTAAGGTTTGAACTAAAGTCTAAAGAGTCTAAAGAGAAATGAGTTGAAGTTGTGGGGACCTGGTGCAGTGAATGACAAATAATGTGTAAACAATGGAGAAAACCTGTCATATAAGATGTTTAACCACATCATTTGTTCTTTATTCAGATTGTACCGCTGTGGTTTGTCAAAGAGGAGCTGTTCCTCTCTGGCCTCAGCTCTGAAGTCCAACCCCTCACATCTCACAGAACTGAACCTGGGCGATAACAAACTGTGTGATTCAGGAGTGTCTGATCTGTGTGGGTTTCTGCAGAGTCCAGACTGTCGACTGGAGACTCTCGGGTCAGTTCTGTCTCTTATTTGTGTCGTGTTTCACTAAAGAGCTCGGCTATAATAAGCTCTAGGATTTACTCTGGACTTGGACTCAGAGGTGGACAATAATTATATTCAGACAAAGTTCACTGTAACTTTTCTGGTGGGATTCTGCCACCTGCTCGTCTCCATGGAGATGCTGTTGTGTTGTCTAGAATGTTCCACAGTTTAGGCTTAAACATATTTATCACACATTTATTCAGTTATTGGTGTTTTATTGCTAAAAATACCTTTAAAAACATGTATTCTTACTGTGAGTGGGCTCGCCTCTCCACAGATCTGACTTGTTTTTTGGCCTGGTGGTGTTAGCTGCTTGTCTCCATGGCGATAGATAAGTTTAATTAAAGCGCACTCATGAAGAACTCAACTATTACATGTAAAGAAATGTGTTGTGTGTTTATTTGTCCTTAAAAGCAGAAAAGACTTTAAACATTATTTCATATGTTTGTATTATTATTAATGCTATATTATCATGTCTTTATTTGATTATTCACAATGTCTCTATAAGCACCATCTATATTTCTATGGAGGCCTGTGACCATAACACATTTTGAAGTACGATATATCGCTGAAGAAAATAGAGACGATAAACGATAATATTGAGACACATTTATGCCTCTGACACAAAAACCCAAGAGCAGATTTAAACCACAAAAACTATTCTAAATCTACAATATTGTGAAAAAAACACGAGCTGCAACAAATAAACAGCAGAAAGAAACACTTTAGTACTTTGCATCTGTAATGAGTCCGAGAAGTGATGAATTCAACCTTCTACCATTAAAGTTTCACTCCGGCACGTTTGAAGCTCAAGTCCGTTTCTAGAGGAGGTCGAATTCTGTCAGGAGCCAAAAAACGGCACAGATCAGTGTTTCCTCGGTGGAGATCTCACTGTGGCAGTGACTCTGTCAAGGCAACAAACTAGTGCAGTGATGGGGGCAAGTTCTGAACTTCCACGTAAAACTGAAGAAGCTTAACTCCACTTTAACCCATCTGACAACAGCCACGAGTCTAACAAACCAAACGCTCTGCCTGGTTCACTCATTAGTGTCTGGAAATGTTAGAAAACTATAAATAAACTGCAAAAGCTCGAAAGCACTTCCCAGTGCCTCTCCATGTTGTTACAGGCTCTGCAATATTGTGCTGATGATTTAAATAATTAACCACAGTGTTTTTCAAAAAGTAGAATTCACTCGTAAATAAATGCCTTGACAGGCTCGCGAGCACGGTGAGATCTCCACCGAGGAAACACTGATCTGTGC